>LPNX010985414.1:31480-65988 GCA_001517045.1 Pseudotsuga menziesii
ACAATGACTCAGAAACCATTCAACAAGACATAGGTCATGAAGTTAGAACAATCTCACGATTTGTGGACACAAGCTGAAAAAACAAAGTAGTTCATCTTTCCACCATCCATTTGTTAACATTTTGGAAACTTCACATATCTTTCTCCAACAGGCAAACTAAAATCTTTATTGCAAAAGGAAGTAGTTCTTCTTACAATAGGTCCTCCNAGGATTATCCAAATCTACCATGATATTTCAACAGAGATAAAAGTTCTGAAACTATAAATTTTATGATTGTAAATCTTGAAAGTATGAAAAAGCCCATTTAGGAAACCATCAATTTAGGTGCGCAAAAACGTCTCCAGCTGCTGAAAAGGACAAATTTCTAAAACTATAAACTTTCTAAAAATAGCCAATTCAAGAATCTAACTATCATCATCCTCCCATGCATACTCCAAGCATTGAATGTCATTCAGATGCATGGGGTGACCTGCCAAAAATAGAAGTAGAGGAACCTACTAAAAATGCCTATGTTGAGAGCATGTCCATCTGTGCACTAAAATAGGCATGATATATCCTTTGAATGCACATGCTATGAAAACCACCTGCCAAGAACCTGTCCAATCCTCAACCCTTGAGCAATACATGGGGGCTTCACTTGTTGGCCAATATCCTATCACGTTAGTTCATATTGTGGGTTTTAAAATTATCAAAAATTGAACCAATATATTGCAGGTATTGGNATTATTACTGGGAAAAAGCCCCTTTTCTTATCTATGTCTCCTGCTTTTATACAAAATGAAAGAAATGGTTGGGCTGCCCAAAGGGACCTTTGGGCATCCCGACCCTTGGTCTTCCTAACGCTTCCCCTTTTCCCAAAACTTTTACAAATATTTTAAAACATTACAACATGGGGGCTTCACTTGTTGGCCAATATCCTATCACGTTAGTTCATATTGTGGGTTTTAAAATTATCAAAAATTGAACCAATATATTGCAGGTATTGGGGGGATGAGGGGTTTAAGGTGGGGGTGGGTAGGGTGATTTATAAGGATTGAGGTTTAAAAAAGGGTGGGGAGGAGGTTTTAAGTATTGGGAGGGGGTTTCAACAAAAAGAGTTTGGGTCAATATCTCTCAAAATTAAGGGTATTCTTTAATATCCCACGATCGCACGTGCTATGTGGGAGGTTCACTAAGTGAAGTCCCCATGCATTACAATGACCGACTTTTCACTAAGAGGGTCCCGCTTGACTCTCTAGAAACTTCTTCCACGCTGCAGCTTCCCTGGCGAGATCTTCAAAAGAGTTGGGCTCCAAGAATTGGATATTAAGCTCAAACTTTTCAGCCTTTTTCTTGATGGCCTCGACCCTGGTTGCATTTAGTCTCACCTGTTCTTCTAGGAGCTGGAAACAAATGGCTGTATGGCCTATTTCAATCTTCAGGGTTCGTTCATCAATGGATTTGATGCATTGTACTTTGGCCTCTTCCTCTTGTTGTCTTTTCTGCAACATTTCTATAAACGAGTCATGATCTGGGAAATCGGGTAGCCTTTGCTCAGCTTCTGTTTGACACCGGTTGTAAATGCCTAGGGCTCTCCTGAAAAATTTGGTGCACAGTCCTTTTGATTTCTGGACGGTTTTCTTGAAGTCCTCTGTAGTAGTGATAACGAACTCCATCAAGTCATAATCTCATTGAAGGGTTTGTCTATTCTTGTCTGACAGTCCTGCTGGGACTTCTTCACCTTTTTCTGGCCTTGCCATCCTGGTGGTCAATACTTCAAGGATATCTTGTGACCTATCAACAAAGTAAGAAGCAGTCTCCAGGATTTCTTCTAATCGGCTATCAACCTGGAGAATCTGGCATCTTTCTTCTTCTAGAACAGTTTGCAGGTGCAGCACCTTAGCTTTCTGGGCCTGGATGTGTTCTTTGATCGGCTGCAGATCAACCTGCTGTTGTTTAGCTGCTTCTAGTTGCTCTTTTAGTTCTTTAACACATGCAGTATTGGACTCGTATATAATAGCCTGTTGCCCTTCTAGGTCTTCTATCTTCACCCTCGTCTGTTCTTTTTCATTCTTCAAGTCTAGAATTTCTTGTTGTGCTCTTTCCAGGGCTTCTTGTGTTGTTTCCTGTGCATGTGCTGCTACCTGGATGGCGTAGATTTCACTCTTTGTAGCCTCCATTTCTCTGAGCATATGATCATATTTCCTTTTGAGTTTATTGCTCTCTTCTCTTTCCTTTCTCAGGGTGTCCTTCAGTTGAGAGGAGGTTTTCTTGGTAGATTCTATTTCATTCATCATTCGATCTATGTTATCTTCTGAAGCATGTATGGCTGCCTTCCCGGCACTTATGGTAAACCTCGGATCTACGTCTGTCCCTACCATCATGGATTTATCTGATATCATCTTTCCAGCCATTTCTTCTGCTCCTATCTTTCTTTCTGTTCGCCTGATGATTCTTTTAGTAGCCCTATCATAATAAACCGTACTGAAATCAGGGACTTCTTCCCCTTTTTCCTGTACGAAAGGTACCAGCTGAGTCATAGGGGTAGCAGCTTCGATGCTAGTGGGTACTTGAGGGATCTGCATCTCGGGGTTTTCATCTCCCTGAATCTATTCGGCCTCCTGCTCTTGCAGTTCTTCATCTAGCTTTCTCTGAGCTTCTTCGGCTTCTTGCTTAGTAGCTTCTTCTGTTTCTCTGGCTGCTTCATTGGCTCGTTCAGCCGCTTCTTGGGCAGCTTTCCTCTTTTCTTCTTCTCCCTTTCGCATCCATTCTGCAGCCTCCTCTTCCAACCTCTGAGCCTCTTCTCTTATTCTTCTGGCTGCTTCTTCAGCCTTAGCTTGTTCATCCTTCTCTTGCTCAGATCCTTTTCCACCCTTGGTGGAATGCTTAGGTTTGAATCTTTTGCGGAGCTCTGTCATATTTGGAGCCATCCTGTAAACCGATTCATCGCTATCGAAATAATGGCTGTATTCGTAGGTCACCTTGTGTTTCTTGCAGTGTTCTGCTACTCTGCCATGAGTATCATTCCTTCGAAAAGTCATTTCACCAAAGTGGAACTTCCCTAGTTCTTCTATGAACTCGGGCGCTTGTTTTACATTTGCGAATTTATAATTTCCCAGTTTAAATGGAAGGGGGGGATATGCTGTCTTCTTGTACTGGAACAAGAAGTGACCAACTCCATCAATGTATACTTGTCTGACTGCCTCCTTGTGGATTATATAATCTGTAGCATATTTGGGCAGCAACAAAGGGGTCTTCGACCCTCCAAACATCCTGATATACATCCCATTTTCAGTCCGAAAGTAATCTCCATATTCACCAATGATCTGCATAGCGTCGTCTGACATGCAATTACATTCTCCCCGAAAGATGAGCTTGTATAATGGCATGAGGAACTGCTCACAGACCTCTCTGTAGTGACTGTGATATAGATGAGCCCCTAGAGGTTTGTAGGCCGCATATACGGGCATTCTGTCTTTATCCCATACACACTGGAGGCCGGGGAAAGGCTGGTGACAAAGTATGCAATCTATCAGGATTGAGCTCATATAAAACTCAGATCTCTTCCTAGCTTCTCCTTCCAAAGCTGCAGCCACACAAGAGGAGAGACTGCTTGATACTATACTTGCCCAGTTGAAGATCGTGCCTTCCGTGGCCACATAGAACATGAGGGGTATCCACTCGAATTTGAATAGTCTGCCATTTGCTCTCCCAAAGATCCTACTCAACATTAGAGCTATGAATATGTAAGTAGGTCTGAGACTGGCTGTGTCATATTCTTCAGTTGCTCTATGTCGGTATAGCTTCCCTAGCAAGAGCATCCTCTTCATGGTTTCTACAAAATCCATCCTAAGGTTGTCCAGCCATTCATTTGTCAGGAAAAGCTGAGGCTCCGGCAGGTGGTAAGCTAAGGCCACATACCCAGGGCTAAAGGCGGCATAACCCTAGCCCTCGACATTACACATAAGCATTGAGTTGTGGTTGGTATTTGGTAGAACCCATCTCATCACCTCCGGGCATGGAAACAGCTCGGGCCTAGTGGCAACTTTCATAATGGAAGATTTTTCTATGTTTGTGTAAATGGGTGCTTCCTCAAGACCCATATATGGGACTTCCCTGCGGGAAATCATCCTGTATATATCTCCCCATTTGTATTCAGGCTCAACCCCCGTGACACATTGGGTGTCCTCATAGATGTACTCAGTTTTTGTTTCGACTTCTGCTGCTGGTACTTCCTCCACTGCTGGGGCTTTCTTCTTCTTCCTCTTGGACATTGTAGATTATTCCTGCAATGTAAAACATTTTTATATTAAGCAATTTCAGGCTTGTGAACATTTTGCAGTAGTTTTATCTTTCTCAAGTGTATCAGAGCTATAATGGGATTTAGACTTAGACCCTTCAGGTTGAAAGATTTGAAATGGTCGTGCAATATTTTGCAACATACTATTATTCTATGTTAACATGTAAGTAAGAAAGCAACCCACATGTATGCACAACCAATCTATATCTTGACTATCTGAAACTATCAGTAAAAACTCAGACTATTATCGCAATATAATGAGCCATTAATACTAAAACCGGATTTATTCATCAACCGGTCTATCATCAAACTTACATCATTTTCCAGTATGCCATTTTTTACCAATGAAACGATATGCAATGCAAAAGCATAAATTTTAAATGCAAGGTGCGACTATAAATCCCCGATCTCAGACATGTCTTTAATAAGGATAAATAAAAAACGACGACAGCTTATGCTGCTTGCAGACATGGCAGTTACATCTGTGTGATTATCAACCGCGGGAGTCCACAACCATTTTTCGAATAGGGAGCTCCCACCAGCACGACTACTCATGCTTCCCTAGAACTTAAATGCTAACAGTGGCACGACCCTAGGGTTTCAAGGTAGCCGACAATGACGAACTGCGCGGCGCGGGTGGAGGCTAGGGCTCGTAAAATGGACAAACCCATTAGGGAAACTAACCAGATAAGCATTCACCATCAAATCTTCGGCAAAAAACCCCCTCGAAATTACCGATGGATATCATCACTATAGGGAATCAAACTAGGTGCAGGCGGCCGCCGGCCGCCTGCACCGCGTCTTTCTCCACTGCTCAAGGCGAGACTGAAACAGTCGCGACAAAATAAAACTCGGGTTCTAAAAAGGGAAACTTCCCCCACCCATCTTTTTACCGCGTACAACCATCCGACTGGAAACCCTAACAAGAAGAAAACGGGCGCAAAGCCACCAGGGAGATGATTATGAAAACTCTATCTACGGGTGACAAATACCTCATGCGAGCGAAAAGGAACTACGGGGCCTAATCCTAGAAATAACCAAACCACAACATAAATCCCTTAATCGAAACCTTGACAAACATGAGGTTAGGTAGTAAAGATCCTACCTGGCAATCCAACAAACGAGTGAGCTGATGATGGCTAGACTTCTCCTCCTGCCACTTGGACACTGGTACACCAACAGCTAGGTCCTCACGCGCTCCTAAAACGACAGCTCAACTTACCACGACAGCGCTCGAAAGCAATTACAAAACCCCGTTTATCGCCCCGTATATATAAAAATTCGCCACACGTGCGAGAAAATTTCAATCGGGCGCGAACTAAAAATGTGTCGGGCGGTCAGAAATTTCTTCCCTCCGCAACGGCGGACAACTCCCGACACTTACTCACCCGTGACGGCTAAATATAACGTTTGAATCACCGTCGTCGGGCGTCGGCGGACACAAAGTCCGGACCCTTCCGAAACATCGGAGCAAGAGATGGTCAATAGTTCTGCTACACCGCCGTGCGACAACAAAACATCGGAGCGTCATATAAAGTCCCCCTTCCGGAAACAGTCCGCAACGTTAAAAGGGGGAATCAACAAACCGCCTGAAACGTCGGACAAGGAAGACTTCCCATTCCTCCGATGAAGAACCAAAACCCGTCCGCAACGTCGGAGAGTCAAAAAATCACGCGCAACGGTCGGAGGATTTCAAACTCACCCGAAACGGTCGGGGCAAAAACAAAAGTCCAAGACTTGAAAACGATCCGCAACGGCGGGGAGGAAGATTAACAAGACGCCCGAAACGGCGGGGAGGAGGATCAAGAAACCGCCCGCAACGGCAAAAATAGACAAAAACTTAACTCCCGATTGATCAAGGCTTTGAAAGATTTGCAAGATGACGATGAACTTAATTGAAGATGGGATCCATTTAAGCATTGAAAGAGAAAAAAACCACTCAAATTACAGCAACCAAAAGGCTAGAAGACGCTTCAAAATCCATAGGCCAAAATCCAATAGGCTGAAATGAAGAAAGAACCAACATAATTCAAAGTAAAGGAGGGTCCTAAAATTTTTTGAATTTTGGGAAAATGTTGCGGCTGCAACAGATAGCTGTTAAGATCAATATGTGTACATTTATCCATCAATGAAGTTGTTATCTATTTTTGGAAAGCTGTTAAGTTGTTTCTACAGTCTACCGTAGTCTTGAAGGTTGTTTCTTTCATTACTCTTCAATTTGTCTTTCACTTGGTTTTTGACATTGTTGTTTAATTTGTCTTTCACTTGGTTTTTGACATTGTTGTTTAATTTTTCTTTAAATTTGTCTTTCACTTGATTTTTGACACTGTATTTTGTACATCATCTTCATTAATTTATAAATATTTCCACGTTTTACAACTGGTTTTTTTTTTTTTGGTTCAAAAAGTGCTTGATGTATGCATTTTTACAGAGCATGGGATTATTAGTCTTAAAATCATTATATCAACAAATTTGACCATGAAGATACCATGAATTTATCATAATAAAGAGTATCATAGTATAGGCATTAAACATATACTTATTCATAATTTGTAAGTATTTCGGTGAAATTGAAATTAATCACTAAAATCCTGATTTGTTATGTAAAAAACATAGTGTTAATCTACGAAAATGGGCTTAAAAAAATGCACGCAAGAGTCCATACATATATTATTAATTTAAATTAATATCATGGGATTGAAGAGAGATATATGTTTGAAAAAAACCTCTTTCAGTTTCCTAAAATTATGTTTCATTTGCCCGTAGCTAATTTGACAAAATAACAAATTTTATGTTTGGAACCAAGTCTTGCCATGTTCATAAAAATGCCCGCCTAACCGTCACTATTGAGTATTATCAGTAAAATCCTGAGTTGTTATGTAAGAAACGGACTGTAAATCTATAAAACTAGGATTACAAAAATGCACGCCACAGCCTGGGCCCACAACACTAGGATAGTATTCTACTTATATCATACTATAAGTATTATACATGTATGAATTATTATATTTTATAAGTAGCATTGTCATAATTGGAAAAGAATGTCTAAATTCATAATTTTGTTTTGTAAAAACAATGAGTATATCTGTAAAAATGGGCTTAGAAAAATTCCTGCCATAATGTTTTTAGAGGTAATTTTTAAAACGTAATGCCATATACATGGAGATATATATACTATGGACAAAAACCTCCTTCATAAAACCTCCTTCATAATTTTTAAAATATGTTTCTTTTGTGTACAGTAAAGTTTTGAAAATTGCAATTTTTGTGTTTTGAACTTTATTTAACTAGGTCTGTAAAATGCATGCCTAACCCTCATTGTTTAGTATTTTTGAGTGATCTCAGTTGGATATGGTGTTTTTATTGTTTTACACCTTCCTGTACTTCTATTTTTCTAATCTTGTCTAAAAACATAATTGTTGTGCAAAAACATTGCAAGGCTGCCTTGTAAATGTGAAATGCCTGCTTAGTCCACTAAAATGCAAGCATAAGTTCCATCCTTAGGTATTTTTAAGTGGCTTAAGTTGGAGAATATATGTTTCTTCTTCCAATGTTCTTACACATGTCCAAATATGTCTCATAATATTTGCATGAAGAACAAATATGTCTCATAACATTTGCATGAGGATCTTGTTGCGGGCCCACAGCCTCAAGATAGTATTCTATTTATATCATACTATATGTATTATACATTTATGAATTATCATAATTTATAAGTAGCATGGTCATAATTGAAAAGAATGTCTAAATTCACAATTTTGTTTTGTAAAAGCAAAGTGTAAATCTGTAAAAATAGGCTTAGAAAAATGCCCTCCATAATGTTTATAGAGGTGATTTTAAAAACATAATTCTATATACCCGGAGCTATATATACTATGGACAAAAACCTCCTTCATAATTTTTAAAATATGTTTATTTTGTGTACACTAAAGTTCTGAAAATTGCAATTTTTCTGTTTTGAACTTTATTTGGCTAGGTCTGTAAAATGCACGCCTAGCCCTCATTGTTTAGTATTTTTGAGTGATCTATGTTGGATATGGTGTTTTTTATTGAAGTTTACACCTCCTTGTATTTCTATTTTTCTAATCTTATCTAAAAACATGCATGTTGTGCAAAAACATTGCAAGGTTGCCTTGTAAATGTGAAATGCCTTCTTAGTCCACTAAAATGCAAGCATAAGTTCCAACCTTAAGTATTTTTAATTGGCTTAAGTTGGAGAATATATGTTTCCTCCTCCCATGTTCTTGTACTATTCCATATTTTCTTTTTGAGCCATAAAATGTATTTTTTATACAAAAAAACTATATTTTGTATTAATGTTGATTAATTTGTTGATTTTGTAGAATAACTCATCAATGGATCATTCGAACCAGTCATCTCAACAAAATATTCCTCAAAAAAGAGGTCGACGCAAGGAAGTAGAATCGAATAATATTCCAATTTTTCCCCCACATGATATTTTCCTTCAATTCACTCTTGTTGGGGGTAAAGAAGTTCTTATTCGTGTTTTCCATCAACAATGCCAAGCACATATAGATCAGAACTCCATACCAGAAAATAACACTATGAATTTCCATCAAACAACAGGCGATCATGCATCAACTGTTGAAATTAGATGTCTTGTATGTAAGCAATGTGTGACAAACAACAATGTTTGTCAACAACCTAGGCAGCCTTTGACTCCAATTACAATTGAGGGCAATGGTAATGTACAAGATATAACTCTTGACCATACTATTAAGTCTGATTCACATAATGTGGTCTGAAATGTCCCTCAAATATCAACTGTTGATGATACTACCATTACAAATAATTTGTATCAAAGTATAAAAGGTTGTTTTGCTCAACAACCTAGGTTTCCTTTGTCTCTAGTTACAATTGAAGGGAATGAAAGTGTAATCCTACCTAGTGGAAAACAATTTGAACATGCATCCCTTGAGAAGTTGGATACAACTAGAAGTCATGAAACAGTTGAAAGAACTACCTTTCATGAACAAATGGATAGAAATGCACCTACAAAAAATCAAAATTCTGCAAATGCACAAGCTTCAGTAGAAATTACTGAAGGACAAATGGATAGAAATGTACCTATAGAAAATCAAAATTCTATAGATGTACAGGCTTCAGTACAAATGCCTGAATGACAAATGGATAGAAATGAAACTATAGAAAATCAAAATTCTGCAGATGTACAAGCTTCAGTACAAATGCCTGAAGGACAAATAGATAGAAATGCAACTACAGAAAATCAAAATTCTGCAGATGTAGAAGCTTCAATAGAAATTCCAGAAGGACAAATGGATAGAAATGCACCTACAAAAAATCAAAATTCTGTAGATGTACAAGCCTCAGTACAAATTCCTGAAGAGTGTTCAACAGATCAAACTGCATATGCTATAACTAGAAGGTCAGCATGAAACCGCTTAAGGACATCCTTATTGAGTCTTAAGAAGCAGTATGGATGGTTTAACCGCAGACTAAATGAGGGGAACAAAAAATTTAAGGAAATTGGTAGATGGTTCTCTGGGAAGTCACTTGAAGATGTAGATGAAAATGACATTATTTCTGGAATTGGGTACTTCATGAGCAAAAACTATAGTGAAGATTCTAAATTTGAGGATGTTCTTGAACACCTAGATAGAGTGCTTCATAAACTTCGATCAATTGCTATGCAGAGATCCATAATGATTTTATGCCTAGGAATATGGATTCGGTATTTATTGAATCAAGCATGAGCCATAAGGATTTCCAATGTCTGAAGCGGATTGACCGTCATGGTGTATTGCAAGGGGTTAGTCCAACTTCAGTTTCCAAGGAGATGAAAAAGTGGATCAAAGAAGCTGAGGATATTGATATGGGTTGGGAGAGAACCGATGGTTTCACATATTGAGTTAGAGTGAAGCAAGTAAATTCATATGCTTCCTTTATGGTTGAGTCCTATGAAAAGAGGACTGGAAGTAGAGTCATTGAAGTTTCTTTCAAACTTGGTATTGATTCTTGTGTACATTATGATCGAGGTGGGCAGGTATGTGAGATATTATTTGAGTTACTAGAAGATAGTGGCTTGATATCTTGTGTAATCCTTGGAAAATGGGATGGAAAGGAAAAATATAAACAGGTTTTAGCACATGTTGCTGATCCTACAAATGAGGATAACTTAATGAATCAGATAAACAAACTTTCACAAGACAAGATCCTAATTCCAAATGGAAGGGTAGTGGAAATCAATTTGTTCGAGTGCCATAATCTAGTGGCCATAAGCAGTTTAGTAGTAAATAATAATGTTTCTCCAATGGGGAATAATTTTTTTCCTTGGTGCATATGCCATAAAAATATATACACATGGTTACATATAAAATCAAAATTCAAGAAGGGGATACTATTCGTAGCATTTCCAAGTTTTATGCAATGTCACCGAACTTGCTCATAGTACTTTTTACATATTTATTAAAAGTTGACTGATTTTTGTTGATATCTTGCCATGAGTTTCTTAATCTTACTTTGTGTTAAAACTTTAGGAATTGAATCCTGCTTTGGAACAAAGCATTGAAGGATGGGAATAAAAGCTGGATGAGTGTATTACAGACATTCAACTAGGCTTATGCAACAAAGAATTGAATATTATCAGAAAGTATCTCATGAATAGAACAAATGATCAAAAGGTACATGTTTTCAGAATTATTTCTTTACTATAAATGGAAATTATTATTATTTATCTAACTCGTACCTAGTGAAACATGTGTTGCCAACTTATTACAGCTGAATCTTGGCTCAATGTCCAACCTTGTATATTGTGCTCTCCATGCCGGAATTAGAACTGTTTTGAAGATGTTTCATGAAATTCTTAAAATTGCACAAGATTACGACAAGGTTCATCCAACTAGAGCGATTGAGGAAACAATTTTTTTTCAAATTTTGGAGGTGATGGAGAAAATTGGTGTTCCATGTAAGACCGGGGAACCATACTATCATTAAGGCCAAGAGTACAATGATCTTAACTATGGGCAATTAGATGGATCCGCATTAGACAAGATTCTCATTCAGCATGAGGATATTTTAAAGGTTTAATAATTATGTCAGCATATCCAATATTTTTAATGTGGGTATTGACTAACAATAAGTGATGATTTTATGATGGCACAAGAGTGAAATTCGCTCTTATTTTTATGCAATTTTAATAGAAAATTAAGTAGTGTATCATGTACAATGAGATGTTGTGCTTATAGGTTGTTGAAGGCCTACCAGATGAAGAAAAGTATAAAAAGTTGGTGAGGATGTGGAAGTGTTATAAAGAATTCCGCATGGTGCAATTGCAAGGGTGTGTAGGGGATGATAAATATGAATATAAGGGAAAACTACGCCAATTTATACTAAGTTCATAGTATTATTTTTTTCAGCATGGTGGTATTATCTCATTCATGATCTAAAATTTGATCCACTATCATTGCAGGATTGGATTCCTTGCTAGTTAGTGGCTTTGGTTGTGTTCTTGTTTTTTAGGAGATGAGATGGTTCCTTATATGCATATCCAAGGGGGCCATGCTCTTCATTGACTAGGGCTACTCATCCTTATACTTTAGGATGGTTAAGGAATGAAGTAAAGGAATGTAAGCATAAGGAAATGAAAATTTTGAACAACAACCAAGGAGGAGGAAGAGGAGTTGCTAAGGAGTTTAGAAACACATTTGAACATGACAAAATGTGTCTTGTAAATGAGATGCGAGCACAATTTTTCAAACTGGTTATGAGATCATAGGGTACTTTCCAAAATTTTAAGGAAAGAATATTTTTGGCTTCCAATATTAGATGTCAACTTCATGTTGAATATGAAAAGACGAGAATTCCACTAAATGATGAAACTGCAGCACAATTGGCATCCTGCTTCCCTGATGTCACTTCTAAACAAGTAAAACAACTATTTCATTCATGGGTAAGACAATCTAAGAAATCATTGATTCCACCACCAATAGTAAGTATGCCCTAATTTTAAATGGTTTATAATTCTTCTTTCATTTTATGGTGTGAGGACTCATAATCTTTTTTTAACTACTAAATACTAATATGTTCTCGCATTTCAGTAATCATCTTCCAAGATCAAGGGCAATAAGCAAATATGGTAAAGAGGATTTTCATGAACCACATCGCTTCGGAAGGCGCAAGGAAAAAAATAATGTTCAAAGAAGAAATAACAGTAAAACTCTAAGTGTTTCATCCAAGAGGAAAGTGGCAGTGCAAACTAATCAAACACAATAATTGAATGGGGTAGCTGGTGTTGAAATACCTATAATGGAAACTGAAAATTACTGTAAAATTGGTGTTTCATCATCAATAAATGAAGCAGGGAAAATCAATGAATTACAAGAAGTGTATGGAGCAGCTGCTATTGATATGCCAATGATGGAGGCTATGACTCATAATAAAAAGGTTGTTGCATCCTCGGTAAATGGTATAGGGCAGAGTGGTGAAAAAATAAGAAATTCAAGGGGTAGTAATTGATATCCAAAAGACGGATGCGAGGAATCCTATAAAAACTAATGTCATTATAATAAGTGTGAGACAAGCCAAAAAGAAAAAATTCCTAGATGATCGAAATGCAACATTGTATGCAAAATGGTGAAAGAAACTTATGTTGCAATATGCATTTCTAGTGATCTTGCCGTACTGAAAATTTATTCTATTGTGCTAACATTTATGTTACCAAATTTTGGAAATGTAACAAATGGTGGAAGGCATATTAATTTTTTTTTTCATTAATAAAATTACAGTTGTTTTTTGTGTTTGCTTATATTTTGTAGATTTCTGTCTTTTTCAGGCCATTTCTATAGGAATTACAGCTTTGGATTATTCGCTGAAATTTGGTTGCATGAGTAGAATTGTATGACATTGTTCCAAAATTGGAATTTTAGTTTCATTAGATAAAGAAACTTACGTAAATACATCAATACATAGCATCAAAATTCTCATAAAGAACTTGAATGTTCTCAATCCATCATCCCCATAATATCCCTATAATATCCACATTTCCAAGCAAACAACTAGGATCTACCTATGTTACCAAATCTACTCACATCTCATATCCACTAATCACTATCACTCTTTTAATTTATTACAAATTCAAATATATATGCCTACAGTACACAAGTTAAGTTTTCAATTTCGATATTGTTAACTTTCTGTCCTGTTATGTACACTTATTGAAAAGTTAAACTCAAAATTACCATTCACATTAAATGCATCAAAAACATATACATTGTCAAGAAATACACACACACACACATATATATATTTATGTATTAAAACTTGAAATGTATTTACAGACACATCATATATAAATAATGTTATTTCATAGTTCTAGGCTTCTTGGAAGGATTAGGCTGCAAGTCCTCCTTTTCTAGAGAAGATTAATTTGTACATTCTAGTCTCTTGCCTTGTCTAGAAGCTTCTGGTTATTCAGAAGCTGCAGTAGGTGGATGTTCTGATTTTCATTCTAATTCTTTCACTTTTGTTGCACATTTGTGCAAACTTTCTTTCAATCTATCTATATCTTGGATGTACTTCTTCAACAATTCCACATTCTTATTATTTTTCTCTTCATGTTCCTTTTCCTTTTGTTGAAGACGATCATTTGCATGTTTCAACTCAGACTGAACTTGGGTCAATTTTTTCCTTAGCTGCTATGTCTCTGTCTCCAACTCTTTTGCCCTCAATTTTGTATTATCTGGAGTATACATAATTGATACTCTCTGAAGTATGTTGTTCTTCTGCAGAGTGATAATTTGGGATTTCAGATCTTCAATCTCAGACTTACATCCCAAATGTTGTGATTCTCTATCCTCTAGTATTTTCAATCTGTGCTCTTTAATCTCATCTTCCCTCTTAGCTACCTTGTTTTTCAATGTTTCTTTTATGGTCGACCACACAAAGATATCAGCTCCAACATTCATTGCTGCTATAGCATCCATCAAGGACTTCTCTCGAAATCTTAAGAAGGCACAATAGCTTTGTAACCCCTTTTTGGATTTTTCATGAGCTTGTATTGCATTAAAATCTATGTCCAGTTCCTTCTCTCTATTTTGCATGGAACTCTCATACCTTATTAAATCCTATTGGTGTGCTGACATATCATAAATTTCACCAGAAATCAGATGCCTACTCTATCCCTTACCAATTTTAGATTCTTTTAACTTTTCAAATCCTCTAGCCTGTAGTTCTGCAGTAATATTTTCAAGTTCAACTATTTTTCCTTTCAACTCTTCATCTTTTTTAGCAATTATGTTTTTCATATTTTCCTCTTTTTTTCTATATTCATTTATCTCAAGTTGATGTTTATTGTAGTCTTCAGCAAGGCTGTTTGAAACTGATCCTGCATTATTTCAATTATTTTTTTTTCTTATTGAATTCAGCCGTAAGTCTTACTTCCTGGTCGATAACAGTATTTAGAGGGGGAATATCCAAAACCTCCAGTCGATGTTTCTGCTCATCTTTCAGTCTCTTTATGGTTTGTTCATCTTTCTTCCGAACAACCATATATTCTTCTCTGCATTTCTCATTTTCCTTTCTAAATTCATCCTGAATTTTTTCTTGTTCCTTATTCAAAGAATGAAGAACATAGTCCTTTCCTACTATTATCATTCTCGAACTATCCACATTCTTCACAAGGGATTCTCGTAATCTTTCCATTTCCTATAAACAGGGAAACTTTTAAGGAGGTTTCAAAAAATGGAATTTGGCAACTTTTTTTTTTGGAAAAAAGAATTGAAAAATGCCTCCTATCTTAAAGAGATCCAACATTTGCAAATTTTTAATAGAAAATTCCATAATATCCACGTGTTCTATTTCTAACCTTGCAATTACCTGTAAATAGTGAAAATTTTAACGAGGCTTCAAAAAAAGGAATTTGGTAACTGTTTCTTTTAAAAAAATAGCATTGAAAAATAGTGCCTACCTTTAAGAGGTCCTGAATTTGCATCTACTTAATCCTATAGAGTTCTACACTCTGTACTGCGGTAAGATACCAATAGGAAAAGTTTTTTCTTTGAAATGCAACATTTCATCGAATAGATTAAAAACAATTTTACCATCAAAAAAACATTTTGGAGAGGGATTTTTCTCAACTCCCAACTGTGGAGGTATATATATAACAAGTGGCATTTATGCAGGAGCATAAATATCATCATCACTATGCTCCTCCTGTTCATTAAACTCAACATCATGCATCTCGTTTACATTTATTTCTCTTCCTTCATGTAATCTAGCTAGAATTGAGACAACATCAAATTCTTCAGGGTCACTTCCCATACCTTGCATACAGTATTCAAAAGGCTCTTCAGGGACTTATACATTGTCCTTTGGTGATTGTTGAGGAAATTCTTGGTTAATTTTTTCTAGTTTGGACGTCTTAATGCATGTATTTTTAAATCTTCTTCCTTCTACAGTGCTGGGTTGATATAAGCCAATAATTTTTAGTAGTGTACCAGTGTCACGTACCCATACCCCAATATCATGCGGAAGATAAAAATTTCATCGAGAACCTTCACTGTTCATCGAAACACGGGGCATGGTCGTGAACTACATCTCAACATTTCCAACACTATTACGCCCCCTCCCATCTTCCATAGATCAGTTCAACAATCTGCAAGGAAAGATCTTAGAGGAGATCGGACGGTGGAGAGAAAATGCGACAAAAATCAATGATCATAAACGATCCCGCAGACTGGAACCAAATCAACGGTTCAGAATCTACCTGCAAAAATCAGCGGTGTGAAAATCCCAAATTGAGGGGTCGAAAAGTTACAAAACTTGTAACCTCGCTTCCTGCAACCCGCATCCCGCATCAGAAACAAATCAACGACGGAGAATCATCCCGCGAAGATCAACGATGTGGAGATTTGAATGGTAGGATTGGGAATTATGGAAATCACAACACCGCAATCCTGCATCCCACAAGTTGCAGAAGGGAAATTTGCGGAACACAAAACCTGCGAAACGACATTCCGCATCCCGCATCCTGCAAACCTGCAATTTTGCACAAAGAAGTATTTCTAACAGGAAAATCTGCATTTCCACTGAATTCTTGGATCGATCTGATCATTCATGCCATTACTGATCTGGCCAATCTACCCTATAACTTAGTTCAAAATGCATTGATGGGAAAATAATCATAGATGCCTATGATTGCAGTTATTCAAAGGAATAATGCATCAATTCAACATAGCAACATGTTCATCACATTCCATCAAGAAATTTGCAAAACAAGAAATATAATTGCAGAGAATAACATAAACAAGAACACTTATCTTGAACAGAATTTGTCATGTAACCAGCTATGTCGCTGCAACATTCCTCCCAACCATAGGCGATTGTGCTCCTTAGTCTCTCGGCGACAGTGCCACCCCCGAGCTAGGCATGATTTCCTCAAGGAATAAGGGAACACTAGCAGACTCATACATAGCCAAGGTGAAATGACACTCATCCAAGCCAACACTATTGGGTTTATCAAGTTGTAAGGGAAAACATCCCAATAGATAGGTTTCAAAGGCCACTCAGCCAAGCCATCTCATAGTTGGGTTTCACAGACTATTCACAGTCAAGCCAACCTTCACCTTAAGGACTAGTCAAGCCAACAGATGGGTTTATCAGACTATTCACAGTCAAGCCATCTTACTTTTGGGTTTATCAGGCTACCTATCCAAGCCAGCATTCCCAGTTGGGTTTATCAGACTATCCATCCAAAGGTTAATCACCAGGTCAAGCACAATAAGACACATCCAAGCCAACATATGGGTTTATCAGGCTACCAACCAAGCCATCTTTTCAGTTGGGTTTGTCAGGATTCTAATGAAATGGGAAAAAAGAATTGCTAAGCTAGTGAGCTCATCTACAGAGCTAAGAAAACCTTCACAAGACCTATCTGGCCTGGCTTCCCTACTGCCTACACACCCAACACAAGGAAGCGTCCCCTTCTCTGCTCCACATTCCCTCGGGCTACACCTTCCCTTCCAGTGCTCTTCAGGATGTGCATAGTAGGTTTACCAACCACTCTTATCTTATCATGAGGTTCCACACTAGGTTTATCAAGCTCATTCTACATCTCTCCCATTCTTAATTCTTGTACATAGCTCAGACCTGAACCAGGGTGCACAACGTAATTACCACAGGGAGACTCCACAACACAGGCTTACTCTAGAACACAAGTAACAGGGTCTCATACACTCTGTAGTTTAGGACAACGCTACAACACAGCAATCACAGTCTTTCCAAGGGTAAGACACTGATAGAACACGAAGGATACACATAGTTGGAGCTTCGCTGCTATCACAATGTCATTAGACACTCACAGAACGCGAGGGATACACACAGGAAGAGTTCTGCTGCTACCACAATGCCACTCCTCCCATAAATGAAGATGGTGGTGAATCATGAATGTTGAATGATGAATGCTAAATGAACCCATGCACATCCTGCAGCTCTCCCCAGTGAGAGTAAATCCCAAAATGTGAATGCATGGGTCAAATGGCATACGATTCTGGTGTTTTCTTGTTCATGCAAGCAAAACATGATATCCCAAAACTGGGTTCTCTGCCCAATTAGAAATTTCCCATACTCTTCCCCTTCCAAGCAATAACTACCTCAACCACCTTCTGGCAGAATAATTGGTTGGGAAGAGAAGACAAGAAAGAGGGTAGTTGACAGTTCTGATGGGTTCTCCCCAGGACACATGGATTTTCCCCAAACTGGCTCAAGGTTAACATTCCCACCCCCTTATCCTTAGAAAAATCATGCCCCCATCTCATTATCTGTTGCATTGACATAGCTGGCTATGGGTTTTCATTAATTTGCATATTTACATGATGTTTACAAATGTGCTTGACTTAGCACAGAAACCATAGGCATTGACCATGATCGCCTATATACCAAAAATTAATCGATGACAGGGACTTGGCCTTGATCTCCTTGTCACGATTCGATATAATATTTACATCATATACATTAATGCAACGGGGTCAAAACCAGGGTGTTATAACTAGGGTAACTGAACTTCACTCTCTTCATTTTCCTCTCCTACAATGCAAAATGAACTTTTTTTTGCCAATAGATGAGGGACAGCTATGGCCAGGTATTCAACCCAATGAATCACCGACTTTATACAATCACCTAAAATATCTTGCTTGTGGTTATTCATAATTGTCCTAAGTACAATTTGAATTAAGGTTTTGTAGAGTCGTGGGGGAACATATTGCATCTTTAAACCATTTCTGGAAACCAAAACCATTTTTCCACATATTTTGTTTTTCATCTCACCCTTTTATACTTTGAGGGTTCTCTTGGTGGTCAACATTACTCCCCCCCTACGTGGAATTTTCGTTGCACTGGACAACAAATTAGGGTTCATACAAACCCTCCTCCGAAAAATAATCAATTCCTTGGACTCATCATCATAACAAAAATGGGATTATCTATCTCTTCATTGTTGAAATTGAACTGACCGAAAAGAAAACGATGCACTCCTGCTTTGACCAAGACATTTAGCATACCTTCTTGCCAGTGGGTTCTGTCACTCCATGCCTCTGCGCTCTCTTTGAATTCTCTGACACTGAACCTCTTAGCAACTTCAAAACCCCCTATTTCAGTTGATGGCATGGAACATGAGGCTGCTATTTCCATTTTGCAGGATGATGGCATGCTCAGAAAGGAAGAAGGGGATGCACGCACAGGATACCAACACGCTGACTTTTCCAAACTAAAATAAAAATTACAAATGTGTTCTGACATTTTCAAACTATAATAAAAGTTACAAATGTGTTCTGACTTTTGAAAACTATAATAAAAATTACAAATGTGTTTTGACTTTCCAAACTATAATAAAAATTACAAATATGTTTCAAGTCAACTAAACACAACTTACATTTTCAATTTCAATATAGTTAACTTTCTAGCATGTTAAGTATACTTATTTTTCTAGCATGTTAAGTATACTTATTGAAAATAATAAAGTAAGAGTAAACAATAGAGTAAAAATTTGGCATTCTAACTATTCTGGAAAAAATAGAGTAATAGAGTGAGTAATATAATAATAGAGTAATATTCTTCTCTACATGTTTTCATGTACTCTCAAACCAAACCCTCCTATTAAATGTTTATAGTAAATGGTTTTGGAAATTGGATGGCTAGATATATTGAGAATACTATCTTTGTGTTAATTTTATATAACCTAACCTCATATGCTCATAGTCCACCTATGAAAGGTGCAATTTTAACCTTTTTTTACTTTTATGGACACTTGGTGTAAAATGCAAGCCATAAGCATAAAAATGCAAGCTAGGAATGCATAGAAGTAAAATTGAACATGAATGACTAAAATTCCAAGTATCTTGGACAAATTCAAAAGAAATGACTGAAATTCTAAGTTTCGTAAAAAACAATGTGTAAATATTCAAAACTAGGCTTAGGAAAATAGTTTCGTAAAAAACAGTGTGTAAATATTCAAAACCGGGCTTAGGAAAATGCACGCCATAGTCCGTACAATTTTCATAAGTTGAAACCAACATGATGGGGTTGAAGATAGATATATTTTTGACAAAATCCTCTTTCGGTTTTTAAAAATTATGTTTCATTTGTCTAGAGTTAAATTGACAAAATGACAACTTTTGTGTTTTCATCCCAGTTTTACCCAGCCCAGCCCTAAGTATTGGGTATTTTTGAGTGAGTTTAGTTGGAAATGGTATGTTTTACTATTTTCCACATTATTATACATTTATTTTTTCAATTTGGGTTTAGAAAGTGCCTGTTGTGCAAAAACACTACATGGATGTCTTGTATTTATGAAATATCCACCTACATTAATAAAAATACAAGCCAAACCCTCCTATTAAATGTTTATAGTAAATGGTTTTGGAAATTGGATGGCTAGATACATTGAGAAGACTATCCATGTGTTAATTTTATATAACCTAACCTCATATGCTCACAATGGATCTATTGAAGGTGCAATTTTAACCTTTTTTTATTGTTATGGACACTTGGTGTAAAATGCAGGCTGTAAGCATAAAATTGAAAGCTAGGAATGCATAGCAGCTAAATTGAACATGAATGACTAAAATTGCAAGTATCTTGGACAAATTTAAAATTAATGACGGAAATTCTAAATTGTTACCTAAAAAACAGTGTGTAAATATTCAAAAATGGGCTTAGGAAAATGCACGCCACAGTACGTACAATTTCCATCACTTGAAACTAACACCATGGGGTTGAATATAGATATACGTTTTACAAAAACCTCTTTCAATTTTCTTAAATTATGTTTCATTTTCCTAGAGTTAAATTGACAAGATGATAGCTTTTGTGTTTTCAACCCAGTTTTACCCATATCAAAGAAATGCCCACCCAACCCTAAGTATTGGGTATTTTTTAGTTGGAAATGGTATATTTTACTATTTTCCACATTATTATACGTTTATTTTTTCAATTAGGTTCAGAAAGTGCATGTTGTGCATAAACACTACATGGTCGTCTTGTATTTATGAAATATCCACCTAGATTAATAAAAATCCAAGCCAAATCCTCCTATTAAATGTTTATACTAAATGGTTTTGGAAATTGGATGGCTAGACATATTGAGAAGACTATCCTTGTGTTAATTTTATATAACCTAACCTCATATGCTCACACTCGATCTATGAAATGTGCAATTTTAACCTTTTTTAACTGTTATGGACACTTGGTGTAAAATGCAAGCCAAAAGCTTAAAAATGCAAGCTATGAATGCATAATCATTTTGACAAAAACCTCTTTCAGTAACCTACTCTGCAACTAAATGGCTAATTATGTATACTTTGGTCAGTGATCCTTGTTGACATATTTAGGCTTGGAAGCCAAAATGGTAAATAGGCTAAATGTTATCTATGAAAAAGATAATCTTTACTAATGCAGTAAAGGAGAGGATGATATAGGATATATGTTATTTTTGCTCTGAAATGAAAAGTATTATTTTTTTCCTGGAAAAAAAAACATATTTCACCATACATGTTACACCACAGATATGTCATACAAAATTCACCAAATATTTTGTTGATTATGGAAGACTAGGATAAATAGCTATTAGGATAGTTTGAAGACAGAACATATGTATCTTTTCAAGATCCCATAGGCTAAAAAATGTATATTCTGATTTCAAACTTTGAAATATCAAAGATAAAGATTTTTTCCTTGGAAAACAAAAACCATTGATAACACAACATCAATATGTCATATGATGCAGCCCTACAGGATAAACAGATAATACTACAAGGCTACAAAATTAGAGGGCAGAGTCAGGACTGAATCACTAACAATCTTAGCAAGCACACAAACAAGACTATTTGGATTTCCCCAGATTCAGATTTATATTTACTTATAAAAAATTCAAATTACAAAGTTCAAACATTTCACCATAGATATTACACCACATATCTCTCATACATAATTCACCATATTTATGATTGGTATAATGTTTACATCTCCAAATGGGTTGCACCAGTCCTCATCCCCAATCCATAACAAAGATGGACATGATCCCATTGGTGTGAATTCCATGAAAAGTACACCTGCACACGAGGATGTAGGCTATTATACAAATACCAAAATCTAAATGTTGGTCCCACTATCCATTTTCCAATAGGTTGGCTATCATTGCTTGAGCCTGAAGATAGCTGATATCTATCAGGAAAGATTGACCATGTATAGAAAACAACCTCCTTAAGATTCGCATAGCCTTCTATGGTGAACTCTAGTGAATTGTTTTTCTTCACAATTCCAGGAGGTACAACATGCATTGCAATAAGCTCAAAAGTAACCATGAAACTTTCATCTAAATAAGGAATTTCCACAAAATATTCACTACGTATCATGTTACGAGACCTTATGTGGTTGAAAACTTTGTAGGAAAGAAGACGGATATTCAACGATGGATTCAATGTGGCTACAATACTCCAATACATGATGGTAATGCATTATGAGTTCCATATTCTGTAGAGGCAGCTAATCTAGCAGTCACAACTTCATCATCACCCTTTGTTGCAAGAAGTTGGAAAGTGGTGTGCTTATCATCTTTCATAGCAATAAAACGACAAAAATAAGATTCTCCCTTTTGAGTGCTCTTGCCCCACCTTTTGATAGATCTCATAGTAAATAAAACATCAACAATTCATGCAATAAAAATAAAAATAACATTAGTTACTATAAAGATAACATTAGTTGCACAACTAGGTGAATATGGGGGTGGTATTTATATCAGATTCCTCGACAATCAAATTTTTCGTGTTTGGTTAGGTTGTGGCAGAGGATTAAGCACTAGAGTTGAACTAATAGCCAGTTGGGCTTTACTATTATTTTCTAACTTTAAAAGGATCACATTACAACATGTTTGTGGAGATTCAAATTGCATCTTCGACTAGTTGGCAGGGAAATCAATGTTACAGGTTACAAATTTGGATCAGTGGAAACAAAGATTAACAAATGTTGGGAGTAATTTGCAGTATTTATCTTTTTTTCATATTCACAAGGAACTCAACACATAGGTAGATTTTATATCGAAGAAAACTATTGGTCTGGAAGAGGGTACACTTTATTTCGGGAAATTTCTAGATTCCACATTATTGGATAAAGGTTCTATCCATTGTAATTAATATATAGTCATTTGTGCATTATATATTATCTGAATACTTTTACATATGTGCACTCTACCCAGTTTAGTACATTTTCAGCTTTTAATAATTTTTTGTCTCAGTCAATAAGGCATAGTGATCAATAGGTACTGATGATTTGATTTGGATTCTATTCTATCCACTAGAACATACAACTAGTGACTATTACAAAGATTCTCTACAGAGTCTAGTTGGTAGTTTTATTTGGAACTTATGCACCTTATGTTTTCTGTAATTTTTCTTTGATTCATAGACATGAATAGAAAGAAACTGTGTTTTTTTCTGGGTAAAAAAAAAATTGTGATATAAACTGAAAAATATGAATTAAAAGATACATGTATACTCACCATCAATGATTTCAGTTGACATCAATAAACCTTGTTTTGTATAGAACACCTCATGTGTATGTAAATTCACACCTTGGGGATAATGGTGGCCTCTACCAATAACATCCAACTCATATTCAAAAATTCTTACCCAACAGAATGTTCCACCAGTAGAAACATCTACTAAACAAGTCAACACTTCCACATGATATAGAATTTTCAATGACTCTTCTTCGGGAAATACCAGAAAAATTTCATAATAAACACGGATATACATGCCTGCCTTTATGGTAAAGTCAAATGGATTTGTGTTGTGCACTAGAATCCCATCCATTTGAATGAATTTCTTTCTTCCAATCTTGATAAAACGATCATCTCCCAATAAGGGAGTCACATCTCACCTAGATCCCATGTAAAACCCTCTCTTGATGACTGCAGTGGAACGATATTCATATGACCTTGAAGGTAACTGTGATTTTATTTCAGATAATGAAGGATGGTGCAACATAAGTTTGCCACTATCATCTGCATACACCATTAGAATGGGAAAAACATCATCTATACTACGTGTCCATGTGCCACTAGTACCAATAGTGTAAAGAATTGGATCATTCTCACAAGGATCCAAGTTTGTTAACTCTACATTTCCTATATGGGACTCATCAATAACTTTGCATAGAATGATCTCTTCTAAACCACTTTATTCTTTAAGAAGGGCAACAATATTGAAGTTTGGATCTTTTCCCCTAACACAGTGCATAGATGAGCGACAACGAAGTTGATAAGGTATTTGCATATTGTTAAGCTGGACCTAAGCATCATTACCACTAGACTCTATTTCATCATCACTCCAACAATCATTTTTAACAATTTTACATAATTTCCGTGACTTCCTTCGTTGTTTAGATAATTATTGCTTCATTTGTCGTTGTTTTTCTCACATAGCATCCTCTTCTGAAAGTATTCGGAATGCTTCTTCCACAACTTCTGGAGGCAACGGATTCCGTTCTTTATGTGGCAATGGATTAGGGTCTATACTAAACATGATTAAATTTATGAAAATTTATAATCTGCAATGATGACAAGATGCCCAAAGGGGCCACACAGGTTACACAAGGGATCTCTGAATTGGAAAAAAACAGTGAAAAAAACAATCTAGCTCTATAGGCACAATATAAGTGCTACACTAACCTTTGGTAAGAAGCATTAATTTATTTTCTCCTTGTAACCAATTTTATGGCGTTGCATACACAAAAAAATAAAATCTTTCAAGTCCTATAATATTTCTGCATAAAAAAACTAAGGGTAAAGTTGATTACTGTGCATATACAGTATCTGGTAAATAATTGTTATAGCCAGACTAGTTAGAAAAAAAAAATGTACAATGGAAATTAGAAAAGGAGTGTTACAAACCTTATAAAAATATAAAAATGAAGAATCTCAAATAGAAATACAAATGATAGTGGCAAACTTATCCTGCACCATCATACATTGTCTTTGGTCAGAAAATTTCGATGCAATCTGATCTGGTTTGATCTGGAATCACATCCCATGTGATCTGAAATTGTACAACAAAAATTAGAAAATAAATGATACAATCCTTATAAAAATATATAAATGAAAAAAATGTATTTTCAGCAATAATATTCATTAAACGAATCCCAAACATAAATACAACCATATCTGGAAAAAAAAACATTATACCCTTTGTTCAAAAAATTTTCCATGCAATCTGAATTGGTTTGATATGGAATTGCGTCCGATCTGATTTGATCAGTGATTATTTTTTATGTAGGGGACCCACCAACCTATGGTTCACAGGGTTATCTTGCTAGTTTTTCTCAAGAAGGGACCTGGTTTGTTCACAAGGTTATCTTATAGGGCTTGTGAGTGAGGTCAAGCATGGCAGACGGCCTAGTTTGATCAAAGTTTTTGGGTAAAATTGAAATGGGTCAAAAAATCCGGTGATGAAGGTTCTGGGTAAAATTGAAATGGGTCAAAAAATTCGTTGATGGAGGTTCTCGGTAAAATCGAAATGGGTCAAAAAATCCGCTGATGGAGGTTTTGGGTAAAATCGAAATGGATCAAAACATCCATTGATGGAGATTCTGGGTAAAATTGAAATGGGTCAAAAAATCCACTGATGGTTACTACCATGCATGAAAAATTCAAAATTTTTGCCTAACCACACATCGTTATCCGTGCAAAATCGTTAACCACACCAGTTTACCTCACATGGGTTCACATGCAGTCGGAAAAGATTTCCGATGGAATTCCATTAAGTGATTAACTACGCTAATTAC
This sequence comes from Pseudotsuga menziesii, assembly GCA_001517045.1. Lineage (NCBI taxonomy): Eukaryota > Viridiplantae > Streptophyta > Pinopsida > Pinales > Pinaceae > Pseudotsuga > Pseudotsuga menziesii. The sequence continues at coordinate 57,069 of LPNX010985414.1, forward strand.
ATTTTAATTAACTTCTAATCCATTCCTTATTTATGATACATTTCAGGAGTGGTAGTTTGTTATGCACTCATCATCTTTGTTTATGTCACTGTAAGTATATCATTACTTCCTTCACCACTTAGATGTATACACACCACTATGCATAGATGTCATCATCACCATAGGGATAAGGTTTACACAATGTGTATCATGTATGCATCACATCATGCATGTTCATTACTTTATACTTTCATTTGCAGTGCATTGATACTATAGGGTTATCATCATCATAGTATGAATTGTGTAGGAGTGTATTATGCATGCATTAATAAGTATAGAAGTATATCAAAGCATCATCATTGCATGGTATTCCACACATCAATATCATCATTACATATTATTGTACATGTTTGTGTCCATATAAACATACCTTGTATAGAGCGGGCCTCATCAATAGGTGCGTCTTAGTCCAAATCCCAGTCAAAAGAAGCCTAAGAGAGAACTTCTCTTCAAACTATGTAAGACCCTTAACACAGATGTTTGTCAACTTCAAACTATTTAAGCATGTTGGAGGTGTCAAAAAAATGTTATCATGTCATCGCGTATGAAGATCCATCATCATCATCAATGTGCATACAAATCTTAATCCGACTAAGAGAGTATATTTGTGGCTGCCATAAAGAAGAACTACTGTTGTAGATGAAAGTTCATTAATTTCATGCAAACTTTGAACAATTGTAGTTGATATAAATGACTATTATGTGTTCCCAGGTGTCCACCACTTTACTATGGAGAATGTGATAATACAGTGCTCAGAATTCCAATACCAGTGCTTGACTATGCTTCATTGTATGTATATCACTATCCATCTCAATCATCCTTCATTCTTTCATAAGCTGACCACAGCAATACTTTTTTGTAGAATGATCCCCATGACTTCAAAGTTCTATACTGTACAACCATTCAATCCATCTTTGTCATGTTGGTTATCTTTATGAAGTCAACATACTATTGCTGCCACCGAATACTTGGCTTCAATCAACCTCATCGAGCTCCTTCTTCAATTTGGGACTCCACAAAGATATTCCTTTTGTTTGTGTTTATTCGAAAGGATGAAAAGATGAATTCTCACCCAACGAATTAGGGAATCATTATGCTAGTACAATTTGGGATTGTTTTGCTCATTTAGGGATCTTTAACAAGTCTTCAAGGCTGGCTCATTCATATCAAGTTTATGCTTGACCACATATATATGTTACATGAACTCCAAGTAGTCTGAGATCTGTCCACACACAACTTACTTGATTTTACACAGATCCACCTCAAAATTATGTCATTTATCACTGTCAAATATTCTTACAACAAATTCATTCCAATGTAGTCCTTGGTTTCTATGCTTGAGTCTACCCAACAAAACAAAACAAAAAACACAATCACTCACTTCATACTTTAATATCAACAAGCAATTTGACTTCCAAAGATTGACTGTTGTAGTTCATTTTCTGGCCTTCAGTCTCCAAAAATTTGTTGCTTATTCCAGATCAGCTTCTTATCTCTTGACCATGGCTATAAAAAAAATCAGACTTCAAAAAAAATTGTCTGTTGTTGCATTACTGTTGCTGTAGCATCCCACCATTTCACTGGAATTCAAAGCTCCAAAAACATAAAAAGAGAAATAATCTTGGTCTCCTATCGAGCTGCCTCAGTCCTCAAGGAATCCACAAAATTTTCCTCATATATCCTCGAAAATTAGAACTGTGTATTTCTGCGTTTTTCCATAGTGGACTGCTGCCATCTGAATTTCCTCAATAAAATACACCCGAAAATCACAGAGCTATCTCCGAAATCTACACAAAAAATGAAACTTGGTGGGGTATTTATACTCATTTTCCACTGAGCCGACCTGTCATAAAATGCATTTTTATTTATATTTTGTTTCCTTTTTGGCCCGAGCCGACTTCAAGGAATGGTGGTAAGATTTATTTAAAATTTGAAATGTAATTTGAATTTTTAAATATTTAATTTTAATTTGTCTTTATACTAGGGTCAACCCCTATGTGTTTTTTTTTTTTTGAAACTTGTCCACAAGTCATCTTTAATAGTCAAACCCTGGGGTTTGATTAAACTTCACCTCATTAGACAATCAACACCCCAATAGTCATGAGAGGTACCAAGGACCCTTATTTAAGGTCTTAGGGTATGCTCCACCTTTGTCCACAAGCAACTTAGTTCACCACAAGCCATGTAATCATCATGCCACCATGTAAGTGGGTACAAGGTCTTCCTTATTCCCTAGGACCATACCCAAGGGTATCATCTTAATCTAACCATGTCAAGTGGGCTCCATGACCTTTGCAAGGGCATCAGGGTCTTCATCGGGTTTTCCATGGCATGTCAAAGACCACTCATGGTCAACATCATCATATAAGAGCTACATGGCCCCAACAAGGGTTGTAAGGTCATCAAACCACTAAGTGTGGGTCCAAGGACTTCTTTAGAGATTCTTAGGCTTCTTCAACCACAATAGGAGACCCTTAAGGGTAAAGATTCGTCATAACATCACCAGTACGATTGCTAGGCCTTTTTTCTGGTGTACCATGACACCATTAGAGCATGAATGACCACAGAATGGGCCATTGATGCTTCGCCAACCCATCTAGGGTTTCTCCAATGTCCACCAAGGCTTCAGGACCATCTTCAGGGTCTTCAGCATCATGAACAGGGTCTTGAACATCTTCAGCAAGGTGGTGGTAGCAACATCCATCATTGTGGGTACAAGGACCTTTTCAACTAGGTACAAGGTGCTTCAAGGCATAGACCCACTCTGTAAGGGGTCCAAGGAACTGCTTGGTGGAATTAGTGATGATCTATGGCACCACTGCAAGTCCGTGTTGGCATCAATGGCAATTTCATCAACACTTTCAACACAGTGAAGGTAAGTGACATGTATTTTATATAAGGAATTATTCTACCCAGCAGGGAGATATAGATAGGAAAAAATCATAAAGATTCGAGCTGTTATGGATCAAATAAAATTTTTGAAATTACAAAATGGTGAAAATAACAATTTCCCACAAAAAAAATTAACCAAAAATGGTGAAAATAACAATTTCCCTCAAAAGGAATTTGACCGATTTTCATTAAAAACGAAAAAGCTAGTTGTTTTAGTTGTATTTTATCCTACTTGGTAAAATGTATGAAAACATAGTAAATGCAATTTAATATATTTTACTCTTTCGCCCAGGGTTTTTAACTTCGGACTAATATCCCTAACTGAAACATTCGATTCAACAAAAACGAGCATTAGAGAATCGTAATCAAATCATTTGGTCTCTTAGTTAGAAAACGAGGTAAAAGGTATATAAAGACTATAAGAAACTGACAAAATAATTATAATATTTTTTAATATTAATATGTTACCATAAACGTTTTAAGTTTTCGTATGCTTTGGAAGGTTCTTATGGGGATTAACACATGTACAATGAGCCAAATTGGTCTTGGTGGATTTTATAAGCTATTTTATCATTCATCTTTGGAACTTATGTTTAGCTTGTAATTTCCCAATTCAAAAATTCCCAACAAAGGAAAAATTTTGGAAATTGTCTTGACTAGCTTGGACTGTGGGGGATTCGAATGGCTCAAGTGGGTATTGAATTTGATAGGTACTGATGTGGGGGGTTTTAATACTCTTCAATAGACTCTCTTATGGTTTTATTACAGGTCATATACATCTTCAAATCGATTTGTACATGAAGGTAAAAAGGGGAAAATTACTTGCAATTTATGGTACAATTCCCCCTAGGGTGTGGTCAGAAATGGCTCTCCAGATCCTAAGAAAACCTCCCAAATTTTAGAACAGAGTATAGGGAATGTAATTAGACTTAATTTACTATTATTATATGTTGTTAATAGTTCTACAATAGAGGATTAAATATTCATATTCGAACGCACAATTTCAGTGATATTTGCTTAAGGGAAATGACACCATAAAGCTCAAATTCAACTCATAAATGGTGTATATAATGGTTCCAAACAGATAAATATGAATATATACGATTGAAATAATTTCAATATCTCACTAAAATCATATAACATTTACCCAAGTTGCAAATACATCAGATACACAATCTCCAATCAAAGGGAAAATTATCACATGGAAACTAGTCACAAGAAAGCTTGGAAATGTGGACATTTGCATATGTATTTCTTCTAATTTAGACTTACATAGCATGTGAACATGATATTATAGATCCACACTATCATATCTTGGGCATCAACTGAACTCAATGGGGCACAACCACCATTCACACTTGTGCGCCTTCATAGAAAAACATGGAGATATGGAAGTGGAAATTGAGAGAATGGGAGGAAATATGGGTCACGAACATAAGAAGCCTCCTATATGCAATAAAACACTCTCTGAATATCCAAATGAGAGGTGTGAATGGCCTCTCTCATGTCCAACTTGGATGATAATATCACTCTCTCGATTTTGACTCACTAGCAGGGTGAGTGTGCACTCACCAAGCAAAGGACAAGAAATTGCTCTCCAAATTCCAAAGGAAAATTCACAAATGATCAAAATCCATTTCCATTCCTCATGACATATTTTTATAACCCTCCTAAGTTCCTCCAAGGTTTAATTCATTCCCATCGTCTTCCTCCACCTCATCCTTTATGTTTAGTAAACTCCATGCCACTTGGTCTTCTCCTCAACCCTTCATCTTCCACCCAATTCGAATGGCTTCATCCTAGTCCCAAATGTGCTCTCTTGGAGCCTATTTTTAGGCCTGACATGTTAGGTTGTCATATGTCTGAAATCAGGTCTGACTTTTCATAGAACCTTCCATCATTTTTGTCATAAAACATAGGGAATCTAGCTTCACATGGCACCTATTTTATTCCTAGACTCTTCCTCTTCTATGGGGAGTTACTCCTACTCACCCATTAAAATCCTTGGGCTCATGATATGTCATTTGATGACTCTTCACCTTCCAAGAACATTCCATCACTCATAATTTCAAATTTGGGGTTAATCCATGACATGTGTAAGGATGCATCTAGCCACCCAAGGCCCCCATGGACCTCCAAATGTCCTTATGAAGAAATGCCACTTTATTTTATCCATATTTATTATTTGTATGACCCAAATTAATGTTTAAATGATAAATTAAGGTTTTCTTGGGTCCCATAGCTCCCTTATTGCAATATTTAATTCCTCCTCCCCTAACCTAGGGAACTAGTAGGTGGGTGAACATTGTCAACTAGTAGACCAATTGGAACGGGGACATGGCAATCCTCCCCACCCAATAATGCTTTTCCTAAAGAAATTCCAAGTTTGGATTCTTCAAAATTTGTTCATCTTCCCAAGTGACCTACTCACCAAGAAAAATCCTTCCATTGTACCAAATATTCTTTTATTGTTCTGCTTTGTAGCCTTCTCTCCCTTGTTCTCAATATTTTGTTTGGAATGAGAACAAGTTTTCCTTCATCATCCAAAGGTGGTAAAGTATCTGAAACTAAAATTTTATTCCCTATAACCTTCTTTAGACAAGAAACGTGAAACACATTATGAATTTTGCTTCCCATGGAAGCTCCAATTGATAGGCCAATTCTCCAACTTTTCGAATCACTTTGTACCGACCATAAAATCTTGGTTTGAGATTTTATGAACCTTTAGATTTTATTTTGGTTTGTTTGTAGGGATTCAATCTCAAATACACCAAGTCATTCACGTGGAATTGTCTCTCCATTATATGTTGGTTTGCATATTGTTTCTGTTGATTTTGAGTAACCTGCAAGTTATCTCTCAAAACCTTCAAAATTTATTGACTTTCGCCAATCCAATCCTTATCCTTTGAAGCTCTACTATCACCAAAAATGTGTCCAATAAAAGTGTTTGCATCATAACCATAAATTTCTTTAAAAGGATACATGCCAATGGACATATGGAAAGTAGTATTTTAACAAAACTCACACAAATGCAACCATTTTATCCATGCTTTTTTCTGCCCACTAACATAGTTCTTCAAGTAGCCTTCCAACCATTGATTCAGTCTCTCTGTTTGGCCATCATTTTGGGGATAATATCTTGTGCTAGGTGTCAAATTTTTCCCCACCATTTTTAAGAGTTCTTGCCAAAATGCACTAAAAAATATGCTATCTTTCTCACTAACAATGCTCTTAGGAAGCCCATGCAATCTGAAAACTTATTTAAAAAATAGTTCAGCCACTTGTGCAGCAGTAAAAGTGGTAGTAACAAAAAATAAATGAGTAAATTTAGTGAGTCTATCTACCACCACAAATATGCAATCCTTACCAAATACTTTGGGCAAACCAGTGATGAAGTCCATGGAAATGCTCTCCCATTTTTGTGTTGGAATTGGTAAGGGATGTAAGACATTAGATGGATGAGTGTGCTCCACTTTAGTTTGTTGACATGCAGGGAATTCATTAACATAATTCAGAACATAAGCATTAAAACCTTTCCATCAAAATATTTCCCTTAGCATTATATATGTTTTGAAGAAACTAGGGTGACCTGCTAGAGGAGAATCATGAGCTTTTTTAAACATTTCCTCCTTCAAACTTGAATTAGGGACCGAATAGATTCTACCTTTGTAGTATATGATTCCTTCCAATACCTTATACCTATCATCATTGTTATTCCCATCAAAAATCTCACAAGAACATTTATATTTGGCATACTCTACTTCTAATGTGGCTTTCCAATTTTCTGCTCCATCCATGAGAGAAATAGAAGGTCTTCTAGATAAGGCATCATATACCACATTAATTTTCCCCTTTACATATTCAATATCAAATTCAAATGCTTGAATCTTACTCACCCACTTTTTATGCCTTTCATTTAACTCCTTTTTAGTGAGGAAGTACCTTAAGCTATTATGGTCAGTTTTGACTACAAATTTGTTTCCCACCAAGTATTGTCAAAACTTGATCAAAGCATGCATGGTGGCCATCATTTATTTATAATAGATGGATTAAATCCTCTCATGTGGTTGTAACTTCATACTCTCAAAATCTATTGGGTGTTGTCCTTGTTTTAGGACTGCTCCAGTTCCTTCTCCTAATGCATCACATTCCAAGACAAATGGTTTATAAAAATCAAGCAATACTAGAATAGGACAATTGCTTATTACCTCCTTCATTCTTTGAAAATATTTTTCAGCCCCTTCATTCCATTGGAAAGCATATTTCTTTGTCAAAACAGTGAGAGGTGAAGTGAGTTGGGAGAACCCCTTCACAAACTTTCTAAAGTAAGTGCGAATTCTAATGAATCCTCTTAATTCAGTGAGACCTTTGGGATGAGACCACTCTAAAATGGATCTTATTTTCTCCATATCCACCTTCACACCATATTGACCAATGATGTTTCCAAGATACAAGATCTATGTCAAACCAAACTCACATTTTGACAGCTTAACTGTCACATACCCCAATTTTGTAAAATAATGTTAATTTTTATAATTTGATTTCCTAAGACATTATGTTAAATTTAATGCTAAGTAGGAACTGATGACTCAGCAGAGCCAAAAGAAGTGGAATGTAATTCTGAATATTTTATTATTAATAAAAAAAGTTTTGGAGACAACAGCATGGGAGAGCTGTTAATAAGAGGTTACTGGTCAAACTGGTGGAAGGAACTAGGTGGAGGGAAAAAGACAAGTGGCAACATCCTCAAACACTTCTTAGGTTGCAGGTGGCAACTTCCCTACATTTGGGGTCATGATCCCCCAAGAAAGTGGGATCAGAACAGGTGGATCAATAAATGACAACTAACCCAAAAAGACCTAGGAAATCTTTTAAAAGTACCCAATGAATAGAGCTGAGGTTGCTCAGATATTTTCCAGGAGAAGAATCATTCAGGAGGAATGCACTTCAAGGAATTCATTGGGGAAAAAGGGAAAACAGTAAGGAAGGTGTTTTGAGAGAGAATCTGCAGTAACTTGGTCTATTACAGTTTGTTAGCTGAGAGAACTTACTGATAAGTTTAGGGTTTGTATTGAGTCTGAAGACTAGTACGTGATTATTGCTGCACCTAGTTCCAGCCAAGGAGACCAGAGCAAGCTCGGGGGTCCTGTGGAGTCGCTGTTTGAGCACTCTCCAGGAGTTGGTAGGGAGGAATGGCCTCCCATTGCTGTTGTTGTCCGATCTCAATAATAGGTTCTGCTATTTAATAATCTTTATTTTAATATCTGTGTATGATTGATTGTTATGTTGCAGTTTATGATGTAAAGACTTAGAGGGTTTAGTCATGAAAGTGTTCATAGTTTGTTCCGTAATTAGAATCATTTTGATGAGAAATAAAACCCCACCTGCGTTTTTCCTCATCTGGATTGACCCAGACCGTACTCCAGCACAGGTGGTAAGATTATAAATAAAGATAGTAGGATGTAATTATAGAATAAATTATTGGATGTTTAAAAGAATGCATACTTTTATTCAACTATCAGAGCAATAGCATTCTGTGCATAAAATAGGGTTAAGGTTAGATTTAAGTCACTTATGTTAGATTATAGAACAAGGAAAGTAGTTGTATTTTCTTTTACTAATAGAACTAGATTCAGACGGGTAAACAGGTTTTCTGTATAGTTTTTAATCCAGAAACCTTACTATGTTATTGGAAACCGAGAAAAGAAATTACTAGCTAAAATAAGTAGTAATAGAATGAATAGAAATGTTTTTCTTTCTACAGTTATTACTTCCCAGATGTTATATTATAAAATGTAGAGAAAACAATCTGTAAATAGCAATAACAAAACTATGATTTTATTCTTTAAGAAACTAGTTCGTCTATAATCTGCTTACAACTATTAATTTATCTAGTTCCTGCATTAATTTTTATCTAGCTGAGCTCGAAAGGGATCTATAGTTATTAGTATATTTTTATAAAAGTTTAAATAAATATTACAATATATAT
>LPNX010985414.1:66465-132937 GCA_001517045.1 Pseudotsuga menziesii
TTAACCTCCTTAATATAATAATAACAATATACTTTCGATTATATACATTATAGGAACATTGTTATTGTGTGATTAATGTAATGTTCTTATCTCATTAAATGCAAAACTGGAATAAAATACAAACTCTGTGCTCAAAGATTAACTCACAGTGACATAAGAACTTTGTTAAAACCTAAAGAAATTCCATTCTGAGGGTCAAAAATTACTTAATGACCTTTATAAATTCTATTACAATAAAGTAATCTAATATAAAAGTCATAAAAAGAAAACCCTAGCTTTTGGATTTTAAAATAAAAATACAGGGTAAAAACTCTTATGCAGTAACGTACAGGAAATTATCAAATAGAGCAACTGTGAGCTCGGTTTATCAAAGCAACTGAACAGTTAACAATTTAAGAATTAACCCAATAATTTTACAGCAGTACGATTATAAACAAAAGAGGTTCGTTCCTCAAAAGATATAATATTTTTACTTATTAAATATTGTTCGAATTAGGGTCGAACCCTTTTTACATTAAAAATATATATCAGGGTTAACAGAACTGAAAGAGTACATTACAAAGTACAAGCTCGCAGCATCAACAAAACTAACAACTGAAGAATCTAACTTATTATTCTTTTCACGGCTGCAAACCAAGAGTCTGTAGAGTAAGGCTTTACAGCCTATGCATTGTATATATGTATTTTTTTACAGTAATAAAAAATAAAGAAAAAAAATTACAGTCTTGGCCTCAGCCGAAGATCCTACTAAAACAGAGGGTTTAACCTCTTAAACAACAGCGAACAGGTTCATTTAATTGAACCAAGAAAACCGCAAGGGTTTCAGACCATGAAGGCCAACCCACAGCTATCCCCAAGGAACCAACAAGGAGGAAAAATGCCATGGTTAAACCAAGCTTACCGTTCTTTAGCAAGCCGCCACGATCTTGTACCAGCCTTGCTAAGGGAGACAAGCCATCACCTGCAAACGAGAAGCACAATAGTGTTAAAAATCTGTGAACAAATCAATATACATACTTCAAATTTTAAAAGCTGCGAAGTATAACAGGAGGCTGGCTAATGCTCTTACCTAAAACTTTACGGAGGCACGGCCACCCATAACCAGAAGAACAATCACCAACGCTAGGAGAAGGAAACCCTTCATCACTGTAATAAGGGAGGAGGATAACAACCAGCAGGCAACAAACCACGACTGAGAACGAAAACAAAAAGCACAACAACCATTTAGGCTCGGGTCGGCACATTGAATTCTGTTAGAGTCGCTACTCAGCAATAAAACCCTATGCACAACAGCCCTGAGTAGAAATTCCACGAATCACAACACCAAGCTAAAGTGAAGACTCTCCATAGTTAAAAAGGTTCAAGACTGAGCGTGCAAGAGGGCGAAACCCTAAGTAATAATCACTGACCAACGCTCAAACAACAACTTTGGTTACAAAAATTTCTTTACAGTGCATTGGATGAGCCAACGAAGAGTAAAACCAGTAAAATAATTGCTAACAGACAGTGCAAGCGACGGTGCTGACAGGAAGGTTTTTGCAGAGCAGCCAGAGGCCCGAAGGCATCGAAGGAATGTTAAACTAGGGTTCAAGACTACCCTTTAAACCTCCAACACTTGGCTATCACGAGGCCACGTTAACACTTTAATAATTGACACGCAGTGGGTAGGAACGTTAAAGTTACAACGAGCAAGTTCCAATGATTTGTAATCCAAATCATACAATAGAAAGTTCTACGAGGTTCGATACACCGTTTGTCAACCCACCTGCAATATAAAATTTAACCACGAAAAACCTTAGAATGATGTTTGGAATATTTTATAATGTGAATCCTTATCCTTTGTATGATCTCACTTATAAACATATAAAGGCTTATAATGTTTGTTGGTAGATCATAGAACGAAGGGAAATAATAGTATTATCATGGCGCGGTCTTTGTTTATAAACCTCCTCTCTATGCTATGAAAAATACTTACCTTAGTTCATAAATGAAAGTAAAGGAGACATTTGTATAGAGCTCATAAAACTATAAAAACCAAGTTAAGCTATAAAATGATCATGATTTTGGTTTATTCTTTGACCCCCTTGTGTTCACCCCTTGCACTTTCTTTATATAATGCAAAGTAATAACTCATTCAATAGTTATAATTCTAATCGGAATGTATACTATAGAAGGTTATGAAAGGAGTATAGAATCATTCCTTGATAAATAGCCTTTTGTCAAGTTAACCTCAATTGATTGATGGTATAATTATTAAACTAATAAAGTTTGTAATTGAGTGTAGTAAGCCTTAAAGTGTTCAATAAGCTTAGCATCTAACTGTTAATGATATATTGACCTTAAAATTAGAGATAGTTCCCAAGCAAATTATGTGCAGATGATTTTCGATCATTAAACACTAATGTAAATCTTTAAAGGTAGCTTGTATTAAAGTAATAAACCCTTTAAACTTCAAAGTAACGGAGGTGGGAGTTGGTACATAAACTCCTTATCAATTTACATTGTGCAGCAGCCAATTTAATCATGGCTTAAACCGGTAATTATGAACATTATAATTTAGACCTTCGACTTTATAATTCTGCCATACTTACTGTGCTTGTAAAATAAATACTTAACGCATTTTACACTTGACGATTAGTATAAACATCAAAGAGTTTAGTGCTCAGTAAGAATTTTAAATCACGCAATCAAGAAGGAAAACAGATGTCGTCAATTCTAGTAGAATTAAATATCTTTCCGTAACATCTTAAAAAGAAGATCAGTTTAAGGCTTTACCTCGATAAGTTTTGGAAACTGTTTAGCATTTAATTCTCTACTGAGTTATCTTTTATGCGACGATCTTATATCAAAATGCTTTAGAAATTTTACGACAAGCAGCGCCCAAGTTTTCTTACCTGTAAATCTGTGAGCACAGGAAAATTTTCTGTATTAGCTCGAAAGCTAAGTCAGCCTAGATTTTCATGACAGTCCCACCTTGTGGTCGCAAAAAGAAAGCAAGTCAGTAAACTAAAAAGAAATTGTACTGTAAAGATAAACATGACCAAGTAATTAATTCAGATAACGAAGTTCAGTAACATATAACTAATTGAATAATTACTTTACAGCATTTATGAAAATTATATGTCTTTTAAAAAGATTTAAATTTTTTCGAAAAATTTGCGTTTTTGACATTAACAAACAAAGATTGATCATGCAGAATTTTTAATACCTCTTCTAGATGATGCAAGTGTTCCTTCCAAGGTTTACTATAAATAAGAATGTCATCAAAGAAAACAAGTACAAAATTATGAATTTTCTTGTGGAATATGTTGTTCATGCATGATTGTAATGTGGTTGGCACATTTGTTAATCCAGAGGGCATGGAAACAAACTCAAAGTGACCATAGTGGCATCTGAAAGCAGTCTTTGGTATGTCTTCTTCGCTCATTCGAATTTGATGATAACCTGATCTAAGGCCAATATTTGAGAAGAACTTGGCCCCATGGAGCTCATCAATCCTTGGGATGGGGTATATATTCTTTATTTTCTTCTTGTTTAATGCTCTCAAATCAATGCACATTCTCAAGGTTCCATCTTTCTTTTTAACCATAACAACTGAAGAAGCAAATAGGCTAGAACTAGGCCTTATGAGACCCAGCTCCAAGAGTTATTTAATGGCCTCTTCAATATCATCTCTAATCCTTTTTGGATTCCTATAAGGATTCATTTTGATAGGTTTTGTTCCTATCTCTAACTCAATGATATGCTCAACACCTCTATCGAGTGGTCTTCCTGGGGGGGAGGTCTCCAAAAAACTTCTCATCCTCACTCAATAGTTTCTCTATCTCCTTAGAATTCTTGGAAATGTTCAAGCGGGTTTTAGGAGAGGTAATTAAACATCCAGCATCCCATTCTAAATCTCCATGCATCATCATAATCCTCATGTTGTGAAGAGACACCACTTGATTTAGGTAAGTGTGCATTCCCCTCAACAAGATGGGCTTCCCTTCTGAATTTTTGAACCTTATTTCAGGGACTTCATAATTCATTGTATTCCCCTAAAGAATACATCCATGTACTCCCAAAACCACATTTTTATAAACTAAATTCACTACATAAAATTTGTCAGTGATAGTATGATTTCCTAGAGTAACTTGAAGCTTTGGAATCCATTTAGTGTAGTCCATAGAATTGTTACCTGAAATGATGGTTGTGAAACCATCAAAATTTTCAGCTTGTAACTTTCTCCTCTGCACCAAGGCTACATATATGAAGTTGTGAGTGGCTCCACCATCCACTAGAACTGTGACCTTTTGACCTTGTATGATGCCCTTGATCCTTAAGGTGTGGAATCTAGGTATACCCGAAAGTGCTGCAATTTTTCCTGTGTCGAGAGTGGGTTGTTCTTATTTTTCTGTTTGATACCAGTATTCTTGGGCTACAAGTTTTGCCTCTTCCTCCTCCTCCTCCTCTTCATCATCTTTAGAAAAAACTTCAATGTAATGTGCCTTCCCCTTGGGCGCACATCTTTGTCTTGGGACCCAAGGTTGTTGACATGTAAAACATAGCTTCTTTCTTCTAATCTCTTCTTTGCTTGGTCCTCCTTTATTTTATTTGGTAGAGGAGTCCTTTTTCCATGGTTTATTACCTTCCTTGAACTTGGAAGGGAAATTTGGCTCAAGAGGGTATTTGGTTCTTGGCAACACATTGTGCAAATCTCTTGTCAAATTCATGGCATCCTTCAATGTGGTTGGCTTGTGGGATTTCAATAGCCCTCTCAAAGGTTCTGTCAATCCTTCAGTAAACAATAAAACTAACCTATCCATAGATACATCAGAAACCATTACTGTAATATTTTCAAATTCTAACATAAATGCTTCGGGAGTTCCTACTTGCTTTGATTGTGCTAGTTCTTTGAAAGGAATTTCAGGGTCTTTCCTCTCAAATCTCTCCATCAATGCATTGGAGAAACCCTCATAAGATTAAATATGATCATGTACCAATGTTCTAAGACCATGGAACCACCAATCACTCGCTTCCCCTTCAAGATGCAGAATGGCCATTTTCAGTGCATCTTCTTCAACCATAGGATTTAATTGGAAATATACACTTAATTTTTGCAACCAAGCACTAGCAGACATTTGTGAGGAACCATTAAAGGAAGTAATGGTCACTTTTCCCATGGTGTATTTTAATTCATGGTTAATATGAGATGCCATATTCCCATTTTCTCTTTGCTTGAACTGAAGAGAAGCTCTAATGAACTAATCAAAAGGTAGGACTTTCCTACATACATCACTTAATTGCTGCCAATCATCTGTTGCTTCTCTAACATTATAGGTGGTGTAAGGGCCTTCTTTGGACTATAAAAACTTGGGTATTTCAATTCCATTCTGATTTTTTAAATCATGAGGTATGTTATGAGGTCCATTCTTCGAAAAATGGTTTCTCCATGGGTCTTCCCCTAATAATGGGGTGTACTACTACTACTCTCGGGTGCTGACTTGCTCCCAAGTTGGCTAGACAAAAATTCGAACTGTTGTATGAGATGTTTTGTCATACTGTCAAGATGATGTAATTAATTTTTTAAGGTCCCCGTTATTTTATTTTCCATCTATATTTCCAAATCCTAGTTCTTTCCTAATCTCTACGTAACTAGGATTACATTCTTCACTTTCTTCTCTTTCACTATTAAGATCTCCAGTCTCATATTCTAATGGAGGAAGGTAAGAATCAGGAAACATGATTAGGGATCTATATCAAGTGCCAATATCATGCTCTAATACCACTTGTAATGTCCCAATTCAAAAAATCCCAACAAAGGAAAAATTGTGGAAAATTTGTCTTGACTAGCTTGGACTGTCGAGGATTTGAATGGCTCAAGTGGGTCTCGGATTTGATAGAGACTGATGTGAAGATTCTTAAGAATCTCAAATAGACTCTCTGATAGTTTTATTATAGGTCATAGATATCTACAACTCTATTTGTACATGATGGAAAAAGGGAAAATTACTAGCAATTTATGGTGCAATTTCCCCTAGAGTGTGGGCAGAAATGGCTCTCCAACTCTTAAGAAACCCTCCCAAATTTTATAAAAGAGTATGGGGACTATAATTAGACTTAATTTTCTGTCATTTTATGTGTTTAATAATTCTGAAACATAGTATTAAAGCTTCATATCCGAATGCACAATTTCAGTGATATTTGCTTAATGGAAATGGCACAATAAAGCTCAACTTTGACTCATAAATGGTGCATATAATGGTTCAGAACAGATAAAGATGAATATATACCATTGAAAACATTTCAATAGCTCACTAACAACATATAACATTGACCCAAGTTGAATTATACGTCAGATACGCAATCTCCATTGAAAGGGAAAATCATCACATGGAAACTAGTCACAAAAAAGCTTGGAAATGTGGACATTTGCATATGTATTTCCTCTGATTTCGACTTACAGAGAATTTGAACATTATATTACAGGGCCATACATCTTATATGAAATCTTTGGCATCAATTTAACTCCATGAGGCGCAACCACCATTCACACGAGTGCGCCTTCGTAGAAAAAAAATGGAAATATGGAAGTGGAAATTGATAGAATGGGAGGAAAGATGGGTCACAAACAATAGAAACCTCCTATATTCAATAAAACACTCTCTTAAGCTCCAAATTATAGGTCTGTATGGCCTCTCACATGGAAAACTTGGATGATAATCTCACTCTCTTGAAATTGGCTCACTAGTAGGGTAAGTGTGCACTCACTGTGCAAAGGGCAAACAATTGCTCTCCAAATTCAAAAGGAAAATGATCAAATGATAAAAATCCATTTGCATTGCTCATGACATATTTTTATAACCCTCCTAAGTTCCTCCAAGGTCAAATTCATTCCCATAGGTTTCCTCCACCTCATCCTTGATGTTTAGTAACCTCCATGCCACTTGGTCTTCTCCTCAACCGTTCATCTTCCACCCAATTCGAATGGTTTCCACCTAGTCCAAAATGAGCCCTCTTGGAGGCTATTTTTAGACCTTACATGTCAGGTTGTCATAGGTGTGAAATCATGTCTCCAATGAGGAATGACTTGTCATAGAATCTTCCAACATTGTTGTCATAAAGCGTAGGGAATCTAGCTCCACATGGCACCTAGTTTCTTCCTAGACTCTTCATCTTATATGGGGAGTTACTCCTACTCACTTATTCGAATCCTAGGGCTCATGATATGTCATTAGATGACTCTTCACCTTCCAAGATCATTCCATCACTCATAATTTCGAATTTGGGGTTAAGCCATGACATGTGTAAGGAAGCATCTAGCCACCCAAGGCCTCCATAGACCTCCAAATGTCCTTATGAAGCAATGCCACTTGATTTTCTCCATTGTTATTATTTGTATGGCCCAAATTAATGTGTAAATGATAAACTAAGGTTCTCTTGGGTCCCATAGCTCCCTTATTGCAATATTTAATGCCTCCACCCCCCACCTAGGGAACTAGTAGGTGGATGAACATTATCAACTTGTAGACCTATTGGAATGGGGACATGACATAACTTCCGATGCATTTTAATGTCATTCAAGTGGTGGAGATCATAAAAACTTCATAAAGGCCTCATCACTTTACTAGATATCTTGTTCACCATAAATAACTTTATTCCACCATTCAAAATACCAAATAAGAAAAAAACATGTTCACTTTGTTGATCTCAAATGGTTTGCATCCAAAACACTTTATTAATAAACTCAAACACACAATAAATGATATTATGTTTTTTTTAACATGTTTTTTTGGTGCAAGCTAAGGAATTTACATTATACTAAACAAAATGTATGGAGTATATAGTTTAGGTCTGTCCCACGGGAAACCACACCATAGATAAAACAAGAGTTTATCATTTAAAGTATGAAGAGTATGTCTGGAATCTAAAGCAATTGCTTGATAGTTCATACTTGTTGTGGCCTTGATGTGATAGTTGAGCTTGACATCCAATTTCTTGTGGAGTAAGCTATCTATCAGACCATTTGTACCGGGGCTCACCTGATGCCATCTGATGTTATCTTACTCAGTTACCTTTTCGTGAGACCAAGAACAATCGATTCCAACACCTACTTTCACACCAATGCGTTCTCGAATCATCCATCCATAAATTTAGCCATGAAAATTCTTGTTTTTTAAGTGCAAGTTTAAAATTGTAAGTTTTGATTGCAATTTTTATGAAAATTGCAAATGTATGTTTAGACCTTTCAATGAGACCAAGAACAACCGATTCCAACACCTACTTTCACACCAACAATTCATCCATCCATAAATTTAGCGATGAAAATTCTTGTTTTTTTAAGTGCAACTTTAAAATTGTAAGTTTTTATTGCAATTTTTATGAAACTGTATAATTTTAGTCAACTCCATAAAAATAACTGGAAAGTAAAACTTGGAACGTTTTACCAACTTCCTTGTAACAATTAATCAACTCCTTTGTTTGTTTTATGGAACCCTATCCAGGTTTAAACCTTGGATTCTTTATCCTTCATGATCATAGAGGTTAAAGTTTTAAACTAGCAGATACACAGAACATTGGCGTTATCAAACCCATAACAATTGAATTTCAAATTACAAGTTTGTAGAACACAATTTCATATCAGTATGTAGTTTCAATTTGATTTGGTAAATTAATATTCTTCATTATTGCATTATACCGAAGTGTAATAATAATTTGTTGTAGAATTGATCTGCAATAAAAATGCAAGAAAAGAAGTAGAATCTGTTGTTCTTGGTCTCACTATCACAGAAAAATAACGAAGTAATCTATTACCGAAGGGAGTCAAATGGGCCTCGATGCAAATGGTTGGGTAGATAGCTTACTCCATTTCTTGTTTTTTTTTATCCTAATCTTGAGGTCATCCATCTACAAATTGGGCAACCATGTATAATACTTTGTTTATTAGGTACAAGTATTTCCAGAGTCTCAAACCTAGAGCCTTCTAAATCCTCTATATACTCTGACTCGTACTGTTTCCTAGTCTTAACGCATGACTCCACTTAAGCGAACTGGGATCGAATCTATAAATGAACTTGCTAATAATATTATTATTAATTTTTTTATTTATATTTGTTTTTTTTTCTATTTTTTTAATATAAACTTTGTTTTTTAATATATATTCTTTTATATTAATGTTTATTATTTTCTTATTTTCAATAGATATTAAATATAATTTATATTAATGTTTATTATTTTTTTTCTATTTGTTTTCAATAGCTTTTGTATGGGTTTAAGTGAACAAGCTAGCGTTGCATTGCGACTTCAAAGAACAACATGAAAGCAACTGCGACCAAGCCGCCATGACCGATAGAAATATAAATCTACGACATTCATCATATCACTGCGTTGATTCGAACCCAGGAAGAAAACACAAGAACATCCAAGAAGAAATAATGATGAACAATATGCTTACCTTATCAAATCAGGAAATCACTGATCTTGGTGGTACCATGCAGTTATATTACCAATAGGTTGAAAAATATTTCATAGGCTATACAATATTTAATGTTGCCTAGGCAGTGTGGCCTATCGAATGCAATATTTAATGTTGCTGTAGTGACAGTCCAATGGCCCTTGAGATCCAATAACCCATACTACGATGGTGGCTACATTAAATATCGTATAACCTACCAAATATTGTTCGCCTTACAAATAAGATGCCATTACATAAATCCAACGACACACAATGGGACTGTGATGGTATTAAATGCCGCATTCCATGTAAAATGACAGCGTACACACAATGCGACTGAGATGGTATTAAATGCCGCATTCCATGTAGAATGACAGCGTCCGTACGGTTTGGAATAACTTATGTTCTAAAAAATTATCAACTTACTTCTTAATCCATGAAGTTTTGTGAATTTGCCATATAACACATGATATTAAGCTTGCAAAAATTTTAATCTTTTTAAAAAAGAAAAATTTCATAAAAAAGGCTGAGGTAAGTTTTAACTTTTGCATACAATCCAAAGAAAGACTTTCGATACCCAAAAGAGAACGATGGTCCTTTCTCTTGGAGGAGGCTCCAAGATGTAGCCAAAGTACATAGCTTTCTAATGATGTTGGACGTGGACTTGCAATAAACTAATGATGTTGAGTAATGCTCTTCACATAAATTACGGTAGTGTAAACCATGCATTAAGGGTGGAATATCATAGTAACTAATTATCAGGGGTTGGATTATATCAAAATTATTAGAAAATGAAAATAAGTGGTGACAAGGGACGTCGATACCGAAGGAAGTAATGAAAGTGGATTGAAGCTTGAAAAAATGAGAAGGGGATTATTATTCTTATCCATTTGCAGGAATATCGGACTGTGATCGGAGAAACCTCCTGGTTTAATCCAAGTTATAACACGGTCCACTCCCTCTGTAATAGCTTCTGATATCAAGAATCTATCGAACCCTTTGGCTACATCGACATCTCCCTTTTTATTATTATGCCAAGTTGGAGCCATTTTCAAAGGCTCGACATCAATAAGTCAAGATGACTCTACTTTGTGTTTAAAATAACATGCAAGTCTATCTTGCTTAGCAGTACCACCTGAGACTTCGGCCCTAGACATTGTGAAGTTGAAATACCCATCAACAATCACCTTCTCCTCTTGTACATATGATGAGGCAAAGAACTAATCCTAGAAAGCCTTCCTGCTGTCATACAGACCATAGAAGTGAATAACAAAGATGGTCTGTCTAAGATCTTTGCACAATAACTTGGTCAATATCCCTTAAAAAATAACATGTGAGTTTAGAAGATAATATGATCTACTCCAATTTATTTTATTAAGTCTTCACTTTTTTATCTTTCCTTCACACTCATTTAACTAATCCTTCCCTTCATTTAAATGAGTTTCAATTACAAGGTTACATGCAATAAGTCTAGATTTATTTACTTTTAATTACATGCATGATTTTATTATTGTAATGTTCTAATTTTAGCTAACAACTTGAAGCTAGAGTAATGAGGCTAACATATTTATCATTATGCTCGCATGCTTGATAAAGAGAATTTTATGGAGAATAGGACCCTCTTGTAGCCCAAAAGTAGAGGTCATGGGCAGAGGAAAGATAACATTTAATGAGGTGGACGAAGGATTGTAGTTGGTTTATGAATAGATCGATTGGGCTTTCATAAATGAATGATGTGGATATAAAATTACTACTTAAATTCTTGAATTCCCACTTCCTCTATTAGAATATTTATTGCAGTTTGGCAATGTCAAGTTCATAATGAATTGGTTACATTAGGTGTTGTCTTGTTCACTGCTTTTGGTAGGAAGGAGCTCCTCCAATACATTTTTAACCTACATGTCTGATCGAAGTAAAAGCTCCATTATCATGAAAGTGCTCTCTTGGGTCATCACACGGCTATCTTCGAACCAGTATAGATATAAAAAGTTTACTTGCGTTGGGTGGGATACTTCGAGCGATGGAGGGCCCCACATGACATCACTGGGACCACAAATGAGAGGAATGAAAAATCATGTATAATAAACTATAAATAATGCATCTGTAAAAATGTAGGACCAGGGTAGACCTGACATTACCCTTATTCTACTCTATTATTCTCTTATACTCTATCGTTCATAGTTGGCTCATCCTAAAAAAGCTTACCATGGAACTTGTTGGTTAGTAGGGGTAGGGACTGCCGCCCACACACGATCCTCGAACTAGGACTCATAGATAGAATCCTAGTACAATTTATCGGCAGCGATCAATTATCCGTTCGCTAATTCACTTATTTAAAACGGTTACATCATGCAAATAATGGAAATACAGAGAAAGTTTTGCAATACAACAGAAAAAAAAATGCCAAAGAGTGAATAAATTTGAAATCTATTTTAATTTTAAAATTTATATCAAGCGTAAACAGTAAAAAGAATCTGTACCATATATTTTTGAATGAGATAAATGGAACGTTTAAGTAGAATGAGAAAATAATACTTTCCCAAGACTTTCCGAGGACCGAAGAACATGAACCTTTAACCGTTGCAGCTTCTTGGATATACACAGTTAACTCTAAATCTAATGGTGAATAGCTTGAACGCCCTCCTTAACAGTCTTATTGTATCGTCATTATTATATGAATCTTGTCAACCGCAATAGCATGCACACTAGCAACCAGAGCTTGCAGGACCCCTTCGAACGCTTTCTCTGGACCTCTATCTAGGAGGATAAATAAGCAGTGACAACTCCCTATGTCCTCCTGTTTGTCCTATGGTCTTCCTTATAGTCGATTTCCTCCTTGGTTCAGTCTCCTTAGTGGCCAAAAAATTCGGCATTGGAAGAGTTTGCTTTGACACCTCGGGTATGTACTCAGAGTTTGTCCAGCAAATTGTATGGTATCCATTATGGAAACGAAAGAGATAGGGTAACAAGTAGAGCTAGAGGATCATTGATAATAACTTCTACGAGATGGACGCCTAGTTTTTGGAGCATTTTCATGTGGTTAAGGAAACTTTTAGGACAATCAGCTCCCTGCTCCCTTTCGAGTCGTTTGAGGACCGACCCTGCAGGATTGACTTGACACTCCATATGGGGGTAAATAAGGAGGAAGACAAGTGCTTGGAGTGGTTGGATGCGCAGGCAAAGGCGCCTGTGCTTTACATTTCTTTCAGCGGCGATAATTCCATCTCGATCGCTCAGATGGAAGAACTGGCGATGGGTTTGGAGATGAGCGGCATGAATTTTTTGTGGGTTCTGTCGAGGCCATCAGGCTCTGGATCGAAGGAGTTCTCGTAGGCCCTTGATTTTCTCCCCGATGGATTCTACGATCTTGTGATAGAGAAAGAACAGGGGTTTATCATTCTGGGTTTGTTGCTGATGTGGAGCATTTTGGCACATCCTGCCAGCAACGGCTAATTGTAGGTCTCATCCAGGAGAGTAGGATGGTAACTGTAGTATCGGCTCCTGGAATATGATGGTTCAGCTAAATACTGAATGGAACATTTAATGTATCCCTGTGCTACATCTAGAAAAGACAGATCGAAAGCCATGTTTTGGACTCTAGGAAACAGAGATATGGATAGATCAACCATAAGTACAGATCCTTGTTGTAGCATAGAGGAGGTTACATTTAAAAGAGAAAGGCCTGCTTATGCCAGTTTTTTTTATCAAGTACTATATCTAGTTTTCAATATTAATGTCTCTATAACATTTTAAGATCGGTGATACTTTTTACCTGAACAAACACTTGAATTTGTATTTGTATGCATGTTAGAAAAATAAATTTAACACATGATAGTGTTTGCTAAGCACATGCTCATTCTTGTTTCTTCTACAGGAAAAGATATCTACTTCAGATTCTTGTCCATGGGAAAATGTGCAAATAGATGGACCGCCTACAATCTATTATCCGTTCTCCTAGGTAATCTCCTTGTGATAAGATACCACCTACACAATTTAGTCTATAGTTGCACAATTTAGTTTAGATTTTCATGGCAGATTCAAGTTTAATATGTCTGTATCAATAATGGACTACATTGAAGAAACATAAGTGATGAAGTTATATAACTGTTTGTTGAAAACAAAGTGGAGTTCGATGATCAGTTTGTCTTCTTCCTTTTTCTAGACCTCGTTCCCCAATAGTTATCAAGTCAGCTACCACGTATTTAAAGCAAGCCAATCTTTATGTCCCCTGGCAAGCTGGCCTTAGCAAGAGGGATCGCCCCAAACTGGAGCACCTCACTGTCTCATTAGTTGACACAAGCTGAAACATTGCTCCTATCCCATTCCAACCCCGTGTAGGAAAGCACAGTTCCTTTAGGACAAAATAATTCACATAAGATTAATGGGATATTCTCTTGCGATCCCCAGACTAGTCAGCTGAACAACCACACAACCACGATTTCCTTTCTCCGCCTTTTGTCATTGTGGGTCTCATTCAGATTGCAAAGAGGTAACAACCAAGATTGTTAGGAATAGGAAGAATTAGCAACAACGTAGGTGGAAGAGACCATGAGTGATTACAATAAAGTGAAGGTTCCACAACACTCTATATTGGGAAATTGGGACACAACTCTTTCGACCTCTCAAAAACCCGGGACACAGCTCTTTCGACCTCTAAACAACCCAGCCCTGCAAGAAACCTGCGGCCTTGGGAAGATAATTCTAGTCACCTTCTTCATGGGATTGAATGTGAGCAATGAGGTGGTATGGTCCTTCTCACAACAGGTCGATTTCCTCATATTCATGGTAGAATGGAATAATGAAGTTACAACTCTCATAGATGATTTTGAACAAATGCTGAAAGAATACTACGGGATGGAAAACATGCAAGAAGCCAACTACAGGAATCAAGAACCAAACATGCAAGAAACCAACGACAGGAATCAAGAGCCAAACTACGGGATGACGGTGAACGTGTGGCGGGATGATGGTGAATGCATTGAACGCATGGCAAAAATGCATTGAACGCATGGCAAAAATGCATTGAACGCATGGAAAAAATGCAATAAGCCAGCTACAAGAATCAAGAACCACATGCAAAGCGCTGCAAAGAGCTACACCAAGGGTTGCTAGCATTTTATGTTTAAAATTGAATGTTATCTTTTACATAGCATTAATATAAATGAAAAGGATCTTATATATTTCAATGTTGTTATGTTGTTTTAATCCTATGTTCAAATAGGCAAAACCTTGATATGAGGCCAAATAAGGATTCCAATTTTTCTATTGGTTGAAAACCATGCCTTAAACATTTCAGAGTTTTCTATTAATCTAAAAAACCATGCTTTAAACATCTAGCACAAAAAAGTTAGGATATAAGTTAAATAATTGTTTTGTTTTTTTTGTCATTTAATAGAATCGACGACAAGCTGATTCATAGAGTCCCTGTTAGCCGAGGGTAGGGACTAATAATAGCGAAAAAAAGATATTACATTCCATAAAAAGGATAACACATTCTATGAGGATGAGGGGATAAAGCAAAGGTCTAAGGAATTGGGAGTACTTGACATCATAGGCCTATGGAGGACACCTTGGTGGAGGCTACTAAGCTTATCATCGCTTTGACACATACTTATGCTCATGGGGTTTTATATCTAACTTCTGACATATCTCCTTTAATGGATCATGCCAATCCCTCAAACCTCAATCATGTCATAGATTTCCATGCATTTGTTTCACATCTATCCTCATCTAAGAAACCATCATCATTAAAGCAAGAAAATGAGGACATATATTAGAAAAATAAGGACAGAATGATAGATATCTCAACATTGAGATCCAATGCCAAGGCATATCATACCTTGGCCAAATCACTCTTGGATTGCTTACCTTTGTATATGGTTAAATCCCTCTATGCATGGGACTATCCTCCTCCACCGAACCAATATTGCATTGCTTAGATTCGTGTAGGTGGTGATAAAACTCTCTCTCCCTTTGTTTCAAAGTGGAAGAAGAACATTTGGATAAAGAAAAGGCCTGATAACATGTATCTCAGTGTGCTTGAGGTGAATGTAAAGATGATAACTTTACAATTCTAAGAGGGATTTCATATGGAATTTCAGTGGTGAGGTAGAAATGTTTGAAAAAACCCTCAAAGGTTGGGTTGGGGGGAGCTGGGGGGGAATGGCTAACTCGATTGGATATGCTTCAAAAATCCATTTCAGGTTGAAGGGTTTCATTACATTTATTTTCAAAAACCAATGAGATAGGGACAATATCAAATTCAAGGGGCTCCATTTTCATTATGTGGTTTTCCCTTACATCAAGGATCAGATGTCGATCTTCAATCTGACAAAGGAGAGAGTCACAAATATCGCCATGTGGAAAAAACTCCCAAATATCTTATTAGAATTTTGGGCTCCAACGATTTTAAAGAAAATCAAAGACAAAATTGGGAAGCACATATAATTTAATGACCACACATGTTAAAAATGGAAAACATATAAGTTTATAAGCTATTTATGGAAATGGACCTTATCAAGGGTCTTATGGAAGGAATTAGGCTCAAATATAGGAATATCACTCAATAGTAGCATTTAGACTTCATTAACGTTCCTTTCCAATCTCTCTTTTGCAGTCTTTGTCGACATATATTTATTGAAAAATCATATAATTAGAGAGTGGATTATATTTATTATGTAGTCTTTCCGAGTCATAGCTGACTCTTTTGTGCTGATAAAAGATCTGCTTGGACGAAGGCATTCTCTTTCACATCTTATTGGAATCCATGAGTCATAAACCCTTTCCAACTCCTATAACCCCTATCATATTGTCCATCGCATCTCATACATTTCTTGAATAAGCGCAAAACATTAACCAAATGGATTATTTCTTCCTCACCCTCCTTACAAACTATACATCTGCTAGGCCCTTGCTTGTTCTTGTTCTGAAGAACTTTCCACATTAGGACCTTGTTCATTACAGCAAGGCACAAAAAAAAATTATCTTTACACAAAGGCTTGATCTTCCATTGTGGTTTCCACTAAATTCATTGTCCTTATGCCACCAAATAACAAACAGAGATTTGTAGTTTTATATAGGGGTTTAAATACCAAGGAATGGATTCTTTCACCAATTCAATTCATCCTCTACCTTCTTAATGCAGTAATTACTTGCTTTCAGTTTTGTTGTATAGACATCCATTAACTCTCCTTACACACCATCCAAACTACAGTAATGAAGTTCCATCCCTACTGTAAGGTTCCTATTCATGTAAGGTTCTTTCGAGGATACAATGTAGCTACCTCTTTTCTTCTAATTTCCATACATAAATCTACTTGTATACCAATATGTTTTTTCCTTACATTATGTGTCTTTTTGTGATCAATAATGATTTTAGTTACAATCCCATCTTTGACTTCATCAAAAGATGTGTGAATCTACAACGTGCCCCATGGGATTCTGTAACAACAATTACTAACTAAGCTTATTCCTCAATGAAATCTTATAAACTCAAACACTTTATGAGAAATTTTATCCTTGAAATTCTTACATTAAGTAGTTACACTTTGATCTCCTAATTTATGAAATCCCTTTAATGATCTTAAAACAAAAACAAATTATCTTGGAGATATTTAACAGTGGACTTTGAATTGCTATATGTTTAGTTTCAATTTCAGAATTTAGATGTGCAAATTGTTCATAATTGTTGTTTCCAATAGAGTTTTCTCGAGCAATTAAAACTAGAACAAGTCATTAACATGGAAAACATATACGCATCCCTCTACATGGATTCATGTGGAACAATCCTCCATTTTTATGTTTCCTCTGTATCAACAATGGTAATAAATTTTTGGAGTGAAAGACAAAGTTGGAATTCAAAGAATTCATGTTTAGCACGACATCATATGGGTGGTGATATGGCATAATTTACTATCGTGTAATAGCTAATATAGGTCAAAATTGACAAGGTCTAATAAAAGTTGGAAAACCCAAGTTATCAGTAAATGTAGCTTGCCAAGTTAAATTTAGTTTATGAACTCTAAAGAATATATGTCAGTTCATTGTACTTTTTTTTAAATGCATACGGTTATTCCAATTTAGTTGTAGTAGTTTTTTTTAATTCAGTTTGTGGGAGTATGTTTATGCATTCAATAACATACCTATGCTGAGCATGTATCTACATAGGTTTGTCTTTGCAATTGGGTTTATGTTAACTCATTTTTTCATTATGAGAGTAATTACTTGTTTTTTTTTTAAATCAAATTATTTCATTCCAAAAACATACAATGTTAAAGCATTTCCTACTGCATTTAGTATTTTGATGTTTTGATAAGATTTCTTTCTCCGCAGGTATAAATTACTTGTTTTTTTTTTAAATCAAATTATTTCATTCCAAAAACATACAATG
Source organism: Pseudotsuga menziesii (assembly GCA_001517045.1). Lineage (NCBI taxonomy): Eukaryota > Viridiplantae > Streptophyta > Pinopsida > Pinales > Pinaceae > Pseudotsuga > Pseudotsuga menziesii. The sequence continues at coordinate 84,288 of LPNX010985414.1, forward strand.
TTAAAGCATTTCCTACTGCATTTAGTATTTTGATGTTTTGATAAGATTTCTTTCTCTGCAGGTATAAAAAAACTACAATTCCTTCAGGTTAATATGTTAGTCTTCTTAAAGACTATGATGATTATTATATTCACATTTTAAACATCTTTTTTAGATGTCTTTGATTTCATCATTATATGTTTCTTTTGCAATTGCTCCAATCAACTATGCACAGCTATCTGCAATTCAGGTGCAACAATTTCTCAAAGTAGAGAATGAGTTCAATGTGTGACCTACACATAAACAACTTTACACTCTGGAAAAGGGAAAGGGTCAATGTGTGACCTACACATACACATACATGAGATCCTTTGAGTTACAGAGGCAGTGGTTCAATTAGGCAGTCTTTGATGTAATCCTTTATTTTTGTTTTTGATATCCCAAACCCATCTCCTTCCTTGAATATCACCATCGTCACTCTCGTCTCTTCCATCAGCATCTTCTTGCACTGGAACGGGATGTGGACTGTGTCCTTGGGCTTCAGAAACTCCCATGTGAGCTCCTTCACTGCCGGCTCCAGAAGGCTGTACATGTAATTCACAGCGACTTCCTCTGTACTTCCTGGATTTTCTCTCATATAACATTCAATGCTCGACGCCAATTCTCCACGAGCCTTCTCCGCCTTATATGTATGTATGTCGTCTGCTAGCCTGGTAATGATGGAATTCAGCTCCGTCAGGACTCGTCTTCCTGGATAATCCAACTGTTCCAGCGCCTCCTGCGAAAGGATTTGGCCCTCCATCAATAACACTCCGCTTACCACAAGTATGCGTTGTCCGATGGAAATGATCCCGTTCCTTATGTACTCCTCCAAGCTTGGCATGTACTCACAGGCCAACCATTCTGCTTCTTCGTAATACCCCATCAGATACTCCTCCCACTGATCATTTCAATGGATATTCAACATTCAGATCAGCAAATCATTAATTCATTTTCATGCACAGGCGTTCAAGCAGTAACTAGTGTATACTCAGATTGTAACCTCTTAGAAGCCTTATATGTGCGAATGACAATCTACAGGTAATTCATTAAATTACTTACCCCCTTTCTAAAAAAAGAAAGCAGTTCGCGTCCCTGTTCTTTCTCTGCCTCCAAAACCACTTCGTGAACTATGTCGTAGAAGATTTTGTAGCAGAGCTTCATATAGTCTGGAAGGTTTTCTGTCAATGAGAGGTCCCATCTGAAGACCCAATTCATAATATAATATAATTAGGCATAACATAACATTTATGGATGATGTGCAAGATCTGATGATGATGATTGCAGCAATGGCCTACCTTCTCACAGCCTCGGTGAATAGCTTCAATTCCTCAAGGGTTCCATATGTGTCATACATATCGTCCAGAACAGTATTCAAGCACGCTACTTTTGAAAACAGGAATCGGCATTTCGCATACCGGGGCTCATATGTGCCTGCCGCTACTATGAAGAAACATTCCACCGGCCTCTCCCGACCGAACGGTAACAGAGGAAACTCCGAATTTTTAAACCAGCTGTGATGCAGAATCAATCAAGGCCGAATTAGAACAACATTGAAACCAGGAAATTATTTTTTCTCTTCATTCATTCAGTGGATACATACTAGATTCTAGAATAATAGCCAAGATGATCAGGGTTGGTTAATTACGTGGTCACATTCTTCATCTCTTTTTGGTGGATGGCCTGGATAATGTTGAAGTCCAATTTTGCCAGCTCTAAAAGCTTTTGGTTGTTCACCTTTGGCAAACTTCAATCGAACAAAATGTAGCACCCAGTCAGTCCCATTACTATTATCACCAAGGAAGGAAAGAAGGTGCAAATTATGCTATTTTTTTTTAAGAAAATGCAAGATTTGAGATCTGACTTACTGGTAAACGCTTTTGGCTAAGTGTGCATAATCTGAGCGATACAGTTGACAATATCTCTTTACTTCCACTCTCGGGACACTGGCATGCCAAGAATTCTCCAGCGCGTATTTAATCTGGCAACGACAATGACAAACAAAATTAGAAACTCATCCAATTCAATCACTTGTATGGGTCAATCGGCACTAGGCAGTTATATGTTGTGTTACCTCTTCGCTTAGGTTTTGTTTCCTGTTCCACGCACTGTAAGTCTCACTTTTCTCGAGAGCTTCTTTCAAATATTTACTGGTGAAGCTTTTAGCTTCGTCCAAAATGTTTTCTCCAGGAAATGCCAGCTGGGAAGCTCTATAAAGGCTCAGCATGCTTGCTACATCTTTGTTGAATTCAGCAGCCGAGCAAAAGAAGTGCCCATTTGAGTCTTTGAAGTTCTCGAAAACCGCTGGTAATACAATATTGTCCAAATGTCAGAACAGAACAGAGAATAGTTCATGATATGTTATCTGAAAAGCAAGCTCATGCTTTCCTGTATATGTAATCCTGATAGCAAAATGGGTTTAAATATAAAACACACCTGGAGTTACATTGTATCGATGCAGCCGAAGAAGTCGAAATCCCAAAGCAGTGATCTCAAGATCTGATATGGGATTCAGTGTACCCCATCCAATTCCTCTTTCGTTCCAATGACTGTATGCAACAGATTTCATCAATGGATTTTAAAGAGGAATTAACATGGACTGGAAGGGGGGTAAAATTAAATTTTCTGTTTATACCTGTGAACATAATCGAGAGCTTCCTTGATTTCCTTTTCAAAGTGTCTATCGATTCCAAGTTGTACAAGATTATCCACTATCAAGAGGCGTTCCAGCAGATCCACAGCGTACAGGCAGGGAACTGCAGGATGCAGGTAATTTGTTAAACATATGTTTAAGCTAAACAGAAAAAAGGAGGGATTGTAAAGGCAATCCATTACCATATATACATACCAAAAGTGCCAAAGTTAGAGAGCACGTTTTTCAAGAACTCAAGGCATTTGATGTCTCCAGTGTGCATGAAGGCGCACGCAGTAGAAGCAGGTGAGCTCAGGAAAGAGCCATCCTGGCTTCGAACATCCATTATTCTTTCCCAGTCGACCACGTCTTGTATGCCCTCCAAAGAATACAACAATGGGGACGGAACGCCATGAATTTGCTCCCTTGACACACTGCAAATCATATTTAACGTTTATTAGAATTTCCGACAAGAAGTAATGTGGCGTCATTCAGTTGTTAAATTAACAAAACATGATTTTGAATTTGAATTTGAAAATGAAGTCAGAGAAAGAACTCTTACTCTGCTAATCTCTCCTGCTGTTTGGTGTGGAGTAGACTTACATAAGGCAGGTTGTAGGGAAGTCCAAGGTCTAGACATTGAGCTTCTCTTAACAAGGAAGGAAAGATGATATCAAAGTCTGTTACCAAGCTATCTTGATCGTTGTCATCATTTATTGCTTCTAGAGTGCTCTTTATGAATTCAATGCCTGCAAACATGCCAGCAGATCAAGATCAATGGCACTCACAATTACAATTACATGACCTGGTTTCTATACACACAAAATTACTCCCGATCCGATCCGATCACGCCACATTATTACATTAAAAAATAAACTGAAAGGACTACTGTGAAATCCTACGCATGAATTATTGATTAATTATATGTATTTCTTACCCTGCTGTACTTGCAGATCCCCCACTTTCCATTGAAGAAGCGCAAGAACACAAGAAAGAGTGGCAAGCAGGCGGTCGGACAGTAGAAAGTGCGATTCAGTACCCCATGAACCATCTTTTAACTGGTTTTTCATAATCCATTCAACTGTTTGAGGAAATTGCGGGCGAGCAGAGCCATCAATGGAGGGCACCCTGGCTACCCAAGCTGTGTCATAAGCAGATGGGGTGATCATTAAGCCTCCTTCACCATGAAGCATCGCCTTAATCTCAACAATAAGTGTCTCCACACGTTCTCCATAGCAAGGATCCTGTTCAATTAACACAAATAGTAAATTAGACCATGATGAGCACTAATATATGATTTGTTTTGATTTGATGAGAAGAAATAGGGTACCTATAGGCTATATGTAATGCAATGAAGAAATTACTCACAGTGTATGGCGATTGAAGAGATTCTACAAAATGATAATCCCACACATTAGGATGAGGATTGGCCGTCCTTCTGATCAAGCTGTTGCTGGTGTTACTCGTTGACAAAACACAAGGAGAAGTAGAAGAAGCAACAGAATTAACGCTAGCCATTACAACAAATGCTTCAAATTCTGAGCAAAGATTAGCAAGGAGTGGCAAACGATTTTTGGGTTGCTTGGTATTACGGGAGTGCGTGTGTATATATAGTGCGCAATAGCAATTGTGACGTCTTCCACATTGTGGTGGATTCGGCGAATTTAATTGTAAATTTTAGTTCGGAATTCGGTGAATTTAACTGTAAAATTTTTGTTGTCTGTTCGGTTATTTTAAGTGTATAAATAAAATCAAGTAATTTTAAAACTTTTAATATTTATATTATTATTTATTAAATTATTTTAAATATAAAAAAAAATTAAAAACCTAATGTCTATACATTATAAAATCTAACAATATTCTTACACATTTTGAAAATCCAATAAAAATTAGTCACAAGAAACTAGTAAAAACCAATCAAAATAAGAGAAAAAACGATCCCTGTTTAGACAAGTGCTATATTTTAAATACCGTGAATATTTTACATACCGTGTCAAAATTCTAATTCAACATTTTGAAATATCCAAAATTTAGACTTATCGCTTCCCTAGTGTAGGATTTTCAAATGGCGGACACCCCGTCAAAATTGTCGCTAACAATCAAAATCAGAAACGTTTTCTGTATTTTAAGCCAGAATTTGACGGTCTCCAAAAAATATTAGCTGTACTTGACGGGTAAATTGGCCCAAGACAGGCATTTACCCTTCAAATTCCATCCCTAGAGTAGTGGGATATTTTGCATACCGTGTCAGAGACTATTTTGGATTACAAAACAAGCTAATTTTCATTGCCAATCAAATTCAAAAAATTACACCACGTGTGAAATAGGTTTCTTCCCTTTCATTTCTGCACCACGTGTGAAATTGTGGAAGCACATCCATCAGGCATGAGTTCTAGCAGCATTTTTTACACGTGAAATAAAAGGATTTTATGTTTAATCTTATAAATAAGAGAGATTAAATAAATAAATCAAATCATAAGGTTATATATTTTCAAAACACAAGTTAATATATTTTTTCGCTGTAATTTACTTAATTTATTTTTTCGCATATGCGTTTTTGCTTAACTAGATTGGTACAAGAGTAAAAAAGAGTAAATACCAAGTTAGTGGATAGTATTTGGGAGACCCCATCTAAAAAGAAAAGATAATGGTAATTATTGGCCCCTCCAAAGCGGTTTAGTGTGGCAAAAGGACGACGCTTAGCCTAAAATTTGTGAATGGTTGTGGATAATGAGGTCAGATTATTGGAGGTTCAAGGCGATTGTCCATGGCGCTTGTTCATGGCGCTTAATACATGTAGAAGATTCTTTTTAGACTTAATGATTGAGTTTTATTGCCTAACCTTTCTCTAAGGCTCGAAAGTCATATCTAGCTCTAAATTATTCCTAATGGTACCAACACGTCCACTATGAGGATAAGGATTATGATATCATTTATGTTGTTTTGAAGCATTATTTTTTTCTGTGGACACACAAAAGCATCTATTAGGGCCTAAGGCCAAGGTGTCATCTCTCGACTATGTTGAGGCTCCACGATGTGTACATTGTGCTCGAGAACGGCTTAGGGTTTCTCCCACAACTATGTCCAAGATATGCTCATGAGGTCATGTATGGTGGATCAAATTTCATTCTCAAAACTATATTCTAAGAAGTTATCCTTATGGTACAAGGCCTAAGTTTCCTACCTTAACAATGTCCAAGACCCATGGATTCATATCTACTATCCAAAACCTTCTGACAACATCCATGTCACCACTCGAAGGAAAGGGTAACTTCAAGAGGCCATGGCTGGTCATTTGAGGTGTTTTTCATGGTCATGGATTCCTAGAAGTTCTTTTTAGAGTACAATCCCAATGTTTACTCCCCCAACAATGTTGAAGGCCACACGACCATACCTAGTGCTTGTAAGTCATGTGAGGTGATTCAAGGTATCATTTTAGGCCTTGGATGGATATAATATTCCTTTATGGACTAAGGCTTGGGTTTACCTCGTCAACCATGTGTAAGGCCTTAAGAACCATGTCTACTATTTAAAACCTCTCGATGGCATGATTATCCCCAGTTTTTGGGTAGGGATAGAATCAATAGGTCCTCCATGGTAGTTTGAAGTGTCCTTATTGACCTTCAATGACTAAGGGATTCATTTAGGGCCCGAGGCTTGGGTTTCCTCCCATTGCCATGCATATGGCCCCAAGACCCATAAATACTATAAACAAAATCACCAATCAATCTCATATCCTTAATCCAAGGCCAAAGACCCCCTAGAGAGGTCATGTGTGGTGGGTTGATACATTATTATTTCCTCTGGATCCCTAGAAGCTTCCTTTAGTGTCTACAACCTGGGTTTCCCGATCACTCAACCATGTTAAAGGTCTCTAAACCCATCATTAGTGATTAAAACAACCTAATTGTGTCAATGCTCACACACAAAGCTAAGAATGGCCACAAGAGGTAACATATGGTGGTTTAAGGTGTTATTGGTGGTCCTAGATGCCTAGAATCTTCATTTAGGGCCTAAAGTAGAGGTTTCATCCCTTAACAATGTCTAAGACCCCAGGGCCCTCCCTCCCACTTATATTTATTCCCCTCCCACCAATCCCTTCCCTTTATATTTGTCCTCCCTCCATCCCCTACCCATCCCTTCCTTCCCCTTATATTTCTCCTTCCTTCACCCCCCTCCCATATATGTCTCCTGCCCATTCCTCCCTCCCATGATTCCCTCTACACCTTCCTCTCCCTCCTTTGACTCCCCCCCCCACCTCTTAACCAATGTAATGTTGGGCCATGAGCCACCCCATAGACCGTCTGGATGGAATATTGGGAGTATAAATGGTATTATAATGGGATAAGGGTGCCATTATAGGTTTTTGGATGGGAGGGATGGGTCTCTGGACATTGACTATAGTCATGGAAGAGAAGACAATAAGTCCCTAAATCAACATACATGCCTTATAGATTGAATATTTGGCCTTTAGTGGGATATGGGTGTCATTATGAGGTTTTATGCACTAAGGATGGGTCTCAAGGTCTTAACCATGGTAATGGGACAATAGTGTAACATAAACAAGTCTTAAACCACTACACATGCCCTTGAAAGGGGATATGTAGCCTTAATATGGGATATATGTGCCATTAGACTATTTTATGCATTGAAGATTGTTCAGGAGGCATTGACCATGGTCATATAGGAACCATTATGAATACTTCTAGACAAGAGATAGTTCTGAAGACACTACCATGGTCCAAGGATAGGTCTGGAGGTCTTAACCATTGGTATGGGTTCCATTATAAGGTTATCAAGTTTAAATATTTGATATGCACTAAATCGCATATGCGATATATCACATATGTGATTTAGTGATCACGTAATATAAACTACCCATTAAGTAAAAAGCAGTGTATCCATATCGCATATGTGATATAGCGCATATGCGATAAAACAGACATGTGTTATGTCGTATATGCGATATGTGTTATATAAAAAATGTCGGGTTGCGTGATGTGGGCCAGGTTTACTGTAGCAAAAGACATAATTTTTCTGAACCCACACACAGAGAACTGTTCGACCTGCAATTTAATCATTTCTTACACAAATCCATAGGTTTTGTACAAGTTTGGGTGGATTTCAATGGGGAATGTACGTAATAGAGGTCGAAAGTCAGCGAGGAAGGTGCTTACACTGGAAGAAGCTGAAAATAAAAAAGAAAATGAAGAGGGAAGATTCAAGAAATCGCCGGCATTCATTGGATGAGCAAATAGTTCCCATTCCCACTCAACAGATACTTGATGTAGAGGCTGAGGAAGATAATGCAACATTAAATGAAGTTGGTTATAGGGGAGATGATATTCTTGGTCCATTATTAAATGGACAATCTTGTGAAGAGTTCAATAATTATGTTACTTCCAATGCAAATGTGACTCCGCAACAACCATTCCAGGTGGTTCAATCTCCTAATTGAATTTTTCAGCCTATAGTGGATGTAAACATCACTCCAACATTTCAAACGGCAAGAAATCTTGCATCAAAACGAAAGAGAACTCCTAAACGCATACAAGTGGATGAGAGCGAATTGACTTCCATGGAAGGTAAGGTGGCTAAACACACTATCCTTTGTCATTGCTCTCACATAATGAAACAATATTTTGATAACAAATCCGAAGTCGGTAAATGCCAATTGTTTTTAGCTTTGCTTAAATCTAGAAATATGGCAACTGTTAGAAGAAAGTTAGGCATAAGAACATTGAAGAATATCAAATCAAGTAATCACATTGTTAAATCTCTTACTGCTGCATTCACATCGATTGGTAAAAAAACTCGTTCACAGGACTGTAATGTGGCTCGCCGCGTATTGGCTGAATCAATTATATGTAAATCCACAAGACGACGTTCTTTATTTAAATGCACATCGCAAATTGTGCCTTTACATCCAAAGACACTTAAAAAATATTCATTAAGAAGAGACAACCTTGATGTAGAGGGACAAATGGAAACATTATGGAAATTTAGCGATAGGTTTCCCCGCAAAGACATAAAGTTAGTCGAAGGAGTGAAGGGACTAGTGCACACGTTTTAGCATGGTAACACTAGGGCTTCTTCTAACACAAAAGATGTGTTAAAACACTATAGGGGTTCTATGAACAATGAACCTCATGTTAAACATTATCTTGACAAGACACAACCTCAATTGTTCGAGATGTTTAAAGTTTTCCATGTAGAGCTAAGGCTCGAGTAAAGATCTTTTGAAAAATGCAAGCCTTGGTATGTTAGCATAAATACCATCCGGAACACTTGTTGTTGTAGATACCACATAGAGTTTGATCTATATTATCATACATTTGCACATATACGTCTTTTTTTGCATCCTAACCATGAGTAGGAATGCTCAAGTACAGTACTGCCAATGTCATCCAGGGATTTCATCCATAGCATGATATGTCCGAGGCAAGATGGGTAGACACATTACTTAAAACAATGTGTAGAGGGTTCTTGAAACAATTGTGGAGGGCTATCATTATGGTCTGATTTCATCCATGAGAGTGAAGATCAAGCATTCGGGAATGCAATTGTTGATAAGTAGAACTATCAGTATGAGACATATTAGCTACATGATGGGAAAGAAAGCAGGAAGATTAAATTGGTGGCTTCACAGGTGATTTCAAGTACATTAAGTTGGTGACTACATGTACATATTTTTATGTTGTTTTATAACACTATTTATTTTTTTACACTAGGTGCAAGTATGTGATTTTATTTCAAAGTTTCGTGGAAATATCCAACAGTACATTCAACATGTTGATATGGCATGGTGGCAAGATGAATAATTCAGAATATGCTAGGACACCTTCCCTCTCGGAACAATACTATCAGTGGTTGACTTTGTCGAAAATTACACCCTACAACCACAAAATGAGATACAAAGTCAATACTATCACTCAGAGCAGGTGAGCATAATGGTCCATATCGCGTATCGACATGGGCCAGATAGCAATGAAGAGAAACGTGTGATACTGAAAGAAATTCAATTCTACATAAGTGATGAACGCACCCATGACATCCATTACGTGCAACGTTGATTTAAATTATTCTATGATCATGCAATAGCTATGGATATACCATTTTATCGTCATTTTATTTGGTTGGATGGTTGTGCTGGACAGTTCAAGAATGCAAGTGTATTTCAATGGTTGTGTTTGTTGCACATAAAATACAAGGAGCCACATATATGGAACTACTTTGAAACTGGTCATGGAAAAGGAGAGCACGATGGTGCTGGTGCATGCATAAAAACTTCCCTTAGAAGGGAAGAGATGAAGTTTACAGGTGCTAGCCTTCGAGACGCTTCATCTATAGTGAAATGGTGTGCATCTATCATGAGAGAACAAGCAACAAGGAAACACCTAGTGTGGAGAATATTCTTGGAGGTGACAAATGTGGAACACAGTGCATGGAACTCGACAGTTTCATTCAATTAGAAGCTCAGACAACTTGGCCCTACAAATTTGGACAAGATTGAAGGCTTGCTTTTGCAGTTCCTGTAGCATCGATGAACGGGATTATTGTGAGTATATAGGTACAGTTTATACATGGGATCGAGTGACACTTGGCACCGATTTTAAGGGGGTTAATGAAATAGACCATTTGGAAGATGACCAGACACACATTTCTATAGACTATGATCACATATCGGATCTCATACAAGCAAGTATAAAAAAGTAAATTAGTAGTACCTAAATTAAAATTTTAATTTATGTATTGTTAACTCGATGTATTTCCTTTCACAGATCAAATATATGTAGTGGCTGCCCCAAAAAATAATGAATGGGGTTCTGACTATTGATTGGCACATTGCTTAGAGGGGAAACAAACCATTCTCGAACCCATTACAGATGATGAAAATATTGAATTCCCAACTGCCTCGATGGTTATAAAAGGGGAGTACTTGACACTAGCAGCACAACAAGAAAAGGAAGGGTGGGTATGTATATCAGGATTATAGACCAGGAGCTACTGTATACCACTTCACCAACCTAGTAGTTGGTATAAAATCCAAGTTGCGCACACTTTCGAACAAAAATAGGTCACATGTATGATATTTTCTACCTCATATAGAGCACAAAAGATTGATGGACACCATCGACAGCAGAGATAATCCAGATGGCCTACTCGACTAAGTGCATTGTCAGGTGTTACTAGATTGTCAGGTGCGTTATTTAACCTTTAAAGTGCATGCTGAAGCATAATTTAAATTATTTAGCCTTAGTTTATTCCCAATGTAATAAACCTGTGATTGACGGATACCATTCACAGACATAATATTATTCAGAGGATATTGGACACTATAAACACGATCGTACAACCTCAGGTGATTTATCTATAAATCATGTTTGCACATTTTCATTGGGTTCTCTTTATTTTCTTATGAGATTACTAATGTTTATCCTTTCGTGTGCCTAGGATACAAACACCATCTATGGCAAATTGGAAGCGCCAAGAACAACCCGATGTCTTTAGACACCAACAAATGCAAATCGGAAAATAGCATGCTCTCGAGTTGTTGAAATTTACTTTATTTTTATGTTTTTTATATTAATGTACATTTAATTACATTGTTGGGTCAACTCTTGAAACTCTTGCATTAGTAGGTCAACTCTTCAAAACCCTCGACCATTCCTGTGTTGGTAGGGTTCCCATACCAGCCTTTCCCATACAAACTTGCAGGAGGCAACGTCATGCAATTTTGCTGCTCCGTTTGGTTTTTCGTTCGCGGACTGAAAGTCACCAAGTGTCCCTGAATGACATTTTCATCTGAATTTCAACTCAACATAACTCGGAAACCAGAGGTCGGCTCGATGAACCGTTGACTGCATTGGTCTCCTGGCATGCGATTACCTCCAGTTGGCCCTCTCCCTTGTTTTTTCAAGGCCCAATGACTTCATTGTGCATTGATTTCGTAAAATAGGGTTTTGCTCAGTTTCCTTCAATGCAACTCTGGCATTGGTGGTTCAACGCATGAAAACCCTTGACTGTTCCTGTGTTGGTAGGGTTCCCATATTGGCCTTTCCCATACAGACTTGCAAGAGCCAACAAAATGCAATTTTTCAGCTCCGTTTGTTTTTTCGCTCTCGGACCAAAAGTCACCAAGTGTCATTGAACAACATTTTCATGTGAATTTCAACTAGACATAACTCAGAAACTGGAGGTCAGATCGAAGAACCGTCGACTGCGTTGGTCTCCTGGCATGCGATTACCTCTAGGTTGCATTCTCCCTCGTGTTTTCAAGGCCCAATGACTTCATTGTGCATTGATTTCGTAAACTAGGATTTTGCTCAATTTCCTTCAATGCAACTCTAGCATTGGTGGGTCAACGCATGAAAACCCTTGACCGTGGTTGTGTTGGTAGGGTTCCCATATCAGTCTTTCCCATACAGACTTGCAGGAGCCATGACATGCAATTTTTTGTTTCATTTTTTTTTCGCTCCTAGACCGAAAGTCACCAAGTGTCCTTGAACGACATTTTCATACGACTTTCAAATGGAAATAACTCGAAAACTGGAAGTCGAATCGAAGAACCATCGAATTCATTGGTATCCTGGCACGCGATTTCCTCTAGGTGGCCCTCTTCCTCATGTTTTTAAGGCCCGGTGACTTCATTGTGCTTTGATTTCATAAACTAGGGTTTTGCTCAGTTTCCTTCAATGCAACTCTAGCATTGGTGGGTCAACTCTGCAAAACCCTTTACCGTGCCTGTGTTGGTAGGGTTCACAGGCTATATTATTCTAGTACTAAATTATAAGCAAATAACCCGCATAATAAAACTAGGGTTCACAAATTGAGACATGGAACTACAAACTAGGGTTTTATGACCTCTTTATGTCTAAAGATCAAAATAGATTGGTTAGTATCATTTAAGTAGAAAGAAAAAGGCCATATACCTAGGCTATGCACATACATGAAATAAAATGAATAGGTTTGAACATGGATCACAAGTGGAAGTTCACATGCATGCATGACTTAGAAGTAGAAACACATGTACATGGATAACAAGCAAAACCAACTAAGGTGCTTATGAACTCTTTAGGTTTATATCATTAGATTGGTTTTATGACCTATTTACAAGATATGTGATGGAAGTAGGGTTTTATGACCTCTTTACAAGTTATGAGATGGAAGTAGAAACACATGTACATGTACAAATTGAAAACCAACTAGGGTTTCATCAACTACAAATTACATGCTATAAATAGGGTTGATAAGTTATGAGATGGAAGTAGAAACACGTGTACATGTGCAAATTGAAAACCAACTAGGGTTTCATGAACCACAGATTGCATGCTATAACTAGGGTTTATAAGTTATGAGATGGAACTAAGGTTTTATGACCTCTTTGCAAGTTATGAGATGGAAGTAGAAACACATGTACATGTACAAATTGAAAACCAACTAGGGTTTCATGAACTACAAATTGCATGCTATAACTAGGGTTGAGAAGTTATGAGATGGAAGTGAGATGGAACTAGGGTTTTATGACCTCTTTGCAAGTTATGAGATGGAAGTAGAAACACATGTACATGTACAAATTGAAAACCAACTAGGGTTTCATGAACTACAAATTGCATGCTATAACTACGGTTGAGAAGTTATGAGATGGAAGTAGGGTTTTATGACCTCTTTACAAGTTATGAGATGGAAGTAGAAACACATGTATATGTACAAATTGAAAACCAACTTGGGTTTCATGAACTACAAATTGCATGCTATAACTAGCTTTGAGAAGTTATGAGATGGAAGTAGGGTTTTATGACCTCTTTACAAGTTGTGAGATGGAACTAGAAACAGATGTACATGTACAAATTGAAAACCAACTAGGGTTTCATGAACTACAAATTGCATGATATAACTAGGGTTGAGAAGTTATGAGATGGAAGTAGGGTTTTATGACCTCTTTACAAGTTATGAGATGGAAGTAGAAACACGTGTACATGTACAAATTGAAAACCAAGTTTGGTTTCATGAACTACAAATTGCATGCTATAACTAGGGTTCAGAAGTTATGAGATGGAACTAGGGTTTTATGACCTCTTTACAAGTTATGAGATGGAACTAGAAACACATGTACATGTACAAATTGAAAACCAACTAGGGTTTCATGAACTACAAAATGCAATGTTATAGCTAGGGTTTAGAAGTTATGAGATGGAACTAGGGTTTTATGACCTCTTTAGGTTTGAAGATCAAATTAGATTGGTTAGTATCCTTTAAGTAGAAACCAAAAGTCCATATACCTAGGCTATGCACATACATGAAATAAATGAATAGGGTTGAACATGGATCACAAGTGGAAGTTCACATGCATGCATGACTTAGAAGTAGAAACACGTGTACATGAATAACAAGCAAAACCTACTAAGGTGCTTATGACCTCTTTAGGTTTATATCATTAGATTGGTTTTATGACCTATTTACAAGTTATGAAATGGAACTAGGGTTTTATGACCTCTTTACAAGTTATGAGATGGAACTAGAAACACGTGTACATGTACAAATTGAAAACCAACCAGGGTTTCATGAACTACAAATTGCATGCTATAACTAGGGTTGAGAAGTTATGAGATGGAACTAGGGTTTCATGGCCATATACCTAGGCTATGCACATACATGAAACAAAATGAATAGGGAAAAATTAAGATACTTATGTGAACAATTTAATCCCATTGTCAATTGAAATCATCAGTATAGAGTTCAGATTTGTATGTGTTTTGTAGAAAGTTTCAAGCACCAATGTATGATATTCGATGGACTTATGATTTACCCTTTATGTCCAATCAATGCACCTTCATAATAAGCACCAAGCATTTTAACAAACTTCAGATGTTATGGTATGGTATGGTATGTTAATATGTTATGGTATGTTAGTATTGTAGGGTATGGTATGGTATGTTAGTATGTTATGGTATGTTAGTATTGTAGGGTATGGTATGGTATGTTAGTATGGTATGGTATGGTATGTTAGTATTGTAGGGTATGGTATGGTATGCTAGTATGGTATGGTATGTTAGTATGGTATGGTATTATGGTATGATGTTATGATGGTATGGTATGTTAGTATGGTATGGTATGGCATGATGGTAATATGTTATGATGTTATGATGGTATGGTATGTTAGTATGCTATGGTATGGTATGGTATGGTATGATGTTAGTGTATGGAAATTAGGTAGCTTATGGTATAGTTATGATATAACTAGGGTTTCATGAACTCTTTAGGTTTAGATAATTATATTGGTTAGTATCATTTAAGTAGAAACCAAAAGGCCATATACCTAGGCTATGCACATACATGAAACAAAATGAATAGGGTTGAACATGGATCACAAGTGGAAGTTCACATGCATACATCACTTAGAAGTAGAAACACATGTATGATGTAGTGTATGGTATGGTTATGATGTTAACAAGTTGATGATAGCCATAATGTTAAAAAGTTGATGATAGTTGAATTTAGGTAGTTGTATGGTATGGTTATGGTTATGGTGTCTAGTGATTATCTCCCATGACTTGCTTAATGGTTACTTGATCATAGTTGGATGAGGCATAAATTCTTCCTTGAAGTATTGGAAATATTCAAATAGTCAGTATGATATGTCATGATAAGGTCTATAATATCATAATATCACATAGGTGAACCACACATTATAATTTTAATTAAACACATACTTAATGAAAGACATAGGTAAACATATTTGAAAGGAATATAATAAATATCATGTTCCAAAATCAAGTCAACCATATGTATAAATTTGAACCTTGCTTTATATTATATACATACAAATAATATTACAAAAATTGGCATGCCACATGGCCATAATACAAAATAGTGGATCAAAATGTACATCTATGTGTATACAAAAAAAACGTTACATGTATATATCCCCCCTATACATTTATTCTTATTTATCCCCCCTTTCACTGCCACTATCAATGTCTTCTGAGAACTCTATATTTCTTTTCCAGCTGCTCAGTGGTGATCCCCAATGTTGAACAAGAGGGACAGATCTCACTTGCAGAGACTGCAGACAAACCAAAATTTGTAAGTTAGTTTACCAACCTATAAAATTCTATGTACATTTGTTCAAATTCCAAACCAATATAACATTTTTACTTACTGTACGTGAGTAAGTTATGGTGGGTCATGGTGCCTCACTACCAACAATCTTGATTGGGTGCTCTTCAAGCACCACTTTCTCACTATCAAGTTGCATAAAAAAAATATATGTCAATGCCAAAAAATCAATGGGTGCACGAAAAACATACTTGCATGTACAAATAAAACTATACTACATAGAGGGACAATGACTTTTTCAAAGAAAGCGAGACATACATGTACATTGGGGGGGGGGGGGGGGGGTGAGTGACGAACCTAATTGGGTTCTCTTCAAGCACCAGTCGCTCACTATCAAGCCGCGTAAAATAATATATATGTCAATGTCAGCATATCAATGGGGGCAACAAGGAAAAAGATACTCTCATGTACAAAAAGCAATATAAGTAAGATAAGAAATATATAAATATACCTGGGGGTTGTGAAGAGGTGTGTAACAAGTGGGTTGAACAACTAACAACGGGATAAAAGGATTTTTATATGCATTAGCAAAGAAGGCCGCTCGATGGACAACATATTAAAAATTATGTTCCTACGTACAAAAGGATAAAGATATAATTAGACAATTTCAAATAATAATTTAAAAGTACATGTTGAATCATTAAAAACACAATTAAAAGAAAGCAAGACATAAACGTACCTGGTGGGAGTTAGAGGTGGGTCACCAACAACTTCAATTTCGTGCTCTTCAAGCATCGCTTCCTCACTAGAATCCTGCATAAAGTATCATATGCCAATGTCAGATAATAAAAAGAAAACAAGACATATATACGACATGGACGAATAATGCTGTTTTCAAAGAAAGGGAAACATACATGTACCTGGGGGGGGAGAGGTGGGTCACCAACAACCCAAATTTGGTTCTCTTCAAGCACCACTATCTCACTAGATTCCTGCATAAAGTAACATATGTCGATTTCAGCAAATACAAATAAAACAAGACATATACTACATGGATGAAAACTGATGTTTTCAAAGAAAGCGAAACATACATGTACATGGGGGGAGAGGTGGGTCACCAACAACTTGGATTTGGTGCTCTTCAAGCACCATTAGCTCAATAGATGTCTGCATATAGTAACATATGTCAATGTCAGATAATACAAAGAAAATGATACATATACAAGATGGACGAAAAATGATTGTTTCAAAGAAAGCAAAACATACATGTACCTGGGGGGGGAGAGGCAGGTCCCCAATCAAAAAATTCATTCCACTGGCATAGATATAATGCTACGTAACAAAACATAACATTACAATTAGAAAATTTCTAATAATTAAAAGCATACTTAAAAACATAATTAAAATAATACTCGTGTCTGGGAATCTTCCCCTACATGTGAGGGACTTGGCTGGGATTGCACAAACTCATCCTTCCCACCATGCATAAAACATATTGTATCTAGATTAGGATGTATTGAATGTTGCATTCTCTACTATAAATATGTAAATAACGATGACAAATTAAAAAGTAAAGTTCTTACAGCTAATGGTGAAGCACCAAATCCATATGCAACATTGACCGTTGCATGAATGTTATCAACATCAATCGCCAAACTATGCAAATATGGGGTGTGATGGGACACTAGTTGTATATTTGTTCACATAATTTGTTAGATAATTAAATAGAAATAAATTATGAAACAATTTAAAATTGTGATATAAAACAAAATATAATATGAAAAGAATGAGTTTTACTTACATATCGAAGTAATCCATCGTCCTGGAACTTTGAAGCAGGCCCATAGCATATGCCTCTACACGTTGTGCAAGGGTGTGGAATAACACAACACTTTGAACCCTCTGCGTCTCCAGTGCTATTAATCTTGCACATTGATCTAGGGACTAAACATCAGTCTCATCAAAGATTAATCAACAAATAACTCGTGAAATGGTGTAATAGGACTACAGAATGAGTAGCCGCTCTGTATATTCACACAAAGAATGAGAAATTACATTACAATGTCATGCTACAAGCATGAATCAGAAGCAATTCGAATTCCTAAGGAGGTCATTCGAATTGAATGAGTGAGTCTAGCTTAACTGAATGTAAGCCATAGACAACACTCAAGTTAACCACTGATCAAAACCCTAATTGACTCCACTGATCCCTAACTGAGGTTGAAGTGCAATAAATGATTGAGTCTCAACTGAAAAAGATTAGACACATGTCATAGCAAGCCAATCATCAAGTGCTAGCGCTTCAATGACTCCAATGAACCCTAATGAGGTTAATTGAAATGGAACTAAACATCAGAAGTGGTTGGAGGCGCCCCTGTTGACTCCAGTTCATTAATTAATCATTAAATAATCAATTTAATGAGAGGAGGCGCCTTCACTACCTTGTTTAACTGATAACCATTAGTTAGCAATAAAGTGCATTAATGACACTCAGATCACCCCCGGAGTGCTCCAGTTAGCCTCCCTGAATGTAGGAGAAGGATAAGTTAGCCTCCTTGACTGAAGGTAGGCGTGGGTGCGACTGGATGATGTCATTTAATGCTCCACTAATGTCAATTAATGTCAATAATACTTAGTATAGTGGTTTAACTAGGCCAATTTGACCAAAATGAGTGTGTATGGTGGTAAATGTCTCCAATACCCCCCCTTAAGCTATACTCAGGAGGAGTTAGAAAACATAAATGCATAAAAATGCTAAGGCCCTGGAAACTAAGGCCATGGGTCACCCTGTACAATGCAAAAAATAAAACAATGCTAAAAAACAAACTAAGTGAGGAAAAGAGGGAAAACCCAGTGGGAAAAACACCCCTCAAGCTGAACACTGAAAGTAGTCTGAATCACCCCCAACAGTCAACGTAGGTAAGTGAACTTATTTTCTGAAAAGCTCTTGGTGAAGATGTCTACAGTCTGCTCATCAGTCGGGTAGTATTGCAGAATGATGATCCTGTCTTGCACTAGCTCCCTGGTATAGTGCATGTGGATCTCTACATGCTTGGTCCTCTGCCTGGTAACTGGATCTGTGGAAATATTAATAACACTTTGAATTTCACAAAAGAGGACAGTGGGAAAAGTACTACCAAGATCAAACTCTGAAAGAATGCCTTGCAACCAAATTGCTTGGATGCAATCATTCACCGCTCCTCGATACTCGGCCTGTGCTGAAGATAGTGCTATGGAAGCCTGCTTTTTTCTAGACCAGAAAATGGGGACACCACCAAACATGAATATATCCAGAAGTATACTTCCAATCAATAGAATCACTCACCCAATCGGAATCTGTGTATCCAACAAGCTCTAGCTCGGAGTCTGCAGCATAGTGAATGTCGTAGGTCTTGGTTCCCTGAATATACTGGAGGATCCTCTTGGATGCCTTCCAATGAATATCATGAGGTTGCTACATGTATCTTGATACAGCATTCATGGCATAACATATATAAGTTCGAGAATGTGTCAAGTACAACAAGCTACCAATCAGTTGCCGATAGATAGTGCAGTCCATGGGAGGTGTGCTTTTTCCTTCTTCAAGGCTGATCTCTGAAAGGAAAGGGAATGGTGCAGTCCTACAATCAGCCATGTTAAACTTTAATAATAGGTCTGAAATGTATTTTGACTAAGTGACCATAATCCCATCATAATTTTGCTCAATTTCAAGCCCCAAAAATTGTTTTAGGAGCCCCAAATCACTCATTTCAAAGGCATTGTGGAGAGCAGTTTTGATGGCTGAAATGGAGGCAACTGTGCTACCTGTGATCAGTAAGTCATCAAAATATAAAAAAATAATAATTAGATTACCATTAGACTATTGTAAATACACATTTGGATCTGATCTGCACCTTTGAAAGTTTTGCAAGAGAAGGAAGGCATCCATCTTGGAATACCACTCTCTTGGGGCCTGTTTTAACCCATATAGTGACTTCTTTAGCTTGCAAACCAAACATGGATAAGTGATGTATCCCTCAGGATGCTTCATGTATATCTCCTCATGAATATCTCCATGCATAAATGCTGACTTAACATCCATGTGATGCACTTCCCAGTGCTTGGATGCTGAAATTGCCAAAACAAGGCGGATGGAGTCCATTTTTGCAACCGGTGCAAAGGTCTCATGGTAGTCCACACCTTGGAACTAAGAGAATAATTTTGCCACTAGACTTGCCTTATATTTTCAGGTTCTTCCATCAGCAGCAACCTTGGTCCGAAACACCCACTTGCATTGAACCAATTTCCTTCCCGGAGGAAGAGAAACTAGCTCCCAAGTAGTGTTTTTCTAAACAGAATTCATCTCTTCATCCATGGTAACTTGCCATCTCGGATCCTTCCGAGCATGGTAGTAGGATTTTGGATCTGAACTAATCATCAAATAGAAATTTTTAGACAGCAAATTATTAGGACAAGAGAGTGAAATACCTACTCTTTGGAAATCAGACCGGGTTCTCCTTGGATCATCCAGATTTCCAATGTTATCTCCTGCGAAGGAGAGTGTCTGTCGGGCCCATGTGGGAAGATGATTTTGAACTTCAGGTTTTGATTCAATATCTGATGATTGCTGCACACTGATATCAGAAATCAGAGGATCCAAATCAGGGTCATCACCCCCAATTTCATCATCTAAATATTTAGTAGAATAGGAAGGAAATTCAGCAGTTTTCTCCTTCACTAGTTCCACCTCCTGAAGAGGCTCATCGAACTTGACACTTCTCTCGATGATGATTTGTTTGGTTTTGGTATCCAATAGCTTGAAACCTTTAGATTCATTAGGATACCCAATAAATAGACATTCTATGCTTTGCGGTTGCAAAGCCCTTCTTTTATCAAGCGGAATCCGGGCCCATGCAGTGGACCCAAACACCCGCAGGTTTGACACATCTGGCTTGTGTCCTAAGTATGCTTCGAAAGGGGTCTTCCCTTTCACGGATGAGTGTGGCACCCTATTCTGAATGTATGCTGCAGCATGCATGGCCTCATCCCACAAATTTGCAGCAATCTTCTTGGATTCCAACATATAGGTGGTCATCTCCTTGAGAGACTGATTCTTCCTTTCCGCTACTCCGTTCTACTGGGGAGTGTAGGGAATTGAATGTTGGACCTGAATCCCACTTTGGGAGCATATGTGCAGAAACTCATTGCTAACATACTCCCTACCATTATCAAATCTCAAGATATTGATCTTAAGCCCAGATGCATTCTCGATCAAGGCCTTAAGTTCAGAAATTTTTTCACATACTTCAGACTTCTTTTTGAGAAAGAAGACCCATGTGTACCTTGAAAAATTATCAATAAAGGTCAGAAGATACCTTGATCCATTCATGGATGTGACGGGAATTGGACCGCTGATATCAGAATGTATCAGCCCCAATATGCATGTAGCTCGGTTTGCCTTCCCCCGATCGAACTTGTGCTCAGGGTGTTTTCCAATCACACAGCCCTTGCAATTTTCGGTGGCTGCCTTGATGACCGGGAGGCCTTCAACCATGGATTTTTTATGTAATTGCTGCAAATATTTGAAATTAATATGGCCAAACCTTTCATGCCACAGCCTACTAACCTCATTTCCATGAGTTAGCAGAGCAGTGGGATTTGCATCCGTCACAAAGTGGGAGAACTCATAGCCTGTTGAATGATGGTTTGCAAGACCTTTAGCAATGAGTTTCCCGGATGCAAGCTCCGTTATCTCAACATCATTTGGGCTGAAAGAAACTCTCTTAGGCACTCCAGTATGTGTCATATTATAGACACTAAGGAGATTTGATGCCAGAGACGGTACATACAAAACATTTGAAAAAAAGTCATTTTCAAGATCAACAGTACCTTGTCCTTCAGAAATGATAGTGGAGTCATCTCCCATGTGGATGGGGATGGATTTTTCGGTCTCCAAGGATGAAAAGGATTCTCTTTCAGGCATCATGTGGTTCGAAGCTCCAGAATCAATCAAGAGTGCTTTGGACTTCGAAGTGCTTGCCATGAGGGCATGACCTTTTTCATGATGTGGTTCCCGATCTTACTGATCTCTCCTCCAAAATATTTCTGGAAGATTGATATGATTTCTCTCAAGGAGAGAGGTAGCTTCATCAAGATTCTTCTTCATGCAGGCATGTTCAGGGTGGAGCCCTTCCCGTAGTAAGAACACTTGAATTTTTTCTTTCCATGGTGCCCTTTTCCTTTGTTCTTCCTTGAGCCGAAAGACTCATTATGCTGCTGATTTTCAACTCTAGGCTTAGGAGCATCAAATTTAGTTTTTGGGTTCTTCTACTGCTTACCTTTACCCTTTAGATATTTGGGCCCTAAGACATGGAGGGCTTGATCACGAGAAGATCTGATGATCCCCATCTGGACTAGCTTGTCATGTTCACTTGTTAGGGACTCAATGAAGGCATTGAGTGTAGGCATCTTCCATCCAGGGGTTGTGAGCTTCCCTGCACAGAATGTAGAAACAAAAACTGAATAATCAGCCCCAAGTTTGGAGAGTATGGCGAGGATGAGCTGATCATTCTCCTTCTCCACTTTGCATTGCTTCAAGAGTAAAACAGTGTGCTTGAACCTTGTGAAGAAGTCATTTAGAGTCTCAAAATTGGAGGGATGGAGAGACATTAATTCATTTTCGAGCTGGTAAAATCTCAAGTCATCTTGATTTCCATATAGAGTTTCCAATTTGTCCCATATTTCTTTTGGAGTCTTCAATCCCGCAAGATGGAAAAGAAGATCCCGGGAAATAGAGGGGCATAAGAAATCGAAGGCTTCATCCTTCTTGTTCAAGAATCTTGATTTTTCTATGGCAGAACTAGGCTCATCTGTAGTGTCCATGATGACTCCATAGATTCCTCTGGAGCGTAGGTGAATCTCCATGTCACCTTTCCATGAGTGGAAATTGTATGGAGTTAAAAGATCTACTAAGGAGGCCATATGGATCTACTGGAGCGAATGCTTCACCTGTAGAAAACCTGAAAATCACAACAGAAAGGGCAATGTAAGGTCGGACAACCTGCACATTTTAGGCTTTCATCACACCTGTCATAGTCAATCAAGCAAGCTTGATCAACACGTTCTTTACTTGGGGTATTAAGTGGTAAGCCTTGGCTTCTGGTGCAGTGCTAGATTTTTGAGCTATTGCTCAATTTTCATGCAGAAATATGTCAAAAATCTTGTTTCTTAGAGATAGAGTTTCGTCTCACCATGAGCTCTGATACCATATTAATCTTGCACATTGATCTAGGGACTAAACATCAGTCTCATCAAATATTAATCAACAAATAACTCATGAAATGGTGTAATAGGACTACAAAATGAGTAGCCGCTCTGTATATTCACACAAAGAATGAGAAATTACATTACAATGTCATGCTACAAGCATGAATCATAAGCAATTTGAATTCCTAAGGAGGTCATTCAAATTGAATGAGCGAGTCTAGCTTAACTGAATGTAAGCCATAGTCAACACTCAAGTTAACCACTGATCAAAACCCTAATTGACTCCATTGAGCCCTAACTGAAGTCGAAGTGCAATAAATGACTGAGTCTCAATTGAAAGAGATCAGACACATGTCATAGCAAGCCAACCATCAAGTGCTAGCACTTCAATGACTCCAATGAACCCCGATGAGGTTAACTGAAGTGGAACTGAACATCAGAAGTGGTCGGAGGTGCCCCTGTTGACTCCAGTTCATTAATTAATCATTAAATAATCAATTTAATGAGAGGAGGTGCCTTCATTGCCCTATTTAACTGATTGTAACCATCAGTTAGCAATAAAGTGCATTAATGACACTCAGATCACCCCCGAAGTGCTCCAGTTAGCCTCCCTAAATGTAGGAGAAGGCTAAGTTAGCCTCCTTGACTGAAGGTAAACATGGGTGTGACTGGATGATGTCATTTAATGCTCCACTGATGTCAATTAATGTCAATAATACTTAGGATAGTGGTTTAACTAGGCCAATTTGACCAAAATGAGTGTGTATGGTGGTAAATGTCTTCGGCAAGTGCGATTTATACCTCTAGTATGGTCTAGAGACCTAGTATGTGGATCCTGAGTGTGGGATGGGCCAGCCTCAGAAGTGTCAACCCCTTGTCCTAAATTGCCTAGTCCCATGTTGAAGCAATGTATTTGTCAAGTCAAATAAGGCTTCCTATGTATCATCAATCACAACACTCGCAGGAGGATATACCCAAGGGGGTTTTGGTGTGCATGGAGGGCATGGAACACACTTGGGATCAGTCCTAGCCCCTTCCCTATGTTGGAGCATCCCATGACCCACACCCTAGAACTCTAAAATATCAAAATAGTTAACATGTTTCCCCAATATAAATTTTGCATACAACTTCCTGAGGAAATAGAATGGGGTGTCTATTCCCATGAGGGTCTTTATTGAAGACCATGTACCAATGATCCATCCAATTGGCTTTCACATTTGGTTCCACGCACCAGTCTATGGAAATGTGTGCTCGACTAGTGGGTGGAACCAATCTGGTGCTAGGGTGTCGAAATAATGAAAACAATTGGTCTTTGGTTATCTGTAGTTTTTTGTATGTCTTTATAGCTCAAACCATCGGAATAGTATTGCCTCATGGATTCTCTATACGAGCTAATGTTGTATAGTGCTCCTTAGGAATTAGTAATTGTGTTTGTTATGGTATCCAATACCTCGGCTAATGATTGTCTCAAATGGTCCCCCCCTCTAAACAATGAGCTAAGGCACCTCAATGCACCCAAACAAGCCAGAATCTCTGAATTTTGGTCTTGTTCCCCCTCCATCTTTGGATTTGTGTCTGTGTTTGTGTTTGCGTTTGGGTTTGTTTCTTGGTTATTAGTGGGTTCATTTTGCACATTATCTTCAACATTTCTGCTATCTGTTAAGATTAAAACAAGTGATATATCACATTATCGCACATGTGATATATCGCAAGTGCGATTTGTAACTCTTTAAAAATGCAAGTGTGATATATTGTACATGCAATATTGGCTAACTAACCTTAGCATCGATTTTGGGCTCGGGTTTTCCAAATGTAGCATCAATAACGCATATGCGTTATAGATTTACATTTCAAATGTGTGTTTTCGATTTCTAAAGTGGCACTAAAAAGTGGAATCAACTTCGTGCCAGGGCCCTAAAATAGAACATATCGATAGAAAAAGTAGAAAACCATAGCATGTATCGATGATGTAAAAAAGAAGAAAACCATAGCATGTATTGATGATGTAAATGAAATGGAAAGGATAAAAATATCGTAGCAAGAATGCAGTTGTCCTGCAAAACCCAAATAACTTTCACATTAGCGTTTCTTAGGAGAATCCAATGGCAAGAACAAATGTACACAGAGTGAGTTTCAAAGAAAATATTGTTTGAGAACTGAAATCAACATCTCTTCTCTATCACGGCAATTTATATGAGCTTTCTGGGTGTTTCATTTTATGAAAGAAAATTTGGCATGTTTGGTAATAGTTCACCAATGTAAATGATATAGAACCGAACACAATTAAGAAGCAATTGCTTCAAATACATTTATAAGAGAGTTGACAATGAATTTATATATTCAACATGCCATATCATCATCCGATATATATTTGTACATGAAATCAACCTATATATAAGGTATAAGACCCATACCTCATGATGAATTTCATGGCATATACCCATCAAAAAATATATGACTTAAAAATGCATCTTTTTTAAAGTCAGGAATGGGTTTATTGTATGTCCTTCCATATAGCAGTTGGTCCAGGATGTTATTGTGCATGCCGATGTAAACCACCAGCTTCTCCGATGAGAGTTTTGTGTTCAAATCCACTAGCGAGATGTGAAAGTAGAAGCCAAGAACATCGCACCGTAGAAGCGAGATTTTACACATTTAAAAAGTTGAGATTTTACACATTTAAAACGTCACAATTATAAATAATTATAACACTTCTTGATTAGTAAAGGCATTGATGTATCATTCCGTCACATGGGGCCAAAGAGAAACTCTTAGATGAACAAGCTCTATGACCAAGATATAGTTTTTGTTATAAGGATGTCATTTTTCTTGAACCAAACACGTCTTATTTAGCATATCCTTAGTAGTAATGATAGTGATTGTAAATAAAACCATGCCAACCAGGGCTCTGTTGTAATCATAAAAAAACCTGTTAGTTTCTTAACTAGAAGGTTTATCTTGTATTACATGGATAGTGTTTACTAGAAATGCTTCTAAAGACTGCATGAAATCACCTTTATCACTTAGGTAAAATATCATTTCAAATAACCATTTCAAATAATCATATACACTTGTGTTAATTACAAGCGTGAGCAAACCATTATCATCTAGCATTGCAAAGCCATAGACAAGAAATTACCATATCCAAGTCATCTTGGTGGTTCGATTTTGATAAAGACGCCAAATATAGAGACTACTCAGAATATGCCAAATCTTTGTTTGAACATAAAGGAATTTCGAAGAGCTTTTCAAATTCAATTTATATGTCAATGTTTAGAGGCATTTTACTGGAAGTTATATATTTACACAATATTGATGGAAATTTATGGTAGGAAACCATAAATTAATAGAGGTAAATACAATTGCATCGACAATGTTTGAAAAGCAATAGAATGCTAGTTGCACATTGATAAAGCAAAATCAACTTATGATGCATTATCGAACTTACATGATTATTTTAGTTAAGGTGCCGACCAACATAGAGTTAATGATATCTCTCTGTTGCTAGCATAAACCCTCGTAAATAAACACGAGATTTTAGAGTCAATCCTTACCTTCAAAATATTGACGTAAATTTGGAAGAAGGGAGATGAGTTACAAAGCTATCAGCTTGAGAGGAAGGCCTTTCCAGTCCTGCACCTTGTCAAACAAACCACGCATAACATTACACCATGATGATAGAGAAATTATTGAACTGCAATAAATAAAAAATCAACAATTGAGGGAGGAACTTACCCTAATTTGAGACTGTTGAAATGAATTGAGGGCGAATATTTTCTTGAGGTTCAAACAATAATATGTTGAGGCCTAACTAGGGTATTCACCCACTAAGTATGAACCAAATGGGAAGAGGTTCCTTCCTAACTTCGTAATTACAAGAATGAAAACGAAAATACTATAAATGGTGGAGCAGTATAAGCGTTAACCAAAACGCCCCCAACCCATTGGAATATGTAGGACCAATTCTTGTCTAAATCTTAATTTGGAGTGTTTAAATGGTAATTTTAATGATCTGGGTAGTTTTAAAACCAGGGATTTAGTGTAGAGTAGTATGTCAGTGTAGTGTCTATCAGTGCAGACCAATATATCAGTGCAGTGTAGAGAGATGGATGGAACTTGAAGCAATAGTGCTTAAAGATCCTATTATATGGGCTCGAGCAATGGGGCAGGTTGGAGATATGGGGATAGGCGTTTAACCAGCAACAAAGGTTATACCTTTAAACGTAGAGAGGGGAAGTAATAGCTTGTAACATAGGTTAAATTCATCCTATCTTTTCATTTTACAGGGGTAACCCTTTCAGCATAGCAAAGGTAAGGGACATGTATTTTATTTAAGGAATTCTTGTATATGGTAGGGAGATATAGATAGGCAAGCTCGTAAAGAGCCAAGCTATTATGGATCAAATAAAATTGTTGAAATTACAAAATGGTGAAAATAACAATTTCCCTTAAAAAAAAATTGACCGGAAATGGTGAAAATAACAATTTCCCTCAAAAACATTTGACCGGTTTTCATAAAAATTGGAAAAGCTGGGCGTTTTAGTTGTATTTTATCTTACTTGGTAAAATGTATGCAACATAGTAAATGCAATTTAATATATAATTACTCTTTCACCTAGATTTTTTAACTTCAGACTAATATCCTTGAATGAAACATTCAATTCAGCAAAAACGAGCATTAGAGAATCGTAATCAAATCATTTGGTCTCTTCGTCAAAAAAAGAGGTAAAAGGTAGATAAAGATTATAAAAACTCGACAAAATAATTATAATAAGTTTCAAGATTAATATGTTACCATAAACATTCTAAGCTTTTGTATGCTTTGGAAGGTTCTTGTAGGAATTAACACATGTCCAATAAACCAAATTGCTCTTGGTGGATGTTATAAGATATTCTATCATTCTTCTTTGAAACTTATGTTTAGCTTCATTGCATTTTAATGTCATTCATGTGGTGGAGATCATACTTGGTAAATACCTCATCACTTTACTAGATATCTTGTTCACCATAAATTACTTTATTCTACCATTCAAAATATCAAATAAGAAAAAAATATGTTCACTTTGTTGATATCCTCATTAAGATATTATTTTTAAATGGTTTGCATCCAAAACACTTTATTAATAAACTCAAACACAAAATAGATGGTATTATGTTTTTTAACGAGTATTTTTGGTGCAAGCTAAAGGATTTATATTATAGTAAACAAAATGTATGGAGTATATTGTTTAGGTCTGTCTCATGGGAAACCAGAGTATAGATAAAATTAGAGTTTATCATTTAAAGTATGAAGAGTACGTATGGTTATATATGTATTACTATTAAAAACTAAGAACACTTAAACATAAGTATGATAACTAAAAACACAAAAAAGATTCATATACCACAAGACTACTATATCATCATTAGAAATAGGATTGAGAGCAATTGCTTGATAATACTTGTTGTGGCGTTGATGAGATAGTTAAGCTTGACATCCAATTTCGTGTCTAGTCTTGAGGTCATCCATCTACAAAATAAACTTGTTTCTCTCTTCCTAAGTATCCAACAATACCTTTCCCAACAAAAAAATTGGATGTCCAGTAAAGAGCAAAAAAAATGGATGTCCAGTGAAGAGCAACCATCCACTGAAAATAAAATGTTTTACTTGGTTAATGATATTTCAAAAGATATTAACTTGGGAACAATTGCAGACTAGAGGATACAATGGACCCAGTTGTTGTATTCTCTGTGAGAATAACCTGGAAGATATACACCACTTATTTTTCTGCTGCCCTTTCTCTACCTGTTTATTCTCTCATTTTGAGAAAAAATTCAGATGCTCTTTCCCCATCTACAGTTCTGTTCACTCCTATTTGGATTGTTGGTTCTCTAGTATTTCGAATTCTGCCCCTTATTTCTACCTACCACTCTTTATTTTTTGGGGAATCTGGCTCACTAGAAACTTCAGCCTTTTTGAAAATAAAAATCCTTCCCTCTCAGCTTTGATTGCTAGAATTGAAAGCCTGCTAAATACCTTCCCTGTGCCTATGAAAGTTCATAAATCTTGCATTATTGGTCCAGTCCCAATTAAATGTTTCCCATGTGGATATTTTGATGGTGCTGCAGCAGATTATATTGGAGGATCAGGTTATGTGATTTATATCAATGATTATCATTTTTTCAGTTTTTCCATGGGCTGTGGTAGAAGCTCGAATACTAGAGCAGAATTATTGGCTTGCTGGGCAATTCTAAAAGTCAGTTTTCTGATGGGTATTCCTATACAGCTAATTTATGGGGATTCTTTGGTTATTATCTCATGGCTAAACAGAATTTCTGCACTTGATGTACCCTCTCTGATGCACTGGTGTCACGACATTAGACTTTTGCTTCAAAGGGCCCCGCTGGTGACCTTTAGACATACATATCGTGAGCATAACATGCAGGCAGATGAACTCTCTAAACAAGGCATGAAGATGGATATGGGCCTTGTATCTTTCTCAGAATCTTTGGATGGATTGATTGTAAATCAAGGATTATTAAATCTCTTTTAGAGTGGCTAAATATCTCTTTTATTTCAGCTTTGGTTCCTGCTATTGATTGATTACTTCTTGCTGTTCCATGATGAGTCCTTCCTGCCAGCATGCAATGCTTTGATTTTGTATGTCTGAAGTTCATCTTCGATATATATCAGTATTTTCTGACTTGTATATCAGGGATGATGAGTAAAGTCTGCTATGATCAGACTTTTTCCTTTTGCTTTGGCTGCAGTTTATATCACTCAGTTGTTGCTGTTGGTATTGGGATCTGGCACTTATATTGCAGATTTGTATTTGATATATTTGCTGCTATGTTTTGATATCTACTTTCGTAGATGCATGGACTTGGGAACAGGAATTCATCATTCTGATATTGTAAAAGATGTCTTTTGATTCATATGAATAACAAAGACTGGTATTTTTTCCTCTGAAAAAAAACCATGTAGTAATACTTTGTTTATTGGGTTCAAGTATTCTCAGAGTCTCAAACCTAGATCCTTTTTAATCCTTGATATACTTTGACTTGTAGTGTTTCCTAGTCTTAACCCATGACTCCACTTAAGCGAGCTAGGATCGAATCTCTAGAGGAACTTGCTAATAATAATACTATTAGATTTTTATTTTCATTTTTTTATTCATATTTGTTATTTTTTGTTTATTTATTTTTTAATATAAATTTTATTTTTAATATATATATATATATTTATATTAATGTTTATTAATTTTCGTATTCATTTGTTTTTTTAATAGATATTGGATGTAATTTATATTAATGTTTATTATTTTTTTTATCTATTTGTTTTCAATAATTTTTTCTTTTAATTTGGTTTAAGCTAGTTATAATTTATACATATTATACTTCTTATACATAGGGACTATATAATGCAATTAGAATTATATAAGTGCAAATAGTTTATAGCGATTGTATAATGCAATCAAATGCATACAAGTGCAATCAGATCAATTA
The DNA here is from genome assembly GCA_001517045.1 of Pseudotsuga menziesii. NCBI lineage: Eukaryota > Viridiplantae > Streptophyta > Pinopsida > Pinales > Pinaceae > Pseudotsuga > Pseudotsuga menziesii. The sequence goes on from LPNX010985414.1 coordinate 114,727, forward strand.
AAATAAAGTTCTATCATCTAATTGGTATAGATCCATCAAGTTATCATCTAATAGTTAGAATTTAGCACAGTTCCATCTTAGCCCATGGCCTACAAATCTCTGTTAATTAGAATTTAGCATAGATCCATCTTAGCCCATGGCTAGCGAATCTTGCATAAATTTGGGTAACTGACATAATTCTATTGGTCAAACAAGGCATAGTTCTTCCATGCCTCAACTAAGAACCTTGATCATCTTTACATGGCATGAAACTATGCCCTTCCTCAATTTTTCCTATTTTTCCTATTTTGGATTCTCAGCAGAATGGGCTTTTCTGGACTATAATGCAACCAGAGGAATAATGTTATCATCTAATTATTATAGATCTATCAAGATCCATAAAGTTCTCATTTAATTAGTATAGATCCATCTTAGCCCATGGCCTACCAAATTTTGTAGAAATTTGGGTGCCTGACATAGTTATCATCTAGTTAATAATGAAATCAGAGGAATAAAGTTATCATCTAATTATTATATATCTATCATGGTCCCTCAAGTTCTCATTTAATTAGTATAGATCCATATTAGCCCATGGCCTACCAAATTTTGTAGAAATTTGGGCGACTGACATAGTTCTATGGGTCAAACAGGGGCATGGTTCTTCCATGCCCCGACTAAGAACATCAAAAATATTTAAATTACATTAAACTATGCCTTTGTGATGATATAGTTGTGACTGGCATAGTTATCATCTAATTAATAATGCAATTAGACGCATAAAGTTATCATCTAATTATTATAGATCTATCAAGTTCTCATTTAATTAGTACAGATCCATCTTAGCCCATGGCCTACCAAATTTTGTAGAAATTTGGGTGTCTCACATAGTTATATGAGTTAAAAAGGGGCATAGTTCTTCCATGCCCCAACCAAGAACCTCAAAAATCTTTACATTGCCTGAAACTATGCCCTTCCTCAAATTTTCCTATTTTGGATTCTGAGCAGAATGGAATTTTTTGGGTCGTTTTGGATAATGCATATACTACGCAAGGAAAAAAACATTAATTAGAAATAATTATTAAACTAATTCACTTATTATTTCTATAATATATGGCAATTAATTATGCTTTAAATTAGCTTAGTATATGGTATTTACATTATTTTTAGAAATAAGTAAAATAATTAACCCTTATTTTTTGTTTTCTTATAACTATATATGATTGGCAATGTCCCCGACTAAAGCTATAGAAATAATAGAAACCCGAACAAAAAGCATCCAAATAGACAATGACATTAACAACAACCCATTAAACTAACCACTTAGATTGAATTAAAAATCCTTTACTCCTAAAAATATATAATTAAAATATTTTTAACTATATTTTTAATAAAAAACACTTCTTCCCTCTCTCAAGACCTAGACATGTACTTACATAATTGTATGTTAGAAGAAGTAGTTAAGGTGGTTTCAACTAGTCACTAGTATAACTAGATATCCAATATCCCATTTGGTCTCACTAAATATATTAGAGAGGATGGCATGAATAAAAGTTGATAAGTTAGCCAAATATATTTGTGTTGATTGTCTAAAGCATAACCACTATGGCGTAATGCATCTCTAGTATTAAGCCACCAATCATCAAGAGAATGCCATGATATTCGAGAGGGTTCGACCTTGATCTAACACAACTCAAAAACGTATAAGGATATAGCGCACTTCTAGGTTGAAATGCATAGAACTTCATAAACTACAAGTGTCTCTTAGTGCATAGAGTGATGGTACACTTATCCAACCATATGCCACTAATCATATTGAATCTTGTGATAAGTACTTGCCAACCTCATGCACAGAAAGGCTAATTGGAGGGTGGATCGTTGAGGAATTCCTCATCATAAGGGATCAACATCGTTGATTTATATAGCTTGTCCATTTAAGTTTTACGATGCCTATGAAATCACGTAAGGTTTAATATGAGGTTAAACTAAGTTGACTATAAAGTACATCGAACTACTTCCAATTTATGCATAAGTGTTATCATTGTAGGTTATCCAAACAAATGCACATACACCATTTTTTATATATAATAAACCAAATAATCTTATGCACATAAATTATGGATATATTGAATCAATTTGCTGATGTGATTGCTATATGTCTAATATCTAGAACAACAAAAACAACCAGACATGTCGCTTTCTCTTCCTCATGCGTGTGAATAACGAAGGTAACGGAGTTCTAACTTTTCAAATTTGTTCTAACTTTTCAAATTTGTCTGAGTACATTATGTTTTATTGTGAATTTTTCTTCTGGAAAATGCCATTTTATCGAATAATAGTTCTCTTCAATTGCTTTTTTAATCAGGATTTAAGGCTTGTTTAAATTCCCTTGTTTCTTTCACCTAGCCACACTTTTGTTATATGAAGGTGCAATATTTTTCTGAGCATAGTTGTTCCATGTTTTTTTCATCTGGCTAAAAAGACTAATTCGATGAATGATATTTCACTTGAATTGTTTTGTTGAACCAGGGTTTAGGGTTTGTTTAAATGCCCTTGTCTTTTTCAATTTCCCACTCTTTTGTTATATTAAGGTGCAATTTTTTTTTTTCCGAGAACAATCTCTCTATGTTATTCCATTGCATTTTTTAATCTGGGTAAGGTGCCAATTTGACAAGTAGTCACTCTCTTGAATGATTTCGTTGATTTAGGGTTCAATGTATGTACAAATGCTCCTATTATTTTCAATTGGGAAAGCTTTTGTTATAAAAAGTTGTAGATATTATCCAATCACACTTGTTATGTGGAATTTTCATTTGATAAATCCTCATTTTGATGAATGATCAGTCTCTTGACATGTACTTGAATTAGGGTTTAGTGTAGGTAGAAATGGAATTATTATCTCACACTCTAGGGTTTTTGTTGTCTTCTTTATTTGCTAAGTTATCCTCATAAGGGTCCTTCCTTTGGCTAAGTAGGTGCTAAGATAATCCATATCTCACATTACATCTTTACTTTGGTGTTTGTTAGGGGTCAATAGACCAAGGGATGGCCATTTACCTAAATTGCTAGAGGAAGTGTGTGTAGGAAACTTCCTTGCTAGAGTATTGCGCTTCATACCTGTCAGTTAAGTCAACTCAGCGTGTTCTATAAGTAATCATGTTTTTGAGTGCTTTTCAAGGTTAGGGATTCGTTGCGCTTTGGTTCATTCCTTGGATCTTCAAAGTTTAGAGAGGAGCTTTAAGGTGACATTTTAAACAAATTATGTCATATCACCACCCATACCTATCATGTTGTACATCAATTATCCAAATTATGATTGCTAATACATAGGATAAATAAATTAAAAAATGAGAATTGTTCCACATGAATCCATGCAGAGGGATGTGTGTATATGTTTCCATGTTAATGTGTTGTTCCATTTTTAATTGCTAGAGAAAATAGTATATGGGCAAGCTCTCGACCTTGAGTCAATTTGTTCGCCTGTGAAGAAGACGAGGGACAAGCGATACCCAAAATCTATGTTACGTCCTCCCTAAAAGGAGAAAAACAAATAACAAAATGTGAGAAAAAAAAATAACAAAATCAATTTTCCCATGCGTGAAGAGGATGAGTGACAACGATTGAATATATTTGTGTTACATCCTCTCAGAAACGAGAAAAACAAATAACGAAAAAGTGGGGTTTAGATTTGTTGGAAAAAACAAGTTTATTCAATTGCTTAACAAGACTTTTTAACATCTAGGAGCACAAATTTGAATCGTCAACCATTACAAGAAGAAGAGTATCAAATTGGATCCAGGATATACCACTGTAATATCTATCAGAAGCCCAACCCTCGACACACTGTTTTCACAACATTTCATCCACTCAAGTCTACTATGTTCTTCCTTTGTTTGGAGTGCAACTTCTTCCAGATATGATGAAGTTTCTTGCATGCAGTTATGTAATGGCATTTGCATGATCCATTAATATTGTTGTCCATGGGAAAGTGAGCTCAATGTTCTATGACACATCATGTCCAACGACGTTGTCAATCGTGGGAGGTCACATCACTCATAAGCTGCGTGTCACAACCTTAAACATTTCTTGACCTTATCTTGAACTGTTAAAGGTTGGATGTAGTCTTCTTAGGGGCTGATTTGAGGTTGTTTCTCAAGGGACTACCCACCCCTTGATGATGTCACCTACACCTAGCCCTTAGGAAAATTATCAAGGACTAGAATATCACATCATCAGTTTGGATCTTATCTGTATACAATGATGATAATATAAGGTACATACATACATACATACATACATACATACATACATACATATACATATACATACATACATACATACATACATACATACATACATACATACATACATACATACATACATACATANTGTGTGTGTGTGTGTGTGTTGAGAGAGAGAAAATATTAAAGTCCTTGGATGACTCGTAACTATGTTGTTGTTTGGATTTTGTTGGGCCATGACCTTATCTTGAATTGATAAAGGTTGGATGTAGTCTTTTTGGGGGTTGTTTGGGGGATACTTCCTATTTGGATACTACATACATTGAATATGATTTTTTTGTATGCTTTTTGTCCTGGACATGGATTTGGTTATCTTCTCCTAACAGGTTGTGACTATTTGAATCCTTTTTTTACTGGGTTGTCTCTGTTATGACCAGGCCATGACTGTACATAATATCTCATATCTTTCCATGGATTGTGGTGACCTATCATACTTGAGATATGTCTTTGTTAAACCCTAGATGGTAGGTCAATAGTATTGTTAGGTTTTCTAGAGGGAGTTGTGACTTTTAGGGTTCCTATTTGTGGTTTGGGCTTACTATCCTTGTTTCTATCCTAATGAGATCTTCCCACTTAGTGTTTGGGTTTTGTATTTGTGTGTATCTAACCTAAACCCATAGAACTTTAAAATTATCTCTATCAAAGTATCGTTTATGACAACTTGTCCTTATAGTGACAAGAGTTGACTCAGTATGTATGAGTATAACGCAGATTCAAACCAAGTCTATTTAGCTTTTGTTCTTTAATTAATTTGTATTAGTTTATTTGTACTTTTTCTATTGTTTATGTTATGTATATTGGAAATTATAATCCATCTCAAGGACCAACTTTAACACAATGACCAATAGAGTGTTAAAGTTGAAAGCCTATGAAAATCATGTTTAAGTTTATTACAACATTACTCTTCTGGATCTAGCTTTGTTTTTAGAATGTTCATACATTAAAGTATAATTTTAATTTTTTTCTCTATATCAACCCTAACCTAACTCAAACTTTAACAGGTGCTTCCCACACCCACCTCCTTCAATTGACATAAAATAGACAACTTTAAAAACTTTAGCTTTTCCAAAGACTCAATTAACGAGGTGGATCTTGGTCAAATTGACCAAGATAATGGTGTGTGGTGTCCTCTCTCCTATTTGGTTATTTCTAGGTTGTTTCTCAAGGTACAGCCCATCCCTTGATGATGTCACCCGCATCTAACCCTTAGGCGCATTATTAAGGACCAGAGGATCACATCATCAATTTAGATCTTCTCCTTATACAATGATGATATATATACCTTGAGAGAGATAACATATTAAATTCCTTGGTCTTGTTTGTGATTGGTCCTAGCACCCTTATTGTGTGTACCTTTGATATGATGGATTTTATTTTGTTTCTTTATTGTTATTGATCATATGACCTTTAGTACCCTATTCTAAGTCAACCTAATCTTACTTTTATTTTATTGGTAACTATCCTAAAACTTGAGCGTTACCTAAGAGACCTTTCTAGAAGGCTTGTCAAGATTATAAATTGATTTTTCAGTTCTCCATTTGTATGTGGCATATAGACAAGAGAGAAAATCATACATGATTCTTTGTTTGCTTTAGATTTTTTTTCTACCAATTTGCTTGCAGATGCTTAACGCCTAGTTTTATTGCTGCTTTGAATTGACGTCTAGGTTTCTTGTTGATCTTGGAGTGGGACATGACTCTCCTACTAATGTTTTTAGTAGGTCATGCCCTCGTTACCTCCTACCTGGGCTAATTCTAAGGCTCGTTTTGACTCATGTTTGTAGGGTTCTTATACATGTCTTTGTTTGGGCCTACTAAACTTGATTTATGGCCTTTTTGTGATTGGCCAGTGGCTTTGTATGCCCTCATGCCCTTGTCTTCCCTCTGCCTCATCCTTTTCTGCCACGTGTGACTGTCCTATGTTCATTGGTTTTTAAAGTGTCTGCTTTGGTGTCTATTGGTTTTTCATTAGTGTCCTTGTCACCAGTTTGGTTAACATTGCAATAGAGAGACAACACACCTTAATTATTATGGTCTCTTGGAGCAGAGATTATGTATTATCTCCTAGCTAAAATTTGTCCTTCTCTAAAATCCCATACAACTACCTAAAATAGTATTTTCCAGTCATATAAGTGTCTCAATAGATTGCATAGAAATTGTTCAAGAAAACAATCCCTACTATTAAGTTTTTCAACACTAAATAAATGCCGACAATAGGTTGGAAACAAGACTTCATAGGATCAATACTTTTGGAAAGATATGCACTCTAAGCTGAAGAGATGCATAATCAATAGACTGATTTGATGTGTTCAACTACTTGTCCATCCTTTGATTCTAGCACTGACCAAACTCCAGCCTCAAGTTGTACACCTTCTTTGGAAAGGCTATCGATAGTAGCATTAAGCTCTTTGTAGACATGAGAAAACAATATGTAATTATACTAATTTCATTTGATTTACCTCATGTTTGAGAGAAGTAGGGAAAGTAAAGGTCAACTTTTAATGAATCATTGTATTCTATTAAGGGCTCACCATGACACATTGATTAAAGATTCTCTGCAATTGTTGTCCCTTACTTTCCATGTTATGATATGAACCTCTAGTTTCTAATGTCAACTTAAGCTTCTTCAACTGCCACAACATTGTGGAGTTGAATGATCTAGGAGATACAATCCTAAAGGCACATATATTGTTCTTGGTAGTTTTTTATTGGAATGTTGTGGTGATAGGAGTAGATGTGCTTTTTCCATTTACTTGTTTTGTCTATTAATTGGAATGAAATTGCCCAAATATCTAAGACAATAAAATCTATGCAGATTTCTCCCTAGAAATATGGAGGTTCTTGATCCCATATTATAGTGGGAGAGATTTTATGATATCACATATCAGCAATTGTGCATCTTGTTAGAGTACATTCCCAGGAAAATGGGATATAATATGTTGGCACCACGAGATGTTGTGACTTGTATGTTCTTTGGAACACAACACTAATTTCATTAATCATGGTCTTTTAACTATCTATAGCATATGATTTACTTTGTGTGCTAAGACGTTAGTACTGTAAATTTCATTTCCTCAATGAAGAAAAAAATGTTTGTTAGTCAACTAATCAATTGCAAGGGATAACATTTCCTTTCTTTCTCATATGTGCACTGCTTGTAATTTGTTCTTCATGTTTTCCTATTTGGCATCTAAGATCACCTTAGAGGTTGGGAACAATTCATGTTAAAGGGAGATTTAGTTCATAGAGGCCAACTCCACATTTTCTATGTTGATTTTGGTTTCCTTGAGGAATTTTCATTTTACTCATTATACTTCGTGGTATTTGTATTTTTCCTATCAAACAAGTAAAAAATGTATTAAGAATAACCAAGATGGAACAATCACTCGCATATTCACTCAATATAACCTTTATTGAAAATTCATATAATTAGAGAGTGGATTATATTTATTATGTAGTCTTTTCAAGGCATAGCTGGCTCTTTTGTGTAGATAAAAGATATGCTTGGACGAAGGCCTTCTCTTTCACATCTTACTGGAATCCTTGAGTCATACACCCTTTCCAAACTCCTATAACCCCTATCATATTGTCCATCGCATCCCATAGATTTCTTGAATAAGCACAACACATTAACCAAATGGCTTATTGTTTCATAATCCTCCTTACAAACTATACATGTGCTAGGCCCTTGCTTGTTCTTGTTCTAAGGAACTTCCCACATTAAGACCTTGTTCATTACAACAAGGCACATAAAAAAATCTTTTTTTACACAAAGGCTTGATCTTCCGTTGTGGTTTCCACTAAATTCACTGTCCTTAGGCCACCAAATAACATAACAAAGAGAGTTTTGTAGCCTTATATAGGGGTTTAAATACCAAGGGATGGATTCTTTTACGAGTTCAATTCATCCTCTACCTTCTTAATGCACTAATTACTTGCTTTCAGTTTTTATGTATATACATCCCTTAAACTCTCCTTACAAACCATCCAAACTACAGTAATGAAGTTCCATCCGTACTGTAAGGTTCCTATTCATGTAAGGTTCTTTTGAGGATATAATGTAGCTACATCTTTTCTTCTAGTTTCCATCTATAAATCTACTTGTATACAATATGTTTTTTCCTTGCATTATCTGTCTTTTTTGTGATCAATAAATAATGATTTTAATTACAATCCCATCTTTGACTTCATCAAAAGATGTGTGATTCTACAACGTGCTCCATGAGATTCTGTAACAACAATTACCAAGTGCGCTTATTCCTCAATGAGATCTTGTAAACTCAAATAATTTATGGGAAAATTTATCCTTGAAATTCTTACATTAAGTCGCTACATTTTGATCCGTTAATTTATAAAATCCCTTTAATGATCTTAAAACAAAAATAAATCATCTTGGAGATATTTCACAGTGGATTTATTGCTGCTTTGAATTGTTAACACATAAAACATATACACACATCCCTCTCCATGGATTCATGTGGATTCATGGGTGTTCTCCTTCTGATAAGTCATTCAAGAGCTTATGCATAAACATAATCGTTGCTTCTAGGGTTTATATTGGAGCAATTTGTTGGTTCTTCTGGCTTTTGGGCTAGCATCCAGAGGTAGGAGACAATATTATTGGAACTGTCCAAGGTCATGGAATCAGATCAATGTACACACAACTATTCCATCTATCCTGAAGAGTGGAATTTTGATATGGATACGCTGAAGGGCATGAAAGATTTAGAAGTCGTTTAGTGGGAATCCCTCATGAGGCATTATGCCTTTATCCCCCAGTTCTGATTAGTTACAGACGAGATGTGAAAGACAACATTTTGCATGGCACCTCTGTGAAAAAGGGTTCCTGGTGTTGTGTCCAATATACGGTGCGAACAGATTGGAGAATGTATGGGGAGGATGCCATGGAGTTCAAGCACCAGAAATAACATACAATTTTTTTCCGTAAGAGCTTAGTATTCAGAAATACTAAAACTCTACATCCTGAAGTCATAGAGAGTCAATGTGGGTGGACAACGTCCGCCTCCTTCCACAACAATGTGATGGAAAACCCATCTTCACAAGTAGAGTATGTGTCATCTTCCAGATCAGTTATATCTGTTATGGAAACATGATATTTAACATTCTTTCTTTCTCATGTCCAATCCTTCTCTCTGGCTTGAACTCCATGGAATCCTCCCCATACATTATCCAATCTGTTCGCACCGTATATTGGAAAATTGTATTATTATGCAAATTTTTGATACATTCTCCAATCTGTTCGCACCGTATATGCATTTTCAATGTTATTATGTTATGCTCCATTCTACCCTTCACTTCAGCATTCAGGGTGCTTTCATTTCTGCATTGAGCGTGCAGTAAGCACCCTCTAGCTCTGAGGGTGCTTTCACTTCTGCATTGAGCGTGCAGTAAGCACCTTGTAGCTCAGTGGCTACCGGGCACAACAACCTTTGGATTGATAGTGAGAGTGTTGCTGTGCTCCGCAGCAGCATTAACTGCTGGGCTGTAGGGTACTTAAATCATACATATTTTTTTTAAAGCATTTCATTATATGCAGTATACAAAACTTTTTGCTTTTTTCAAACACCCACATAATTAGCCCACAACTATCAATATAAATCATGGAGGCGAATTCAGTAGACCAACTGTACTGTACATATTGAAATGAATTCAGATATGTTGCGTGGCACATTCTGGAAAGGTTGTAGAGCATTTCATTTTATGGTTCAGTATATAGCGATTGTAATATATATAAAATAAAAATGAATCCCTAATGGAAATTAACTGAAAAAGACTGGAAAAATAGTTTTTTTCTCAACTCTAACATTTTTGAACTAAGATATTAACATAAAACCAAAGAAGTTTAAAGTGAATTATTTTATATAATTACGCCGATAGGCGTATATCAATGGTATTTTGGGGGATGGACTTGCTTGAGCGGATCATCAAGATCCTGCAAATCCCGCCAAGTGGATGCTCAAGATCATCCCAATCGTCTGATCTTTTAACACTCCTAACTAGGCATAGAATTAGGAGTTTGTTAAGAGATGATTATGCGCGTGAGGAGTCGTTAGCCTCCGGTGAGCACGTGGAGGAGATAGAGCAGATTGCAACGAGTCTGTTAGAAGGCTGTTAGCCACTGATCGCTGATTTACAAGTTTGTTAGGAAACGGTTATGAATTGGTTTGTTATCTCCCGCACCGATCGGGAGATAGTTCTACACACACAGTCTTTACTTCCTGTCAAATATTATCAATGCCGCAGTCTATCAATGTCACAGCCTTTAGTCACCTGCAAAGATTATCAATGTTGCAATAGCCGAGGCCAGTGGAGGATTAAGCAACGTTACAGCCAAAGTGCCTGCTCTGTTTGTTTTTGGTGATTCGATTGTGGATCCGGGAAATAACAACTACATTCAACTACTCTTTGATTATCTAATTCCCTTTTCTTTGTTCAATTTGGTAGGTCGCAGAGAACGCGGCCCTTATACAATTTCTATTGACGCAGTGCGATCCGTGGAGGCCCTAGATGAGGAAGCCCATGCTAGATGCTCCGGTAAGACAGATCTAACCAAAGGTCTAGGCAATGCAACTGAAGAAACTATCCAAACCATGTAGGTGAATATTTTACAGTAACCAAAAACTCGACAAATAAATATATACATCGATTCTTCAACTTTGTGATTTTTAAAGTTTATGTTCTGGTGTTGTTATTTGATGGGATTACACAAATTGATCCAGTGATTCTTGAACTCTCTAAATGATAGGTTCAATTGATTTGTAGATTGAGGTAAGCCAGGTTGATGCACATGTTTTCAACGTGAGAATATTCAGTGAAAAGGGAGTGGGTGGTTTTGTTAGATTAATGCAAGCAATGGATGCTCTGGGTCTCGACATCCTAAACGCCAATATCACTTCCTTCAGAGGCCTGGTCTTGAATGTCTTCAATGCAGAGGCAAGTTTCTGTGCATGAATTTTTTTTCTTTCTGGTTAAATAAAATTATTCTCATGTTTGGCTATTATTCTTCTGACAAATTTACGGTTTCCTTTCAGTTGAGGGATAAGGATGTAATGCAAGCAGGAGCGGAGCAATTGAGAGACTCGCTGCTGGAGATGACATTACACCCAGACATTCTTCGGTCGGGTGAGGGCACTGCAGCTTCAGATCATTAGCAGCATCACATCCATCAGGCCGCCTGAACTATATTAACCCATGTTCACGAGTTTTTACCATTACAATATGTGCAGCTTTTTACGGTTAATTATTCCAAAAAAAGAATGTCCATTCTCACTTCTTCATGTAACATGCACTACCTAACATATTATTATATGTATATTCCGTTGAATTGGATTGTATCTGAATGTATGTTTCAATCTCCATGTCTGAAAACTAGAAAGACCCCATACTAACACTGTTAAGCTCTCGAGGAGCTGGCACTAATTGGAATCATAGTTTGCATCTCAATATCTAACAATACCATTTACCGTATAAGGTAATATGCATGACAAATAGTACTGTGCTTTTGTTGGTTCTTATACCAATAATCTTAAGGAAAGATCACTGGCTTGCTAAATCGTGTTTGTAAATTGTTAGATATGTTTATGCTTATGTTTGGGCAGATAAATTGTCATGTTAACAATTATTATTCTAACAATTCAACTTGTAAACTCTACCAGTGTACTCTTGGTTGGTTTGTTTCATTAAACATTCGCTAATGTTCGCAGTAGTTTTAATATCATTCTACGCAATTCCAGCTTAAGCTTAATCACCAGGAACAGAAGATACCCGACATGTATCATTTCGCTTCTGCGTAACTGCTTAAGGGAAGACAGATAACCACTAGGCATGCGTCATGATGTCTTATCATGATTCTGCCGCATAAATGCTCCTTTCATGCCGTTCAATGACATGTAACCTTTGAAGTGCTAGCAGCCTAGAGTCCAATCTACATCAATATTATTTAGACTCCTGTTTTAACTGCATCCCCTCTCATCCTGAATAAGATATTAAAGAGTCGGCCACGCTGTGTTTGACATTTTGAAAGTGTTTCAACTTTGTTTTGATTGAATGTTCTAAACTTACCATAGACATCACCAGTGTCCAATCATCAACTCAGTGTTTGGAACAACATAAGACAAACAGTTTTCACACCCCCATTTAATCTCCTTCCAAGTCATGAATACGATTTATTTAGAGTTCATTAATCATGCGATTAAACCATCTGCAATCTAACAATTGAATGCAATTGTGACGTTATTGACCATTATTAAATTTCCTTGCTTATCTTAAATACAGACTACCTTTCAAGTTTGGTAACAAAAGCACAACATTTGCATAGATCAGCACAAGCATTGCATGCATGTGCCCTTTTATTTTTCCCATTTATATATATTGTCAAAGTACCCTAATTTTCGTAAAAATGAAAAGTTGTTTCTCTCTATTCAATTAATTTTTCTTCCCGAGTCTATCATGATTCTTTAACTTTAAAAATGATTCCTTATTTTGATTATTGTTACACGTACTCACTTAGGTGGTACCATTATATGTGTGTGATTATCCAATGAAACCAACTATGGCATATCCACCTAAAAAGAAGATATGGAGTCACTTTGTTTTCTTTATAAATTTATATTTATGAGTTAAAAATAAAAAGATAGTTGTAATCACCATAGTTGTAAAAGGATATGGAGTTTAATCACCATAGTTGTAACTAGTTTGATAGGAAGGTCAATATTGTAACAAAAAATTTGAAATTGGGCTACTCCCTCAACCTCCCCCCCCCACCCTAAAAAAAACAATGCTTTCTATAGAGAATCAAAAGTACATTCATAATTGGTGTTAGCACACTTTACACAAAATCTAGATGATGTTCAAAAAATAAGTATATAAAAGTCTATGCATACACAAAAATTAAAAGGCTTAGCCAAAACCCTATTTAAAGATGAGCTTAAAGTCTTTCTCTTAACAAAATAGACATAAAAATAATGCTTCTATATAACTTCACTAGAGCATGCCCCACTCAAAAAATCAAAGCACTTTCATAGTGGAGTGTAGTTTTGTTCCGTTTGTAATCAGATCCATTCCTTAATTTCCTTAATTTCCCATTCTGGAGTGTAGTTTTGTTCCGTTTTAATTTTTTCTTCCTTGTCAACAATTCCTTGGTGAACATGGATAGGGGTAAGGGAATGTTGTTAACTAAAGATTTCCATTTTCAAGGATCTCGAGGTCATGAATTTAATAAAACCTACTCTACTTTATTATTAGTACTACCCCCCAAATCTGTTGAAATTGAAAATCAGATATATATAGTATATTACCTACTCCTCCTTGCCCATCCTTGAGCTGGTGTACCCTATTAAACACTGTCAAAATATAACTAACTCCAATATCCTCCTTTTCCTTAGGGTTATCTTCAAACACTTTAATATATACCCTGCAACAATACATAGTGTTGCAAAATTACAAACCATTAAATTTACAATTTTACAATTGAATCGGCTCCCACAATTCAACAAACTCTTACAAATCAAGATATGGTTTAACAATATGTAATATGTAATTAACTAATGTTATGTTTGATATACACCCACAAAACCTAATATGTAACACATACTATACGGAAACACAACACATTATTAATTGTGGAAATTTTGTATTACAGTGCAAAAAATTAGATTTGTAACACACAAATGAAAATATATATAGATTTGTTTCTCGGATGAATGATCTAAAAATATAGAAAAAGGTTACAAGAACACTAGAAAGAAAATGAAAATGAAAATGAAGTACAAATTTTAAAAAGGTTAATAATTTTCTTGATATATATATATAGTCGTTTGACAAAAGAAATAGTTTAAACCACATATACTATAGGGAAACATAACACATTATTAATTGTGGAATTTTTGTATTACAATGCAAAAATTTAGATTTGTGACTCACATATCAAAATATATATAGATTTGTTTCTCGGATGAATGATGTAAAAATATAGAATAAAATCCAAGATTTGATATATCAATAATGTGACATTCGAAGTTCATTGTGTTATGCTGCATTGCGACATTGAGCAAGTGTTATATGCGTAATATGACAAAGGATTATGTCCCATTCTAACATTCATTAAGGATTAAAAAATGATATACACCCACACAACCCAATATATGACACATTCATAATGTAAGTTTTGACGTCCATCATTGTGACATTCATCAAGGGTTATGCCATATTCTGATGTTTATTATGGTTATGTTGCATTTTGTCATTCATTATGGATTATGTTGCATTCTATTTTTATTAAGGATTATATTACATTGTGACATTCATCCATGGTACATTCTTTAATGGCTTTGTTGCATTGGGACATTCATTGCAACGATTGAAACATTTATTCATGGATATTAAAATTCATCATTCCTCAATGCTTATCTCACATTATTCACCATCATGTTGTAATAATTTTCTTGATATATATATATAGTCGTTTGACAAAAGAAATGGTTTAAACCAGTAATGTAGAATTTTATGTCGTGTTGTGATGTTTGTCAAGGTTTACGTTTCACTGTGATGTTAGAGTTCATGTTATATCACATTACGACGTTAAGCCATGGTTTGTTACAGTGCTTGGTTGGTATGTCAACACAACCAAAGATGTGACACATTAATAATGTGATAGTGGGTGTTTAATAAGCGTTATGTCGGATTGTGACGTTTATCACGGGTTATGTTACATTAGCGACATTCATCAAGGGTTATGTCACATTATGATATTTGTCAAGGGTTATGTCGCATTGTGAAGTTTATCAAGGTTTACGTTTCACTGTGATGATATCGAGGGTTATATCACATTGCGACATTACGCCATGGTTTGTTACAGTGGGCATAAATATCAATGGTATTTTGGGGGGATGGACTTGCTTGAGCAGATCATCAAGATCCTGCAAATCTCGCCAAGTGGATGCTCCAGATCATTCCAATCGTCTGATCTTTTAACACTCCTAACTAGCCGTAGAGTTAGGAGTTTGTTAGGAGATGATTACGCGTGTGAGGAGTCGTTAGCCGCCGGCGAGCACATGGAGGAGATAGAGCAGATCGCGCGATGAGTCTGTTAGCTACCGAGGAATTTGTTAAGAGATGTGGTGGCAGAATCGTTAGCTGCCGACTAGCCTGTTAGGAGACGTGGAGGAGATAGAGCAGATCTTCAGCGACAAGTCTGTTAGCTGCCAAGGATTCTATTAGTAGATGTGGTGGTGGAGCTAAATGTTTTCGGAAAGTATTTAACAGACTTGAGCTTATCTTGGATTTATTCACTCTAAAATCTCGAGCCATGGAGTTATTCACTCTGAAATCTCGAGCTCTCCATATGAATAGTTGATATGCCATCGGAGGACCACGCTGAAGAGGCCTGAAAAGCAAATTGTATGGATAAGTAAATACTGGAATTTTCATCGGCGCAGTATATTATATCTTCAATGTTATATCACATTACGAACTTAAGCCATGGTTTGCTACAGTGCATGGTTGGTATGTCAACACAACCAAAGATGTGACACATTAATAGTGTGATAGTGGGCGTTTAATAAGCATTATGTCGCATTATGACATTTATCACAGGTTATGTTATCGAGGGTTTTATCACATTACGATGTTAAGCCATAGTTTGTTACAGTGGCTGTTTAATAAGCCTTATGTCGCATTGTAACGTTTATCACGGGTTATGTTACATTAGCGACATTCATCAAGGGTTATGTCCCATTGTGATATTTGTCAAGGGTTATGTCGCATTGTGATGTTTATCAAGGTTTACGTTCCACTGTGACGTTATCGAGGGTTATATCACATTACGACGATAAGCCATGGTTTGTTACAGTGGGCGTTTATTAAGCGTTATGTCGCATTGTGACGTTTATAACAGGTTATGTTACATTAGCGACATTCATCAAGGGTTCTGTCGCATTGTGATATTTGTCAAGGGTTATGTCGCATTGTGATGTTTATCAAGGTTTGCGTTTCACTGTGACATTATCGAGGGTTATATCACATTACGACGATAAGCCATGGTTTGTTATAGTGGGCGTTTATTAAGCGTTCTGTCGCATTGTGACATTTATCATGGGTTATGTTACATTAGCGACATTCATCAAGGTTTGTGTCGCATTGTGATCTTTGTTAAGGGTTATGTCGCATTGTGATGTTTATCAAGGTTTGCGTTTCACGGTGACGTTATCGAGGGTTATATCACATGACGACGGTAAGCCATGGTTTGTTACAGTGGGCGTTTATTAAGCGTTATGTCGCATTGTGATGTTTATCACGGGTTATGTTACATTAGCGACATTCATCAAGGGTTCTGTCGCATTGTGATATTTGTCAAGGGTTATGTCGCATTGTGAGGTTTATCAAGGTTTGCGTTCACTGTGACATTATCGAGGGTTATATCACATTACGACGGTAAGCCATGGTTTGTTACAGTGGGTGTTTATTAAGCATTATGTCGCATTGTGACGTTTATCACAGGTTATGTTACATTAGCGACATTCATCAAGGGTTCTGTCACATTGTGATATTTGTCAAGGGTTATGTCGCATTGTGATGTTTATCAAGGTTTGCGTTTCACTGTGATGTTATCGAGGGTTATATCACATTACGACGGTAAGCCATGGTTTGTTACAGTGGGCATTTATTAAGCATTATGTCGCACTGTGACGTTTATCACGGGTTATGTTACATTAGCGACATTCATCAAGGGTTCTGTCGCATTGTGATATTTGTCAAGGGTTATGTCGCATTGTGATGTTTATCAAGGTTTGCGTTTCACTGTGACGTTATCGAGGGTTATCTCACATTACGACGGTAAGCCATGGTTTGTTACAGTGGGCGTTTATTAAGAATTATGTCGCATTGTGACGTTTATCACGGGTTATGTTACATTAGTGACATTCATCAAGGGTTGTGTCGCATTGTGATATTTGTCAAGGGTTATGTCGCATTGTGATGTTTATCAAGGTTTGTGTTTCACTGTGACGTTATCGAGGGTTATATCACATTACGACGGTAAGCCATGGTTTGTTACAGTGGGCGTTTATTAAGCATTATGTCGCATTGTGATATTTTTCAAGGGTTATGTCGCATTGTGATGTTTATCAAGGTTTGCGTTTCACTGTGACGTTATCGAGGGTTATATCACATTACGACGGTAAGCCATGGTTTGTTACAGTGGGCGTTTATTAAGCATTATGTCACATTTTGATGTTTATCACGGGTTATGTTACATTAGCGACATTCATCAAGGGTTGTGTCGCATTGTGATCTTTGTCAAGGGTTATGTCGCATTGTGATGTTTATCAAGGTTTGCGTTTCACTGTGACGTTATCGAGGGTTATATCACATTACGACGGTAAGACATGGTTTGTTATAGTGGGCGTTTATTAAGCGTTATGTCGCATTGTGATATTTGTCAAGGGTTATGTCGCATTGTGATGTTTATCAAGGTTTGCGTTTCACTGTGACGTTATCGAGGGCTATATCACATTACGACGGTAAGCCATGGTTTGTTACAGTGGGCGTTTATTAAGCGTTATGTCGCATTGTGATATTTGTCAAGGGTTATGTCACATTGTGATGTTTATCAAGGTTTGCATTTCACTGTGACGTTAGCGAGGGTTATATCACATTACGACGGTAAGCCATGGTTTGTTACAGTGGGTGTTTATTAATCGTTCTGTCGCATTGTGACGTTTATCACAGGTTATGTCCCATTGTGACGTTTAATAGAAATTATTTTATAGTTTATATTTTGATAATATTAATTAAAAATTTTTATTTAGCGTTTATATTTTTATTTTAAAACATAAATACATTTTTTGTTATTTTATATCTCAATGTTTTTTTGGAATCATCATCATTCAATTGAAAAAACATCTCTATATACAACCA
>LPNX010985414.1:135353-207333 GCA_001517045.1 Pseudotsuga menziesii
TAACAATACCCAAGTGAGACATTAATAATATGACATTCAATGTGACTTTTGATGTCCATCAACAATACCCAAGTGAGACACATTAATAATATGACATTCAATGTGACTTTTGACGTCCATCAACAATACCCAAGTGAGACACATTAATAATATGCAATTCAATGTGACTTTTGACGTCCATCATTGTAACATTCATTAGGGTTATGTCATATTATGATGTTTATTATGGTTATGTTGCATTCTGAAATTCATTATGGATTATGTCGCATTATGTTATTTATTAAGGGTTATATTGCATTGTCGCATTCATCCATGGTACATTCCTTAATGGCTTTGTCACATTGCAACATTCATTGACGCTTACGTTGGATTGAAACATTCCATTTTTGTACATTCCTTAATGGTTTTGTCGCATTGCAACATTCATTGAGAGTTATGTTGGATTTCGACGTTCATAAAGGAATATATTGGATTACGACTTACGACATTTATCAATACCTATGTTGGATTGTGAAATTCCTCAATAGTGCATTCCTTAATGGTTTTGTTGCATTGGGACATTCATCGCAACGATCGAAACATTTATTCATGGATATTGAAATTCATCATTCCTCAATTCTTGTCTCACATTATTCGCCATCATGTTCTGATAATTTTCTTGATATAGATATATATATAGTCATTTGACAAACACAATGGTTTATACCATCAACATTCTACATAGTAATGTAGAATGTAATGTCACATTGTGATGTTTATCAAGGTTTACGTTTCACTGCGACGTTATCAAGGGTTATATCACATTACGATATTAATCCATGGTTTGTCACGGTGTTTGATTGGTATATGTCAACACAACCAAAGATGTGACACATTAATAATGCGATAGTTGGTGTTTAATAAGTGTTGTGTTGCATTGTGACGTTTATCACAGGTTATGTTACATTTGCGACATTCATCAAGGGTTATGTCACATTGTGATATTTGTCAAGGGTTATGTTACATTGTGATAATGCCCAATATGTGACACATTAATAATGTGTGTTTGGATGTTTAAAAAAATTCTTTAAGAATTTTATTAATTTTATAGTCGTTTGACAAAAGAAATGGTTTAAACCATCCACATTCCACATAGTAATGTAGAATGTTATGTTGCATTATGATGTTTATCAAGGTTTTCGTTTCACTACGACGTTTGATGTCAAATCTTAATATGTTCTGCGACACAATACATAATATAGATAAAAACATAATAATGAACATATCTTGACTTGGTACATCAATAATATGTTATGGAACGTCATGGCTAGGTTACATTATGAATTTGTGATGATATACTTTATTACATTTGTTTATAACATGTGAATTAAATACCTTCTTGTTAATTAGCATATTTAATAAAATATAATAATTAAATATTTCTATTTTCATAAAAATAACCTCGTTATTTTATGTTTACTTTAATACAATTATATAAATAAAATACTATATTTTATTAGTTTCACATCAATATTTTGACCAATAACCATATTTTGACCATAAAATAATATAATATATTAGTATTAGAATCATTATATTAATTAAATATCATGGTAATAAATAAAATAAATTATATTATTTATTTAATTAAATAATTAAACAAACAATATTATTTCGATTAATACTTTGTAGATATGTTTATGGCCTCACCCGTTACTAGAAACAACCACATTAAATTAATAATGTGTCTGAATACGTCGATAGGCGTAAATTTAAGCACATACTATAGGGAAAAACATTAATATGTGCCTAAATTTACGCCTATCGGCGTATTCAGACACATTATTAATTTAATGTGGTTATTGCTAGTATCAAAATAAAACAAATAAATATTAATAAATTATTAATGGATATAAGATTGGTTTTGATGAAATGGAGTAAATTTAAAGATAAAAATTAACCCAATAAAAATAAATTTAATTTTTGAGGAGGAGAGAAGTGTCCATCATCTTTGGATATATAAATTTTATATAATATCAAAATAAAACATATAACATTAACAAATTATTAATTAACATAAAATTGGTTATGATTTTTTTTAAAATTATACTTCTATTAAGTTGTCCAACTAACCATAGTCACAGGACACAGTATTCTTCAAATGTGTAAACAACAAAATATTGTGGTGGCCAAAATATAGTAGGAGCAAAGACATAAGATTGGTTTTGAAATGACATAAATTGAAAGTTGAGAATTAAAAACAATTGTTAATATATATTTTTTTGAGTTTTTTAAACATCTCTAAATATGAGTAGAATGTCCACTGTTTCTGGATATATAAATTTACATACATACTATTCTAGAATTCAATTCTCCCAATTTAAATGATATAAAAAATTAATAATATTGTACATAAATATATGAAAAAATAATTAACATGATAAAATCAACTCCATACTTCATATAATTTTAACTTTTAAGAAGTGAGAAATATAAAAAATCATCAACTATATTTTATAAACCCGAAAATATCAAAATAATAACATAAAAAAAAACAGTAAACACATTTCAAAATAACCCTGTAATTTTCAATTTGAGTTTACCTAGCATAAACATATATATTTTAATTTTGTTATCAAATAAATTCTAGAAAATCAATTAGGTCAAAAGATTTGACAAAGGAGTGGATGAAATCTTTTCAAATGCAAATTTCGGTCAAATATTTGTAATGGTGACCAACGAGGATAGATGTGTACAGATGAATACTGGAACTAAGAAAATGAATATGAAAATAATATTGCTATGTGTCTAAAGATACAGACCTACCACTGGGGATGGATAGAGGGGTTGTCGCCTGTGGAGTTCATGTAAAGAGACCCGTCTGGCAGCGTTGAACCAAAGCAGTCATAGGAGCACAGAGGGGAGGGGACCGCCAGTTTAGAGTTCGCGGAAATGGTAAGTTTTATCCAGACGTTCAAACAAAGCCTCCATGCAGTAACTGGGGATGTTGACTTAGAGATATCCCGCTGCAGGACCAGAGCTCTTGTCAGGTGTACGGGACCCGCATATGGGTGATCGTGTTTACAAAGGCGAGCTCCATGATGATGCTATGGATGGGCTCATAGAGATGCATGAGCTGATAGAGTCATTTAAGACTCTGCAGCTCAATCGTTAGCTCTCGCACTTGACGGACTATCTTGACGTGATCTGCCCACTTAGCCGTCTTTTTTTCATTTTAATCTACAAAATTTGTAATTTTTGTTGTTATAATTTATTTGTTTTTTTCCATTTTAATTTATAAAATTTATAATCTTTGTTAAACAATTTTAAATGTAAAAATAAATTTGATAAATTTAATTTACAAAATTTGTAATTTTTATTGTTTGTTAAACAATTTTAAATATAAAAATAAAATTAAGTAATATTAAAATCTTTAACATCCACACTCTATAAAATTTAACGATATTTTTACATATTTTAATTTAACAATAATTTTAGATATTTTAAAATTTTCGTGAAGATTTGCAACCAAAAACTAATAAAAACCAGTCGAAAGAAAACAGAAATTTGGTGTCTCGCTTGGCGGTGACCTTAAAAATAGATTATTATTATTATTATTATTATTATTAGATAACTGACTTAAAAATTATTGCATATTTTGAATACCGTGAATATTTTACATACATACATACCGAGAATAACAATATTGAAAACATGAATATATAGAGTTATTGGTTTTTGCTAGAATAATATAGAATAAATGTTAGCAACAGATTGACCAGCAATTGCTTCAAGTAGGTGCAACAATACGTGGATAAGTTGTTGTTGGAGGGTGAAATTGCTAGAGAAATAAAAATAAAACCGAAAAAAGTGCATGGGCATAATTTTAAACATCTTCTAGACCTGACATTGTAACTAACATGATGATTTTAGTTAGAAGGTATAAAGGATCTATTAATCTTGCTTGCTTTCTTTTTTTTTCAAAATTATTACCTTGAACATTTAGTTATAATTTTTGTACAAAGGTTATGTAGGCTTTTAGCCATATATACTCCATTTTAAATTTCCACCACCAAAGAACAAATTAAGTTCATATATATTTGTTAAGATTAACCCATTTTTCATGTGCAATTTCAAATCCAATAGTGATATATATTTATTCTTCATATGTACCTCAAAGATATGTTCTGTGTTATCCATTGATGAGTGCAACAAAACCACTTGGACAAGTCACCTATTGTATGGATTCCTTCAATCACACTATTATTAAAACTAAAATAAAATAAATCTACGGTTTTATATTTTGGAAGGTCCATACACTTGCTTTGCTTACCCATATTTGCACATAATATTTGTACAATCTCTCTTGAGTCTAAGATTGAATTAATACCAAAACACTTATGACCATTTTTCCATAAGTGTGAGTGGCAAGGATCGGATGTGTAGCATAAAGTTGATATATTCATTACCATGCATTTTATATAGTACGAGTTCATGATTGTGAATGTCTATTGAGCATAAAACACGTAGGTTCACTTTGGAAGATAACTACATCACTTGTATTTATATTCGAATGGCATGTGTTTGAATGGGTTATAACTTATAAGTTTACCCAATGAAACTCACAATCCATACAAATGATAATTGGCAGGTTAGGTTGTGCTTTGAGAAGAGTACTCACTAGTTTTCCTCATTTAAAGATGTTGATGTTCAACAAGTATTTTACTGTTACATTTGTGCTGCAACTTTTGGTCAAATAGAAATGTATTTGGTAAAATATGTCAATCATTATTAGTTGTATTTAATAAAAATATAAAAATATGTCAATCATTATTAGTTGTATTTAATAAAAGTAACAGTTTGATATCATTTCAGGGGCCAGCTCACAAACCTGTGGAGTCCGACGCCTCCTTCTCTATGAGTTCCTGTTAGTAGCAGTTGAAGTAGTTTCTAATTATCAACCACTTGGGGGTTTGAAGTCAAAAGGCTCTAAGATGAGTTCTTATGTTTTCTCTATGGGCAGCAACTGTGAAAGAGTCACCTTGTGAATGCTACAGCAATTGGACATCAAATCCAAAGCCTAAATAACTCTAATGTAAGCATAAATTCTGTATAATGTAATTCCATATTCTGTCTGTTAGTTCATAGTACTTAAAAAATGCAATAGTGACACAACCCAACTCTTAATGTATATAAAATTAGAAATCCTTTTATGGTTATTCAAGCCCTTATCCATATAGCACTTATTAATGATAAGAATCCTTCAATGTCAGTTCCCAGGCCCTTATAGTGATAGAAATCCTGTATCAGTGTCCCAGTCCTTAATGTCACAGTATTCAATAAATCTAAATTGTTAGATCAATAACAAACAATTCAAAAGGAAATTCCTAATGGACACCTTATAATACTGAATGTATGTTGGTCATTATGTTTTTAAGAATTTAGTATATCCTTGAGCTCACAAATCTTATTTGATTATTTAGTTTTCGTCAATATCAACTTTTTCTTAGTATTTATTAAAGCTTAATTATAACGGCACAATATACAATTTCTGCGTTGCTTTGTAGAAAAAGAAGAAAACTCAAGAGGCATTGTTGAATGGAATCTCCAGGAAACACATGTTCTTAACTATTAGACCCACTCAATTTTTATAATATATACAACATAGATCCATCTTAAACTGGGATCTATCAAGCACCATGAGAGATCTAATTTTTTGAGGTGTAAATTTTTTTATCTTAATTTACACAAAACAAAAATTAATGTCATGGATAATGATTATATATATATATATATATATATTTTAAATTTTAATATTTATTATTTTTTTATTATTAAAATATGTCACTTTGTGTGAGAACATCTCCCCCATATTGAGTTATGGCCACTCTGGATACAATAAATGAAAAATGTCAAATTAAACACTAACATAAACCTTAATAGCATTTTCAAATCTTATAGATGATTTATATTCAATATAAACTAAAACTTTTAATAACATTTTCCATTGAAGTTTGAACTTTCCATTTAGAATCTTCAACCATGCCTCATACCCCTACAACTTATTGTAATGCTAGGACAAATAGGATGGACTATTGCATATGGGTTAGTTGGCCTCCCTATGATTCAAGGCCATCCTTAGAAGGATAGAGAATAAGGTTACAAACTCTCATTTAGATGAATATAAATAGTAACCATTTTTATTAAAACAATAAATCAATAAATTCATAATATACTGAAATTATATTTAAAAAATAAAAATAAAATTTAAACTCTAGAATTAATAACAATTTTTTTTACTAAAATTTTCATTGTTTTTATCATATTAAAAAAAACAAAACAAAACAAATTCAAATTAACCTAAATTTTTATTATTTTCAATTTCACATAAATTTAAATATATTTATATATATGAAACAAAAATATCATATAATTTTTTCTAAATGTCTTGTTATTTTAGTTAATTTCTGCTAACTCACTATGTTAAGGTGTAGATTTCCTTTTCAAAGCAACTCAAGTTCAATAACCTTAAAAATAACTTAGCTTTAAAAAAACACCAAAAAATATAATCTTATATTTAAATAAGATTATAAAATTTAAATCATATTTACAAACTTAATAAAATTTATAAAAAAACAAACTTTAAAAAATAAATTTTAAATTAAAAATGGTTGTTTTATTTATTTATTATATAAATATGTTATTCTTTATATCATTAAAAGTTTTTAATCAATTACATTCCAAAACAACTTTTAATCAATTACATTCCAAAACAATCGCAGATCCACATAAAGATTACAATTATAATAATGAAAATTAATAAAAATACAATTTCGCATTGTTTTAAGTTTTATTTTTTCTCAAATTAATTACAATCACGTTAAAAAATAGTTTATTATTTAGAATCACTGTACCAAAATAGTTTATGAATTGTTCAACTAATTATAATCATATAAAATCCATCATGGTTGGAGGAGCATCCTCTCAAAGTCGGTAAAATTTCAATCGAAAAACAGAGATAGGAATACCGAAATCTTCTGTAAAACATACCTGTGTTTTTCTAGTGCTGTGTGGTACCAACGATAGTCGTGGTTTGTGCAGTAACAGATGTAGCTTGAGTGGCATTTTGTTGTGGCTGCAATATGAAATTCAAGTAATAAAACAAATCAACACTTTTTTAAATACTATCCTAAAAACAAAATAGAGAAATAAGCATATCTGTTAAAATTGATTGGATGCATGTACACAATGTTTATCAAAAAAGAAAAAAGGAACATGCTCTCATGCTAAGTGCTCTCACCATCCGGGTAATGAACTTCATCAAAAACTAGAGTTCTTTACTCAGGGAGGTCTTGCAAAGTTCAACTAAGCGTAACATAGTTCTGAATAACTTGTTTATGATACATACGACCAGAGTAATGTTGTGTGTGATAGCAGCTTTTTTCCTGCCAGTGATGGCACATCCAGGCTACGAAGAGAAATAGGGCAGAATAGCAGCGCTCAGATTGAGTGTATTACCCGACATTTTTTTCGAGCTGTCATCCATACATAAACGTGTCAGTCGGTCAGGCTTGTATTTAAGCTATTACTTCTATTCATGGCCACACGCCAAGCAAGATGAGAAGATTTCGTTCTTTGTCTCGAGTGCGATAATATCGATCACGTTCATATGGCTCATTCTCCTTCTAATATCCACAGCTCTAGCGGTTAAAAGCATTAGGAATATCACCACTCAAAATATTCCCATCATTCTTGCAGACGATGTAGAAAAAAACGTGGAAGGGAGTAGAAGATCATGTACTGAAATCGTGGATTGTCACCCGTGCATCTTATCCTGAATCCATCATAGCCAGGTCTATGTTAGCTTCTTCAACCGCAATGGGAGTAACAATTTGCATTATAAGTTCAGTTGCTGGATGGATTAGCCATGGTCCAATCATAGGCAATCTTCATGGTGCTGAATCGTGGCTAAAATTGACAACAACTATATTGGAAGCCATATTCATCCTAATGGGATGGGTCGTCATCTCATGGAGATCGCTTAGCTTCGTTTCTTACTATGGAAGATGGAAAAATGAGGACGAACCCAAGAAGCTGCAGGATGAACCCAAGGAGGAATGCTGGTTTCATTCTTTCCAAATAGAGGACTTTTGGACAAGGCATATTGTTGACTTGCAGGAAGTTGAAAAGTTGAAGCTGAGGAAACTCAAAGTTGATGAAAGAGTAAGTAAAATGTTTGTTACCAAGCTAAGGAAACTAAACGTAGATGAAAGAATAAGTAAAATGATTGCCAAGGGAAAAAAAGAAAGAATAAGTTTCCTTTTAGTATTTCTACAATGTGTGATTTGGGTGCAGCATTCAATGGTATTCTTCAGCAAAGTATATTGGTTTCTCTCATAGATTATTTTCGGTAATTCATTTATCCGCGAGATAGTGTCAATAATATTTTCAAATTACTTTAAAAAGTGGACAAAGATGTTCAAGAATACAAAGAATTTATGACAAACATGGGCACTGTTATTTGGGATCATACTTCTCGGGATGTGTTTTTTAACAAATCGAAAGTCCATTAAGCAAGCCCAGCTAATTATAAGAAAGGGAAACAAAGATGGAGAAAATTGTCATGCCCTTATCCTATTTCTGAAAGAAAGAAATCTAGGATTAAGGTTTGATGTGGGTATGTTGTGTTTGGATCCTGGATCAACACACGAGAAGGGTGCAGTTTTCAAATTCTTGTGGAGACGTGCCAGACATGCTTCTATGATAGCATTCATACCACATTCCCACATCCTTAAAGAAGGAAAAGCAACTGATATACTCCTCAATAAAATGCCATCGGACACTTCAAATTGCATCTTACAACAAGCACTGGTGTCAATGCCCCCAATAAGCTCACCTCACAATGCAACTGCAATTGGTGGTCCAAAACTACAAACAAATAAACACTCAGCGGAATGCAATGGATGACCAATTTGGAGCCACAGTGTCAGGAATGTACGTGGAATGTACAGCCCACCCATTAGATCAAGTTTAAGTTATATCAAGCATTGTTCATAATCCTTCACCTCATTTCAGACCATAATTAGAAGTGTGATGTTTAACTCGACTGGCACCCTCTCCTTGCATCTCACATTACTAAAAAAGAACCCCAAACACAAATCCTGCAAAGAATTGCAGCTGCAATTGAGAGATGTCACCAAACCTTTGGCCATATAAGACACACAAGTGGACAAAACCATTGGGAATCTCAAAGCATACCAGAGATGAACTAGGCTACCAATTTGGTGAGAATGAAATTGTAGATTAGATACGCCACGAACTATGTGCGCTCCGCTATAGAGCCGTTGGTGATGCCTACGGTCCCGATGGTGAATTCCCACTGGTACAGAAAATATGCATAATCGTATTGGTATTCCTCATTTGGTACCTCAGTCAGCCCGAAGAAGTAATGTCTGATGAAGCTGTTGGAGTGCTTGCGTCTTCCGAAGGCGAACACAAATTCGAAGAAATAGTAAAAGATGCTGCCCGTGGTGGCATTGAGAACGTTGGGAATCGTGTATGGTGTAAATATACGTGTCAGTTTTCAATTTTCTAGAGGGATGACCAAAAATCAACCAATCAGATCCATTGTTTTACAAAATGGACCTCAGAGAAAAATGCCTTATGACGTAATTAATGGAAAATATTTATTTGAAACATAAATTAAATAAAAAAAAATCATAAGTAAGGTCTATATATACATTTGTATATTTTCAAAACACAAGTTAACATATTTTTCCATAAATGTAAATCATGTAATTTACTTAATTTACACTTGTATGAATGAATTAAAGAAAAATATTTACAAAGAAAAAAAATGAAAGAATATATGTCATTGTAAAATTAAAAATTTTAAGGAAATATGCTATAAAAAAAGTGTTAAAGTGTGGTTAAAGTACTAAAAAATACTTATGATCATATATGTCCAAGAAGACGTTATGTGTGTTTGAAAAAAAAGACTATAAATTTCAATGGTATGTGTGAATTGCATGTTGTTGTTAAAAAAGAAAGGATATAAATGTATCTTGCAAGTTCTTTTTTATTATTAAAATAAAACATATCATTAGAAAAAGCACAAAACCATAGCATGTATAGATGATGTAAAAAAGCATAAAACCATAGCATGTATTCGTGATGTAAATGAAATGGAAAGGATAAAAATATAGTAGCAAGAATGTAGTTGTCCTGAAAAACCCAAATAACTTTCACATTAGTGTTTATTGGGAGAATCCAATGAAGAACAAATGTACACAAAGCGAGTTTCAAAGAAAACATTGTTAGAGAACTGAAATCAGCATCCCAAGTCTCTGTAAAGGGAATTTATATGAGCTTTCTGGGTGTTTCATTTTAGGAAAGCAACTTTGGCATGTTTGGTAATAGTTCACCAAAGTAAATGATATAAAACCGAAAACAATTAAGAAGCAATTGCTTCAAATACATTTATAAGAGAGTTGGCAATGAATTTATATATTCAACATGCCATATCATCATCTGGTATCTATTTGTACATGAAATAACCTATATATAATGAATAAGATCCATACCTTACAATGAATTTTGTGGCATATACCCATAAAAAAATTACGTTACTTAAAAATGCATTTTTTAAAGTCAGGAATGGGTTTATTGTATGTCCTTCCATATAGCAGTTGGTCCAAGTTGTCGTTGTGCATGCCGACGTAAACCACCAGCTTCTCCGACAAGAGTTTGTGTTCGAATCCACTGGCGAGATGTGAACGTAGAAGCCAAAAACATCGCATCGTAGAAGCGAGATTTTACACATTTAAAAAGTTAAGATTTTATACATTTAAAACATCACAATTATAACTAATTATAACACTTCTTGATTAATAAAGGCATTGATCTATCATTCTGTTACATGGGGCCAAAGAGAAACTCTTAGATGAACAAGATTTATGACCACGATATAGTTTTTGTTATAAGGATGTCATTTCTCTTGAGCCAAACACATCTTACTTACCATATCCTTAGTAGTAATGATAGTAATTGTAAAGAAAACCATGCCAACCAGGGCTCTGTTGTAATTGTTGAATATTGTTACTTCAAATGATATTCTAAATGTATTTTACTGATGTAACCCAAGGGAGATGTAATTATTCCTTCGGAGGGGTGTTACTATTGTATTTGGTCATCATAGAGTCACGAGGTAAAGCCTCCACTGTAATTTGGGTCATTAGTACCCTAATGAATAATATAATATACTGTTTTGAGTCTTCCTAGGTGAAGTCGGCCGAGACAGTTTAGTGGGGCTGACTTGATTAAGGTAAAAGTCAGTTGGCTCAATGTGTATAAATAGAGGAGTTGTGATTCCTATTTGGACACAGAATCACTCACTTGAGTAGCGCATAGGAGAGAGAAAGAGACATAACATAAGGAGGAGAACACATGTTTTTGGGGTTATCTCTTATACATCTTATATAGAGGAAGTTTTGTTGGTTTTTCTTCCCCTTGAGGGTTTCCCAGGATAAATATTTTGTCTATCTTGTGATTGTGTTTCTATTAGTGATTATGGATATGTTGTTGCTATGATATTTGAATTGAACACTAATGAGTCTAGTCTAGCATATGAAATCTTAACATGGTATCAGAGCTAACCTGATTAGAGCAACTTCCACAAGGTGAAATTCTCTCACCTCTCTCTCCGGAAGAAATTATGGTTTCTGCAAAATTTGGAATTTTGAAGATCTTCTTGCATAGAAATTTGTGCCTCCCTGGAGTGCATATATTGAGCCCTAGATCGATATTTTTGGGTGGTTGAATCTATGGGAAATCCAAACCCTAGTTTGGGAGTGAACCAGAAAACTGCAGTAAAACAAAACCAGAAATTTTGTAGTGTTGCAACCTCACAAGTAGGATTTGAAGGGTGAAGATTTGGGATCTCTAGAAAGCAGTTGGATCAACCAACTCGCCTCCCTCAAGGGCATCTACTAGTAAGGTCGGCTTTTGATTTTGAGAATTTTCAATTTTTAGTGACCTACTGGATAGGATGGCCCCAAGCACTAAGCTTGAGGACAAATTGGAAGGCATAGAAAACTTCCTAGCTTGGAAGTATAGGATTGGTCTCATTCTAAAAGAGAATGGCCTTGAGAAGTACATCAAGGATGAGATTGCAGAACCTAAAGAAGATGAAGCTAAGGAGAAGCATGGAAAAGACCTAATCAAGACAATGAGGATCATTGTTGACTCTATTAAGGATCACTTGATCCCACAAGTGCCATCTAAGAAGACACCTAAACAGATATATGATGCTCTTTCCAGAATGTATGAAGGAAGGAACATCAACGTAAAGAAGAATCTGAGAGCTCAATTGAAGGGCACCAAAATGAGCAAATGAGAGTATATTCAAGATTACTTCACAAGGGTTTCTCAATTCAGAGAACAACTAAATGTTATTGGAGACAGGCTTGATGAGGATGAACTAGTTATGAATTCTCTTAATGGTCTCACTAGACCTTGGGACTCATTTATTTAGACTCTGTGTGCTAGAAAGGAAAGCTTGAAGTTTGACATAGTATGGGAAGAGTGTATACAAGAAGAAGCTAGAGGAGCTAATAGAAAAGCTCCCCTCATAGAAGATGATTAGGCTCTAGCCACCCATACTAAAGGAAGAAAATAATCAAACTTCAAGAAGATTAATCATAAGTCTTCAAAGAATAATTTTCAGAAGAAGAAGGATTACTCAAAGTATCAATGTTACAATTGTCATAAGATAGGAAATCTTGCTAAAGAATGTCCATCACCAAAGATGAACAACAACAACAAGAGACATCATGCTCATCTAGCTAAAGATGAGGATGTAGAAGAAGAAAGGCCTCGAAAGAAAACTATAGGTGAAGATGTAGAAGAATACATGTTATTCTTTGCACTCTCTAGGTCTATAACACTTGGAGAATACACATGGCTTATTCATAGTGGTGCCTCAAAGCACATGATAGGGAATAAGCATACTCTGTCAAAACTTGAATAGAAGAATTCTCCCCAGAAAGTATCATTGGGAGATGACTATCAATATCTCATCAAAGGAATTGATGAATCAAGATACAAGCTTGACTCTAGAACTTCCATGAAGATGAAGGAAGTACTGTATGTATCAGGTTTGAAAAAGAACCTACTTTCCATCTCTGCTCTAGATAAGAAAGGATATAGAATTGATTTTATAGATGGACAAGTCCTGATGTGGTCCAAAGGAAAGACACTTGAAGATGTTGTGATCATTGGAGAAGAAGGAGGAGGATTGTACAAGCTCAAAGGACATCCAGAGACAACCCTTGTCCATGAGACTACCAACTCAAGTGAATTGTTGCACAGGAGACTTGCTCACATCAACTACAAATCATTGCCCTATGTGAGAAAGGTGGTAACAGCGTTCCCATATCTGAAGATCGAACATGAGGGAACTTGCAAAGGATGTGCAAGGGGAAAGAACATTAATAATCCCTTTCTGAAAAGTGAAACAAAGACCAAACGTACATTAGAACTAATTCATTATGATGAGTGTGGTCCTACTCCCTCCATATCCTTAAGTGGATATGAGTACTATGTGACATTTATTGATGATTATTCAAGAAATACTTGGATATACTTCTTGAGGAACAAGAGTGAAGTGTTCGGGAAATTCAAGGAATTCAAAGCCTTGATAGAGAACCTTTCTGTTAGTCCTAAAGTTTGTACCAACTGTTTAGCACAAATTTTAGGCACCTCGAATTAAATGAACTTGGATTTTTAATAGCAGAAGAGGAACTTGAAAGGGTGGATGAATGATAAGCCTAAAACACAGACCTATAGGCATATGAAATAAAAAGGTAAACCATGATGATAAAAAAAAATGTGTCTACAGACAGTAGCAATGTATGAACCAACGATCAATGAGTTATGAAATCACAAACTATTGATCACATAACTAGTAATATTCTTCAGAAAAAAAAGACATTTTGTATAAAAAATTACAGACATTGACATGTGTAATAAGAAACTAGGATAGGGATAGTGTCCATCATAAGATTTATTACAGGGATAAACAATATCCGCCAAAAAATAAATCATAAACTGATTCATCAAAGACTTCTCATCCTCATACATTTCTATAATATACTGGCAGGCTATACAAGACACTCATACAGAAAAATCAACCCTTACAAAACATCACAGCCTCTCAGGTTGGAACCTCCTCCTGCCTCCATTCAAAACTTGAACATTTATACTCATGCTCATCAAGCTAATTTTACAAAAATAGCAAATGAGAAATATTCCTGCCCCAAAAACTGGAATAGGTTGCAATTGTTGAAATCAATCTTCTGTATTTAGACACTGATTTCCACCTGTCCTTTATTTGTTGATTTAGAATATGGATTTGGTGAGATCGATACCCAAGATAAACTTAACTAATTCCTTGAAATATGGAAAGTTTATTTTTTTTCCTCCTTCGAATGCTTAGTTGCCAAAAACCTACCACTCGTATTCAATTCTAAAGCTGCTCGCTGAGAATACTGCCTGAATACTTGAAGAAGTCAATTTGTCTCACAATACTCTGCCACTTCAAAACTCAATCCCTTTAAAATATGAAGCTTGTTATCTAGATGCTCTGCCTTTTCAAGTTAGCTCTTCATTCTAATTGTGGCGTAGAATGTGCATACAACATTAACAACTCCTATCCTCTTTACATAAAGACCTAAATGATTGTTGTAGAACTGAGTAACAAAATTTCATCCCACGAACTACAAGGTTACAAAGAATCCAAGATTATTACTTTCGTGTTACTTTCAAATCCTAAAGCAGAGTTTCTTAGTCAATTATTCATTTCAAAGATAACAATTCAAGTTCCCTTTAATTTAACAGAGTCGCCATTCTTTTACTGTAGGTTCCTGAACAACAACCTTGAAGGATTCAACGACACTACGTACATGACATTTAGTCTCTGTAATTTTAAATATCTCATCAATTCTTAATTCTATTTCACTCAGTCCAACAATTAACTCATTATCTGCTTCAGCTTTGTTCAAAACTATATATTCTTCGACTGAAGCCACCATGCTCTCTCAACACGAGTTTTAATCAACCAATATAATTCCTCATCAATGTGAGTTTGATACTTGACATTGAAATAAGAATAATTAGCTTGAGATTACTTTTGACACTTGGACGTTGGTTCAGCTTTCTCATTCTTTGGCGTCTTTCCTTTGGATATATCATTGATTCTGCATTTTTTCCCTTGTAGCTGAAAATGAAATTCTTTGAAGTCACTTAGCAGCTGCAACCAATGTAGATCAAGCACGTGTAAAAGTATTGACAAGAGATACAAGTTGTAGTTCCTCACTTGTACCAAATGCCAACCTATACTCAATGTTAGCTAAAGCATTAATCAGTTGGACACAAACTGCTGTAGGCATTTTGATAAAAAATAATTAATGGAATTTCTCTTATAACATTAACAAGAGCTAGCCCCTTGCTAGTCCTCATTTCTGATATATAACGATAAGTATTTGCAAATGATTCATTTAGAAACCAAAATGATATATGTTCAATATCGTTGGGCATGGGTAGACGGCTTCTTCGGTTACATAAAGAGAAGCCATCTATGTAGACTGGATGATTAGATTGCTCATAATCCTGGAAAAAATTCTAATGGACATTCTGGCAGCGAGAACTAAGGTTCATCTTTACATATGTGTTGTCGAAAACCAGAATTTCATGGGATAAATTATGGTGACAACATTTGGCTCCGTCTGGGAATGGCATGCTCCCTACGAGCTGCCAAGAAATAGCAGACCATGTTCCTTTTCCATTCCATCTCTGTAATCTGCACCCTGTCCCACAAACCAAAATTGCTTACCAAAGATTGTCCTACAGCTGAGGAGCACTAATATTCTGTATCCATTGGGCTATGGAGTCTTTATCAAATTTTGGCAACTTGATTCAAATCTAAACACACACTACTGAAATGAAAACATACTGCTGCAAACCAACTGCTTGAGAAACAAGCTTATTCATCTACCTATTCCTACTGCTAACTGGTAGAAGCAAAGTGTTCATGTGTAATCATTTTTCCAATGTAACCATGCAAGGAACTGGTTTACTAGCTGCAGGAATCTTGGTTTGGATTGACAAAATGAAGAAATCCATGGCATAAGATAATACAATTTATGATGAAGGTAAAGCCAATGTTCTTGAAGCATGAATTGTTTGATATCTATTTTTCTTATAGATTCCAAATAATCAGTGACAGGGTCATGAAAAATATAAAAATTTACCTCAGACTTGATAGCTTTCTTTTGATCTAAAAGACATAAATGTCGCTCAAGAGTTTCCATTGAGTATTTCTCTTCACTTTCCTGTTCAGGGGTGTCACATATAGTATCACAGCTAAAGGGTTCAATAAATTTTGATTGAGAAAGTTGTTCTTCTTCATCAGAGTATTCATCGTATACTGGCTGAATTTTACAAATTCTTAAATTTTGAAAATCAGAAACCTCTGCTTCATGAACATCATTCAGGCATTGTCAATCAAATGTATCAGGATCATCCTAAATCTGCTCCAAATTTTTTTTGAACAGCATCAACAACTATGTCATCATGAGAATCAACAAGCTGATCCCCTTCTAATTGTTGATGGAAAATGGACTGAATTCCTTCATGAACCTGGTGATCAGATTCTGCTACATCACACATATCTGGATCATCATATTCATAAAAAATTGGAGCATCTTCATAGATCTTTAGAATAACAAATTTATGACTATAAGAAACTTCTGATGAAATATCAATGGTGTCTGTAATCTGGTTATCATCAGCTGCAATATAAATACATTTTTGAACATCTTTTTGCTGAAAATCAAAACTAGAAAAAAATTCATCGGCTAATGAGTCTTCTCAGGTTTCATAAGCATTAAATTCCTTCTCATTATCACAGTTTTCATCATAAGCTGGAATAACCTGATAAGTTTCTGATAGTGATGATGAAGATGCATGTTTTTCTTCGTCTAATAGATCCTGAACAACCTTTTGTGACAGCATATTATCATGAAAACACTCAGAAACATCTTGGGAGTCATCAGAACCAAATATTTCTACAACAATCTCTTCATTAGTAGGCTGATTTGAAAAGACACAAGCATGCTCTTCTATTTCTCTTTTTTGAAAAATATCTTCAACCAGATGCAATTCTTCTTGCACAAGAATATCATTTTCTTCAACATCAATGGATGCATTCTGAAAATTTTCCTTAATAAATTTCTGATCTTGAATGCGTGGTATAAAATACAAACACATGGAGTTGAATTTTTTTTTATTATGATTGTCTTTTTCAATTTCCAGCTCTTCCTGAATAAAATATTTTGAAATATTTTCTCCAAGAATTAACTTTTCTTTAATTTCCTTTTCAACAGGATTTTCATAAATTTCATCACATGAGGAACATTTTCTTGTCTGTTGATTACACGATTCGAATTGTTCACAACAATCTTCAAGAAGTGTGTCAAGAGAATAATACCTTTTACAATATTTGTTGAATGTTGTATGGAATTCCTTCAAGGAAGATATGCTAGAAGCAGGGAGAGAAAAATACCATTCTCGTGCATCTCACTCGAGTGAATACATGAACATCTTCATGTTGTATATTTAACTGAACCATACATTGATGAAATCTGATGAGGTGACCTGAAGGATTATCTTCTTTTCTTTCTTTGAACCATGGAAGACAATCTCCCCAAATATCCATAATAGGAACATCATTTGGAAAGCTTGGAACAACTAAAAAATTGCAAGGTGCAAACCTCCGAGCCAGAATGGCTTCCATGGTCTTTGACATCTTGAACCAGTGGAATCACCAATAGATTTGTCGATGATGAAGCTAGAGTAGCCAGGTAGAAAACTATAGTCAAGCTAGTGTCTTTCTCTTGTTTACCATCAAGAGATGGATTTGATCATTGGTGTTCTTCCTAGGCAAGATATCTTCGCTCCTTCGTCCTCGGCAATGGCGCCGAAAGATGTTAGTACTAAATTTTGTATCGACTGCTTAGCACAAAGTTTAGGCACCTCCAATTAAATGAACGTGGATTTTTAATAGCAGAAGAGGAACTTGAAAGGGTGGATGAATGATAATCCTAAAACATAGACCTATAAGCATATGAAAGAAAAAGGTAAACCAGGATGATAAACAAAACATGTGTCTACAGACAGTAGCAATGTATGAACTAGTGATCAATGAGTTATGAAATCACAAACTATTGATCACATAACTAGTAATATTCTTCAGACAAAAAGACATTCTGTATAAAAAATTACATACATTGACATGTGTAATAAGAAACTAGGATAGAGACATTGTCAATCACAAGATTTTTTACAGGGATAAACATTATGTTCCAGAAAAGAAATCATAAACTGATTCATGAAAGACTTCTCATCCTCATACATTTCTATAATATACTGACAGGCTATACAAGAAACTCATACAGAAAAATCAACCCTTACAATACATCACATCCTCTTAGGCTGGAACCTCCTCTTGCCTCCATTCAAAACTTGAACATTTATACTCATGCTCATCAAGCTAATTTTACAAAAATAACAAATGAGAAATATTCCTTCCCCAAAAACTAGAATAGGTTGCAATTGCTGAAATCGATCTTATGTATTTAAACACTGATTTCCACTTGTCATTTAATTGTTGCTTTAGAATATGGAGTTGGTGAACTCGATACCCAGGATAAACTTAACTAATTCCTTGAAATCTAGAAAGTTGATTTTTTTTCCTCCTTCGAATGCTTAGTTTCCAAAAACCTGCCACTCGTATTCAATTCTGAAGCTGCTCGCTGAGAATACTACCTGAATACCTGAAGAAGTCAACTGTCTCACAATACTCTGCCACTTCAAAACTCAATCCCTTTAAAATTTGAAGCTTGTTATCTAGATGCTCTGCCTTTTCAAGTTAGCTCTTCATTCTAATTATGGCGTAGAATGTGCATACAACATTAATAGCTCCTATCCTCTTTACATAAAGACCTAAATTATTGTTGTAGAACTGAGTAACAAACTTTCATCCCATGAACTACAAGGTTAAAAACAATTCAATATTATTACTTGTTATATTTTTAACATTAAGCTAGCATAACATTAGGATCTTTAACTGAGAGAACAACAAGCACAACAATCAAACACAAGAGACAATGAACACAGTGTTTTTCCTCAGGGAAACCATAAATGGAGAAAACCCCACAACTTCCTCAAAGATAGAATCAACATCAAAGTAAAACCCCAAAACAGTAAGATGATCTCCCGACAGCAGTAATCTCTTTCTTCCTTGCCCCATTGTCTTTCTCTTCCTCAGCTATGCGCTACAACTAAGTGTGAGTGAGTGTGTGATAAATAGAGAGGTTAGCTCTCTATTTAGACTAATTCTCGACTTGACTAAACCCAACTAGGGCCAACTTCACTAGGTGAGTCTAATAACCCTAGTGCCCTGGAACTGCGGGGACTTTAACCTTTGATCAATAGGAGGGTTACCCACAATTGCTTGACATGACTTGTTTACATTATAGAACCTCCCGATAGGAACATCGGGGCATGACATGACTCAAGTACATCTCGAAATAAACATCGGGTTACAATATATAAGAAATACAAGTGAGTACATTCCGAAGTTACAATTACATCAACACTCCCTCTTAACTAGGAAGGTATTCTCTCGACACAATTTTCATCACTGGTCTTCTTCTCTAGATCCTCTCATCATCTGCATCTTCAAGTCATCTTCGTCTTCAAGTAATCTTCATATTCAAGTCATCTGCATCTTCAAGTCATCTTCGTCTTCAAGTCATCTTCATCTTCGGATCTGGATCATCACTCGATATGGATCATCATCACTGGATCTGGATCATCACTGGGCATCATCACTAGATCTGGATCATCACTGTTGGATCATCATGGGTGCGATCTCATGATTCTTCTCGTCACTGGAAGTTCTACAGAACCAGCCCTTTTTCATGTTGGTTGTAGGCCTAGCCTTCATGTAGGTCTTCTTCAGTGCTTATACCTAACACCAAGTTAGAATGGCCTGCTTAGCACTTACATCTGACCATGAGAGGAACACATCCAACACCATGTCACAAAGGCATGCCCAACACTCACATTTGATCATGTAGGAACCAATCCTATAATCACATCAGAAAGGCCCAGCACTCACATTTATCCATGTGGGAACATATCCTGCAACCATGCTAAAAAGGCTCTACACTTCCACCCATGCGGGAACGCATTCTGCAACCATGATGGAAGAGATCTACACTTACATCCACCCATGTGGGAATATATCCTGCAACCATGATGGAAGGGCTCTGCACTTACATCCACCCATGTCGGAACACATCCTGCAACCATGATGGAAGGGCTCTGCACTTACATCCACCCATGCGGGAACACGTCCTGCAACCATGATGGAAGGGCTCTCAACCCCAGGTTGAGGGTTCCTAGTAATTGAACAGGTGCCTCCATTCTCCAAGAGAATGGCAACAACCCCTATATCTGATCAAGTGGGAACACATCCCTTAATCACATCAGAATGTCCATGCGCTCACATATGATCATGTAGGAACACATCCTACAGTCATATCAGAATGGCCCTTAGTCCTAGACCAAGTATTCATGGTAACTGACCAGGCACCTCCATTCCAAGAATGGAAATAGCCCTTATATCTGATCATGTAGGAACCAATCCTACAGTCATATCAAAATGGCTCAGCACTCATATCTGACATGGAAGGAACCAATCCTCTCACCATGACAGAATGGCTCAGCCCTTACATCTAACCATGGAAGGAACCAATCCTCTCACCATGTTAGAATGGCTCACGGACTCATCACTTCCCCTTGGAAGGAACCTTGATCTGGAGAACACCAAGCTTCTCCCTGAAGTACTCAAACTTCACTCTGGCTAATGGCTTCATCAACACATCAGCTATCTGTTCATCCATCGCAACATACTAGACTTCACTACTCCCCTCTGCACCATATCCCTGATATAGTGATACTTGATCTCGATATGCTTCGACTCGTCATGGAACACTGGGTTCTCTGACAACTTCACACAACTTTGGTTGTCACAATGTATACAAGTAGCATCCAACTGGAGATCAAATAAATAAGATGGTAGCTTCCTCAGCCATACTACCTCACAACTAGATGAACAAGCTGCGACATATTCTGCTTCAGCTGTACTCAGTGCCACACAGGATTGCTTCCTGCTAAACCAAGAGATCACACCTGATCCCATACTGAAGCAACACCCTGAAGTGCTCTTCCTATCGATGGCACTGCCTTCCCAATCTAAATCATAATAACCCTCCAAGTTAATCTTTTGACTCGCCTCATACTTGAGCCCATAATCAACTGTACCCTTCAGGTACCTCAGAATATGCTTTGCAACAATCAAGTGAACATGTCTCGGATCTATCAGGAACTAGCTCAAGGTGTTCACAACAAAGCAAATATCTGGTCTCGTTTTCATCAGGTACATCAAGGACCCAATCATCTGACGATACATCATAGCATCAACCGTCTCTGATGAATCATCGCTCAATAGCTTCAGGTTAATGCCATAGGTGTGGCCATAGCCTTGCAGTCCATCATCCCAAACCTCTTCAGGATCTCTACTGTATATTTCCCTTGTCCCAAGGAAATTCCATCTGCATTCTGCCACACCTCCATGCCTAGAAGATAATGCATCATACCCAAGTCCTTCATTTTGAAATTGGAAGCAAGCTTCCTCTTCATATCAGCAATCAACCCATCCATACCTATTACAAATAGATCATCTACATACAGTAGGAGTATCACTGGGTTTCCATATTCAACCTTGTAGTAAATCTTGGAATCTACTTTACTCTTAGAAAATCCCAAACTGGATAGAAAGCTATCAATTCTGTCGTACCAAGTCCTGGGTGCCTATTTTAAACCATATAGGGCTTTCTTCAATATGCACACATGAGACTTCCTACCATGTGTCTCAAAACCAAGTGGCTGTTCTACATACACTTCCTCTTCCACTACACCATTCAAGAAAGCAGTCTTGACATCCATTTGGTGTATCTTCGATTTCATCATTGCAGCCAGAGCAAGTACTGATCTGATGGAATTGTATCTAGCTACAGGTGCAAAGGTTTCTTCATAGTCTATTCCTTCTTTTTGTGAGAAACCACGAGCCACGAATCTCGCCTTATATTTCTCTATGCTACCATCTGCAGCATGTTTGATCTTGTAGATCCATTTGGAAGTTACAACTGACTTCCCTTCTGGTCTTGGGACAACATTCCAAACATCATTCTTCATGATTGTTTGATACTCTTCGATCATAGCATCCTTCCATTCTTTCCATTCTGCCACTTCTTCATAATTGGAAGGTTCTTTATCGATGAAATCGCATAGTAGTGCTACATATCTGGAGTAGGATCTGGTCCTCTTTCTTTCTCTGTGATTCTCTTCTGGAGCCCCATATCTTTCCACACCTTGGATAGCTTCTCGTACCCAAGCAGATTCCCTCTTATGAGGATTCTTTTCTTGAGGTAGATATACAGGTTCTTGAGGTTCTTCAAATTCTCGATCTTCTTCTTGAACTTCTTCATTCATGGTTGTATCATGAATTATGGGTGCTCCTTCTTCTTCAGGTTCTTCAGTAGGTTTCTTTCTGGATTTGTTGTAAGCTGTGGCTTCATCAAATGTCACATCCCTATTGATGTCAATCTTCTTGAATCCTAGGAAGTATATTCTGTAAGCCTTCGAGCTTTCAGAGTATCCCATAAATATACCCTTCTTTCCTGAAGGATCTAATTTTGTCCTTTTCTCTTTTGGAATATGTATGTACACCGGACAGTCGAATATTTTGAGATGGTTGACTTCTGGTTTCTTGCCGAAGAAGACTTCTTCAGGAGTCTTGTTCTCAAGTACTCTGTGTGGAGTACGGTTCTGTACATACACCGATGTTCTGGCAGCTTCTGCGCATAGGTGCATAGGAAGATCTTGATCATGAATCATTGCTCTTACAGCTTCCATGATGGTTCTATTCTTCCTTTCTGCAATCCCATTTTGTTGTGGATTATATGGGGTGGAAAACTCCATATTAATCCTTGAGTCTTTGCATAACTCTTTGAATTCATTTGATGTGAATTCTCCTCCATTATCTGATCGAAAGGTCTTGATCTTCTTTTCTGTGTGATTCTTGATCAAGGCTTTGAATTCTTTGAACTTGTTGAAAACTTCATCTTTGTTATTCATGAAGTAAATCCATGTCTTCCTGGAAAAGTCATCAATAAAAGAAACATAATACACATACCCGCTTAGTGAGCTTGATGACATTGGTTCGCATACATCGAAGTGGATGACTTCCAAGATTCCTTTTGCTTTGCTCTCGCTACTTGGAAATGTCTTCTTTGTGTTCTTTCCTTTCGCACATCCTTTGTAGACCCCATCATGTTTTGCTTGAATTTCTGGAATACATTCAACAGCTTTGCTTGCAATTGGTAGTGCTCTATAATGCACATGTGCAAGCCTTCTATGCCAAAGTTCATTTGGCTCTATTGTGTCATGGACCAAGGCTTTTTCTGGATGGCCCTTCAATTTGTACAATCCTCCTTCTTGTTCTCCAATCACCACTGCATCATCAATAGTCTTTCCTTTTGGCCACATGATGACTTGACCATCTATAAATGCAACGCTCATTCCTTTTGCATCTAATGCAGATATGGAGAGAAGGTTCTTCTTTAGTCCTAGTACAAACAATACTTCCTTCATTATCATAGACTTTCCAGAGTCTAGCTTGTAGGAGGATTCCCCACTACCTTTTATTGGATACTATTAGTCATCTCCTAACTTCACCTTGTGAGGTGGTTCATGTTCTGAAAGTTTCACAAAAGATTCCTTGAATCTTGTCATATGCTTGGAAGCCCCATTGTCTATAAGCCAATAATTGCTTCCATGAGTAATGTTTCCCATAAGAGCGGAAATCAAAACATATTCTTCATCACTGGAAGAGTCTTCACTTTCATATCTGGTTCTCTTCTTGGAAGGTTCATCATCCTCTATAGCATGAACATGATGTCTTCTCTTATTTCTCTTCTTCTTATGAGATTTAACCTTGTTTCTAGGACAATATTTTGCAAAGTGTCCTCTTTCATCACATGTATAGCATCTTAGTTTAGATAGGTCCTTTCTAATGCTATCTTTATGGTGAAAGTTCTTACCTCTGGAGTGATGAGAACTTCTTCTGGTTTTCTTGGAGTGTACTATGAGATCTTGATCTTCACTTCCCATCTTCTCTTCTCGAACTGCTATTCGAGCTTCTTCTTGAGAGCATTCTTCCCATAGTCTGTTGAACTTGACTAACTTATTTCTAGCACAGATTCCTTGAATAAAGGAGTCCCATGATCTAGGGAGACCATTCAAGGTGGTCATTACAATCTCTGCATTTTCCACTTCTTCATCCACTATTTCCAGTTGTTCCTTGATATGAGAGACCCTTGAAAAGTAAGACTGGATGGTCTATGTATTCTAGATCTTTACATTCTTCAGTTGGTTTCTCAGATTCATCTTCTGGTTTATGTTCTTCCCTTCAAACAATTTGGTTAGGGCATCAAACATGGCTTTAGGTGTCTTGAGGGAGGACACCTATGGTATGAGGTGATCCTTGATAGAATTAGCAATGATCCTCTTTGCCATAACCAACTTCTTCTTATGTAAGGCCTTTGCCTCATCTCCCTCTAGAACTGGAACCTCCTCACCGATATAGGAGTCCAATTCATTTTCTTCCAGGACCAGGGAGATCCTATACTTCCAGGCTCGAAAGTTATCAGCTCCCTCAAGCTTTTCATCAAGCTTGGTATGATGAGACATATTAACTGAGAACCTCAAATGGAAATACAAAATATTTAGATCTTACGAGGTCAAGATGTCATATCTGGATTTGGAGCTGAAATCCTGCAGTGTTGGTTCAGGAGCAGATTAGGGTTTTGCTTTTCTGGAGTTTTGTCCAACCAAATGTTTTGAATTTGATCCCCAACTTCAATTTTGAGGAGGAGATCAATCCAAGGTTGGGCTCACTGAATGATCCGGTGGATTATTCATCTTCTAAAAATACATTGATCCAATATGGTACAATAGTTATTAATCTATGGTTTTAACTCATATGTTGAACATTATATGCACAGCCGCGCAGCTATAGCTTGGTGCGCAGTTATCGCCGGGAGTCACACAGCACAGTCTGTGCATGAGCCGCACAGTTATCGCATGCCGTGCAAATGGTGCACAGCTCATCGCATGGGCATGTAGTTATCGCATGGTGTGCAGCTTATTGCAGGGGTGCGCAGTTATGTATGGGCCGCGTAGCTTGCGAACTGTCCAGTTGAACATCGCATGGTTCGGGGAAGTCCTCATATGCCATGACATTTGTATGCTGCGAAGTTGATGGTGACATCAAATGGTTACGTTACGTGGCATAGCCCAGTTGCAAGAACTTACAACGTGTTGTGAGTCGACACCGGTGCGTGGAGTTGGTTGCAATGTTTCGAGGATATGGAACGTCGTGGTAGCATAATGCTTGGGCTGTGACTTGGCGGGATGGCATGATTTAGTCTAGCATATGGTTGTAACGACAATAAATAAAAATCCATTACTTATCCTTCCGCTGGACTCTTAAGTAGAGGAGGCTGTCCAGTGGAAGGGAGAGACAGACCGAGTGAAGAGACGTGGATTTTTTTGGAGCGCAAAGTATCGTTTCTCTGTTATGAGAAGCTTAGAGATCATTTTTGCTGTGAAGTGTCCAGATGCTGTGCTATAGAAGTCGACATTCTCTATTATATTTTAGCTTTCTTTATCTTTGAATGCTGATTGTAATTTTGAGAGAAAGGTCTTAAATATTTTGTACAGCATTCTGTTTACAGTTGCTAAAGTTGTTTCCAGAACCATTTTGTACCATTTTAAAAAGATTAATTGGATCGGTACCCATTGGAGAGGGACCCGGAGACGTAGCCCAGTGGAGGGGGTGAACTCCGTTATCAACTTCTGTTTGTGACGCTCTGATTCTGTGCTTCTTTATATCGGTTTATCAGTTCATTTTCCTTCTGTTTTCAGTATTTAATTTATGTTAATGATGTCCATTAATTAACCTGTTGCACGCATTCTTTTGCAACAAACTTCTAATGCACTAAAGTTGAGGTCCGACGGATCATATTTTGGTATCAGAGCTGGTTGATTGCTTGTGCAAGTTGTGAATGCTTACCAAGTCCAGGTTAAATCATGGTGAAGGAGAATTAGTTGAAGAAGATCCA
Source organism: Pseudotsuga menziesii (assembly GCA_001517045.1). Classification (NCBI taxonomy): domain Eukaryota; kingdom Viridiplantae; phylum Streptophyta; class Pinopsida; order Pinales; family Pinaceae; genus Pseudotsuga; species Pseudotsuga menziesii. Next base: position 161,702 of record LPNX010985414.1, read on the forward strand.
TAGATTGGCTCAAGGAGAACATTCTCAAGAACCATGTCTTCTCCACGAGGGGAAGAAGAAGGACATACAGAATGGGAAAAACCTGTTATTTCTGAATCTGATTTTTTAGAGGCTTTTATGAGCATGAAAGCCATGATGGAAATTCTACTCGATGAGCGAGCAGAAAGGAAGAAGAAAGAAGAAGGATCTTCATCTAAAGATGCAGAAGTGAAGAAGGAAGAAAATGGTAAAGGAGTAGGAGGTGATGGTGATCCTCTTGATACTACTCAAACTTTCTCTTCTTCTCATGCTTCTCATTCACATAATGCTAATGCAAATTCTAATATGCCTTATTTCAAATTGGATGTTAAGTTTGAGTTACCAATTTATAATGGAGATTTAGATGCTGAAAAGTTAGACAATTGGATCAAGCAGCTTGAAGTATATTGCAGGGTGCAGGGCATTAATGATGACCCTTCCAAGATTCAATTGGCCACTTTGAGAATGAGTGGAATGGCTCTTACTTGGTGGGAGAGCAAGATTCAGCAAGATCTTCGAAAGAATGGTAAAATTATTTCAGTTTGGAATGAATTCATTGAAGTATTAAGGAAGCAATTTTATCCTTTAGGACATGTCCAACAATTAACCATGGGTTGGAAAATGTTTAGACAAGCTAAAGGACAAAGCATTCAAGATTATACTCATGAATTCAGAAAGAGGGCTATTGCATTAAATGTTTCATTAGATACACAGGAAACTCTTCTTAAGTACATTGGTGGCATGCATTCTTATTTGAGACATACTTTGTTGATGTTTAACCCCAGTAATTTGGATGATGTATGTGTTCAAGATACCCATTTAGAAGCTAGGGATAAGCATGCTAATGATACTTTTGGGAAGAAATATTTTAAATTTGACAGCAAATCGAAAGGTCAAGATAAGGGGAAAAATAAGATAGCTACTGTTAATAAAGAGGGTGAAAATCCTACATGTTCACATTGTCAGAAGGGACATGATGTCTCTAAGTGTTGGAAACTTCATCCGAAGTTAAGGCCAAAGAAGTATGGAGGAAACAAAGATAAAGGAAAGGCAAAAGCTACTGCAGTAGTTATTCAAGACTTGGGATTCGACTCAGGTGATGAAACAAAGGTTACAGCTGTCGGAATCCAAGGTAAGGATAAAAGTATCTCACTTCCCATTGATGCACAATCTAGTTCTAGTGCAAGTACAATTCTGCCATCTACTTCTAAGAAAAATGATAAAGATAGAAGTGCATTGTTTCATGTTCGTGTCATTGCAAATCACACAAAGATTGATACATTGTTTGATAGTGGTTCACAAGTAAATCTGATATCAGAAGAAGTGGTTAAGAAATTGCATTTAGTTACTGTGCCTCATGAAAAGCCCTATCCTCTAGGTTGGGTTACTAATGATACACGATTGCAAGTTACAAAGAAATGTGTATTAAAATTTGCAATTACTGAAAAGTTTAGGGATGAGGTAGAATTGGATGTAGTACCACTTGACATTTGTGGAATTGTACTTGGGAGTCCATATTTGTATGATCGGAATGCAGTCTTTTATAGAGAGCAGAATAAGTATCATCTTTTTAAAGAAGGTGTAGAATATATTGTACGAGCACATAAGATAAAAACCAATCTAGCAATAGTCTCTGAAGGACAAATGAAGAGGTTGGTAAATGCTAGTAAGAATTTTGTGTTAATGATGGTTAAGATGAAAAATGATGAAGTCTCTAAATATTTTGAAGAATGTGACCCTAAGCATAAATCTGAACTGATTGACATCATTTCTGAGTATGATGATTTGTTTCAAGATCCGAAGGGGTTACCACCGAAGAGAGAGATTCAGCATGAGATACATTTGCAGCAGGATGTGCCACTCCCGAACATAGCCATGTACCGGATGTCTGTGATGCAGAATCAAGAAATCAAGAAGCAGGTTCAGGAGCTGATTGAGAAGGGGGTCATCCGGCCCAGCACTTCTCCTTGTGGCTCTCCTATAGTCTTGGTTCCAAAGAAGGATGGGTCTTGGAGGATGTGTATCGACTATCGGGCCCTTAACAAAATCACCATTAAAAACAGGTATCCTCTTCCTCACATTGATTATTTGCTTGATCAGTTGAAACATGCAACTTACTTTACAAAATTGGATCTGCGTAGTGGGTATCATCAAATCTGTGTTGTTGAGCATGATTCTTGGAAAACAGCTTTTAAAACGAAACAGGGTTTGTATGAATGGCTTGTAATGCCTTTTGGGCTTTGTAACACACCTGCTACTTTCATGCAAGTCATGAATGATGTCTTTCGTTCATTCATTGATGATTTTGTAATTGTATACTTGGATGATATCCTTGTGTTTAGCAAAACTTGGGAAGAGCATGTTGTACATGTGAAGAAAATTTTAGATGTACTGAAGAAGGAGAAGCTTTATGTAAAAATGTCTAAATGTGAGTTTGCTAAAACTTCTTTAGTATATTTGGGCCATATTATTGGTGGAGGTCACCTGCGAGTGGACCCAGCCAAGGTTGCTGTCATTGTAAACTGGCCACGGCCTAACACCATTACTGAAATCAGAAGTTTTCTGGGTGCGGTTCAATATTGGAGGAAATTCATTTCTGGGTTTTCTTCCATTGCTTCTCCTTTACATGCATTGACAAGCATTAAAGAAATTTCCAGTGGGGAGGCAAGCATCAGAGAGCCTTCAACACTTTGAAGGAAAAGATTAGCACAACACCAGTTCTGACATTTCCAAATTTGCAGCAGCCATTTGAGATCGAAACCGATGCCAGTGGGTTTGCCATGGGAGCAGTTTTGATGCAAGGAAGGAATCCAGTTTGTTACCATTCAGAAACATTCTCTACTGCAGTAAGTAACTATCCAACCTATGACAAAGAATTGTATGCTTTAGTACAGAGTGTGAAGAAGTGGAAACATTATATCATGGGAAAAGAGACAGTCATACATACTGATCATCAGCCACTTCAATATTTACAATCTCAAACTAAAATACAACAAAGTAGGCATTTAAGATGGATGGGGTTCTTACAACAGTTTCATCTCATAATCAAGTACAAAAAGGGAATTCATAATAAAGTAGCAGACATGTTATCAAGGCCTCCTACGAATGCTTCCATCATTCTTCAAAATAGTTCATTAACACATGAAAATTATATTGAACAGTATGCAAAAGATAAATATTTTAAGAAAGTATATGCATCACTAACACATGGTAAACAGGAAGAGAACTATTATGTGCATAATCAACTCTTGTATCATCTTGGCAAACTCTGTATTCCAGAGAAAGAAAGAGTGCATGTGATCCGAGAGGCACATAGTTCATTGATTGCAGGACATTTTGGAGTAAGTAAAACATTGTCTGTATTGCGGAATCATTGTTATTGGCCTCAAATTCAAGAAATTGTAGCTAAATATATAAGGGGTTGTGTTATGTGTGCAACAAGTAAGCCTAGCAATAGGAAATTGGGTTTGTACACTCCTCTTCCAGTTTCTTCTCGTCCTTGGGAAAGCATTTCTATGGACTTTGTAGGAGGACTACCTATGTCTAGAAAAGGGCATGATTACCTATATGTTGTTCTGGATAGGTTCAACAAAATGTGTATCTTAATGCCATGTAACAAGCAGATCACTGCTGAACAAACAGCTCGTTTAGTCTTTCAAAATGTTTGGGTACATTTTGGGCTTCCCATGTCTATTATATCTTATCAAGATTCCCGGTTCTTGGGAAAATTTTGGTCAACTTTATGGGAGCTTATGGATACCAAACTAAAGAAAAGTACTGCTTTTCATCCACAGACCGATGGACAAACATAGGTAGTGAACAGGATAGTGATTCAGCTGCTCAGAGGATATTGTAGTAAACATCCTAAACTTTTGGATGAGCAGTTGCAGTATATACAGCATGCTTACAATCATGCAGTTCATTCTTCCATGAAGAAATCTCCTTTTGAAACTTGTTTGGGTTATCTGCCAAAAACACCGATGGACTTCTCTTTTGGAAAAGATGTAGTGGATGGACATCATGATGCAGATAAAGCTTTAAATTTCATTCAGAGAATCCAAGCAGTGCAGCAGGTAGTTCAAGAACAGTTGGGGAAGAGCCAGGAAAGGTACAAAGCCAGGCATGACAAGCATCGAGTTGATCATCAATTTCAGGTTGGTGACAGAGTTTGGTTACATATCACCAAAGAAAGAATGAAAGGTGAAGGTAAAAAGCTTAAGCCTATCAGGTATGGTCCTTTTGAGATCTTGGAAAAGATCGGTACTAATGCTTTTCGCGTGAATTTACCTCCATACATGCAAATTTATTCAGTTCTCAATGTTGAGAATCTTAAACTGTATGAGCCTCCTATGATCATGGATGAGGAAACTAACATACAGATTCCTTCAGTTGATGATTTGGCACCTGAATATATGAAAGAGTTGCAGGATGATGTTATTCTTGACAGAAATATAAGGACTTCATGAAGGGGACTGTTGAGTACCTTCGAGTGGGGCTGAAAGGCATGCATCCTAGCAAAGCAAGATGGATGGAGATTGGAAAAGTGAGGGAGCTATACCCTCACTTACTCGCCAAATGATTCAAGATTTTGGTGGTCCAAAAGCTCTCCATTGGGGAGGAATGATCTGGTGGATTATTCATATTCTAAAAATACACTGATCCAATATGGTACAGTAGTTATTAATCTATGGTTTTAAATCATATGCTGAACATTATATGCACAGCCGCGCAGCTATAGCTTGGTGCGTAGTTATCACCGGGAGCCGCGCAGATGGTGCGCAGCTCATCGCATGGGCACACAGTTATCGCATGGTGTGCAGCTTATCGTAGGGGTGCGTAGTTATGTATGGGTTGCGCAGCTTGCGAACCCTCCAGTTGAACATCACATGGTTCGGGGAAGTCCTCATATGCCGCGACATTTGTATGCTGTGAAGTTGATGGTGACATCAAATGGTTACGTTACGTGGCATAGCCCAGTTGCAAGACCTTACAACGTGTTGTGAGTCGGCACCGGTGCGTGGGGTTGGTTGCAACATTTCAAGGATATGGAACATCATGGTAGCATAATGCTTGGGCTGTGACTTGGCGGGATGGCATGATCCAGTCTAGCATATGGTTGTAACGACAATAAAGAAAAATCCGTTACTTATCCTTCCGCTGGACTCTTAAGTAGAGGAGGCTGGCCAGTGGAAGGGAGAGATAGACCGAGTGAAGAGACGCAGATTGTTTTGGAGTGCAGAGTATTGTTTCTCTGTTATGAGAATCTTAGAGATCATTTTTGCTGCGAAGTGTCCAGATGTTGTGCTATAGAAGTTGACATTCTCTGTTATATTTTAGCTTTCTTTATCTTTGAATGCTGATTGTAATTTCGAGAGAAAGGTCTTAAAGGTTTTGTACAGCATTCTGTTTACAGTTGCTGAAGTTGTTTCCATAACCATTTTGTACCATTTTAAAAAGATTAATTGGATCGGTACCCATTGGAGAGGGACCCGGAGACATAGCCCAGTGGAGGGGGTGAATTCCGTTATCAACTTTTGTTTGTGACGCTCTGATTATGTGCTTCTTTATATCGGTTTATCAGTTCGTTTTCCATCTGTTTTCAGTATTTAATTTTTGTTAACGCTGTCCATTAATTAACCTGTTGCACGCATTCTTTTGCAAAAAACTTTTAATGCACTAAAGTTGAGGTCCAATGGATCACTAAAAAATTCCTCTTCTGTGAAAAGCCCTAATTTTCGGAAGTAGTGTCGGGTCCAAAACTATAAAAACTCAAAATTGGATTATGCTTCGACATAAAGATGCGCCCTAGGGAGGAGAGTTATTCCAACCTTCTTTTGTTGAAAATCTGTGGAGAGAGATCCACAAAGTAGGAAGCCCTAGTTCCCGCAGCTGCATAGTGTCTTCTTCTCAGGTTAGCTCTGATACCATGTTAGATTTTTAACATTAAGCTAGCATAACGTTAGGATCTTTAACTGAGAGAACAACAAGAACAACAATCAAACACAAGAGACAATGAACACATTGTTTTTCCTCAGGGAAACCATAAATGGAGAAAAACCTGCAACTTCCTCAGAGATAGAATCAACACTAAAGTAAAACCCCAAAACAATAAGATCATCTCCCGACAGCAGTAACCTCTTTCTTCCTTGCCCCGGTGTCTTTCTCTTCCTCAACTATGTGCTACAACTAAGTGTGAGTGAGTGTGTGATAAATAGAGATGCTAGCTCTCTATTTATACTAATTCTTGACTTGGCTAAACCCAACTAGGGCCAACTTCACTAGGTGAGTCTAATAATTCTAGTGCCCCGTAATTGCGGGGACTTTAACCCTTGATCAATAGGAGGGTTACCCACAATGACTTGACATGACTTGTTTACATTATAGAACCTCCCGATAGGAACATCGGGGCATGACATGACTCAAGTACATCCCAGAATAAACATTAGGTTACAATATATAAGAAATACAAGTGAGTACATTCCGAAGTTACAATTACATCAACATTACTTTCAAATCCTGAAGCAAAGTTTCTTAGTCGATTATTCATTTCAAAGATAACAATTCAAGTGCCCTTTAATTTAACAGAGTCACCATTATTTTACTGTAGGTTCCTGAACAACAACCTTAAAAGGTTCAACCACACTATGTACTTGACATTTAGTCTCTGTAATTTTAAATATCTCATCAATTCTTAATTCTATTTCACTCAGTCCAATAATTAACTCATTATCTGCTTCAACTTTGTTCAAAACTAGATATTTTTCGACTGAAGCCACCATGCTCTCTCAATGCGAGTTTTAATGAACCAATATAATTCCTCACTAATGTGAGTTTGATACTTGACATTGAAATAAGAAGCATTAGCTTGAGATTACTTTTGACACTTGGACGTTGGTTCAGCTTTCTCATTCTTTGGCGTCTTTCCTTTGGATATATCATTGATTCTGCATTTTTTCCCTTGTAGCTGAAAATGAAATTCTTTGAAGTCACTTAGCAGCTGCAACCAATGTACAACAAGAACATGTAAAAGTACTGACAAGGAATCCAAGTTGCATTTTCTCACTTGTACGAAATGCCAACCTATACTCAATGTTAGCTAAAGCATTAATTAGTTGGACACGAACTACTGCAGGTATTTTGATAAAAAATAAACAATGGAATTTCTCTTATAACATTAACAAGAGCCAACCCCTTGCTAGTCCTCATTTCTAATATATAATGATAAGTATTTGCAAATGATTCATTTAGAAACCAAAATGATATCTGTTCAATATCCTTGGGCATGGGTAGACAGTTTCTTCGGTTACATGAAGAGAAGCCATTTGTGTAGACTGGATGACTAGAATGCTCATAATCTTGGAACAAATGGTAATGGACATTCTGGTAGTGAGAAATGAGGTTCATATTTACATATGCGCCATCGAAAACTAGAATTTCATGGGATAAATTCTGGTGACAACACTTTCAGAAAAGAGAATCAAGACGTTGAGATCAGATAATGGTAGAGAATACACTTCAAAGGAATTTGAAGCATTTGTAAGGAGGCGGGAATCAGGAGGGAACTAACCACTCCCTATAATCCCCAACAGAATGGTGTTGTAGAAAGAAATAATATAACTATCATGGAAGCAGTGAAGACCATGATTCATGACCAAGGCCTCCCTATGCACCTATGGGATAAAGTAGCAATAACAGTCGTATATGTGCAGAATAGATTATCTCACAGTGCTCTTGGATTCAAGACTCTTGAAGAGATGTATACCGGAAAGAAACCTGAAGTAAGCCATCTTAAGATAATTGGTTGTCCAGTATATGTACATATTCCGAAAGAGAATGGAATCCTTCTGGGAAGAAGGGAATATTTGTAGGATAATGTGAAGTCTCCAAATCCTTCAGGATATACATTTCAGTATTCCATCATATCGAAATTAGTAGAGATGTAACATTTGATGAAGAGACAGCTCTTAAGAAGTCTAGAAGGTCTTAGCTTAAAGAAGTACATGAAGAGGATGTACCTCCCAGAATTATAGAAGCTGAACCCTCTCCTAAAATAGTAGCATTGGAAGATCATGACATGCTAGAACCTTAGGAACCCCCTACTATGGATATCTCTCGAAAGAGAAAACCTGCTTGGGTAAGAGAAATCATACAATAAGTAGAAAGATATGGAGCGCTAGAAGGCTCCACAAGAACCAGCAAAAGATCAAAGCCATATTCGAGTTATGTAGATTTGATGTTTAGATCTTTTAGATCAAGAACCCACCAGCTATGAGGAAGCTACATAGAATAAAGAATGGGTTGAAGCAATGACGGAAGAATACCAGTCGATCATGAAGAATGATGTTTGGGATATTTTTCCCAAACCGAAAAACAAGAGTGTGGTATCTTTGAAATGGATATAGAAGATAAAACATGCTGCTGATGGAAGTACTGAAAAGTACAAAGCAATATTTGTGGCTAGAGGATTCTCTCAGAAAGAGGGGATCGATTATGAAGAGGCATTTGCTCTAGTAGCAAGGTAAACTTCCATCAGAACTATCATGGCACTTGCTTCCATGATGAAGTGGTACTTACACCAGATGGATGTAAAGAAATCCTTCCTTAATGGTGTGATCGAGGAAGAGGTTTACATTGAACAAACAAAATGTTTTGAAGTTGAAGACAAAACGACTCATGTGTGCAAGTTGAAAAAGGCTTTGTATGGACTGAAGCAAGATCCTATAACTTGGTATGGAAGAATAGATAGCTTCTTGGCAAGCATGGGATTTACCAAGAGTAAAGCTAATCCTAACCTTTATATGAAGATTATGGATGATGAACCAATCATACTATTGTTGTATGTGGATGATATATTTCTGACTGGAAATGAGAAACATATCAAGGATTGCAAGAAGAAGCTAGTTGAAGAATTCAGGATGAAAGATCTTGGATTGATGCATTATTTCCTAGGGATGGAAGTGAGGAAGAGCCTAGAAGGAATCTTTCTAAATCAGGGAAAGTATGCAGTGGAAATATTGAAAATATTTGATATGTTGGATTGTAAAGCCATGGCCACACAAATGGACACCAACTTGAATTTGTTGTTTGATGAGACATCAGAGTTAGTGGACATGACTCCGTACAGATAGATTATTGGGTCATTGATGTATCTGACGAACACAAGGCTAGATACATGCTTTTATATGAACACATTAAGTCAGTATCTAGTTAAACCTAGATGGGTTCACCTGATAGACGTAAAGCATGTGATGAGGTACCTAAAAGGTACGATAAATTTGGGACTTTACTATGGGAGAGATCATGACTACAAATTGTATGGATATATGGATTCAGATTAGGCAGAAAGTGCTGCAGACAAGAAAATAACCTCAGGTGGATGTTATTGTCTGGGATCCGCCATGATCTCATGGTTTAGTAAGAAATAATCTAGTGTATCTCTCAGTACAGCTGAACTAGAGTACATTGCAGCTTGCTCCACTTGTTGTGAAGCAATATGGATTCGAAAGATGATGTCGGGATTATTTGACATGGAGTTGGACACCATAGTAATTCTTTGTGACAAACCGAGTTGTATAAATATGATAGAGAATCCGACATTCTATGACAAATCGAAGCACATAGAAATCCGATATTTTTTTATAAGGGACATGGTACAAAAGGGAGTTATCAAGCTCTAGTATGTGAATACCGATGAGCAAGTTGTTGATGTACTGGCCAAGCCTCTATCTCGAGTGAAGTTTGAATATTTCTATGAAAAGCTTGGTGTAGTTTGAAAAGACTTTCCTCGCAAGGAGGAACAATGATGGGACTACAGATGATGTCGAAGATATGGACCTTCTTCGAAAAGGAGGAACAAGTCGAAGCTATGGAATTTCCTAAAAAGGGAAGAACAAATCAAAGACATGAACCCTCCTCAGACAAAGGGGGATCAGGTTGATAATATAAAACTTGGAAGGAAAGGGTGAGTAATTATGAGACCAACATCGATGATGGATGACAATGATCCTCTCTTGAGGATGGCAGGTATAACACTCTATGCAGGAGAGTGGTCCTTACTAGCTAAGGATCAACTTGCAGATGTTACTCTTGCATGTAACCAAATTCAATTGTGGATACCATAGAATAACACTCGCTTTCGAGTGGTCCTAACTTGTGTGGTATGGATTCTCTATGATGTGTCATAACGGATGACATGACTAACATTTTCTATGCAGTTGAGATCTGCTCTGCACACAATACTCTTGTATGGAGAGTATGCCTACATTCATTTGTAGATACCATAGAATAACACTCGCTTGGGATTGGTCCTAACCTTTGTGGTATGGATGCTCTATGATGAGTCCTCATGGATTTCGTAGTATAAAAATCACTTAGGAGTGGTCCTAACCTCAGTGGTATGGATTTTCTACAATGGGATGACTTTTTGTATGCGGTCGAGATCTACTCTGTAGAAAATACTCTTGCTTGGAAGAGTATGCCTACATGTAAGTGTAGATACCGTAGTATAACACTCAGTTGGGAGTGGTACTAACCTTAGTGGTATGGATGGTCTACGATGAGTCCTCACGAACGATAGGGTCGACACTAGGTGTGGTCAATATCTACATTTAGTTGTAGATAATTCAGCTGATTGATATAATGGATCATGTTGATGCAGGATTTCATTGTCCTTTGATTTATGTCCTAAAGTGATAGGGATTGATTATCTCGCAAAGAGATCATGTGTACTGTAGGTAGCATGGTGACAAAGGATCAAGTAGATCGAAGTACAACAATGAAGGGTCAAGTAAATCAAAGTGTGGCTGGAAAGGATCAAGAAGGATCGAAGTGTTATTGAAAAAGATCAAAAGGATCGAAGTGTTGCTGTAAAAGGATCGAAAGGATCGAAGTGTTGCTACAAAGGATCGAGAAGATCAAAAGGATGCCGTAGAAGATCGAAGTGTTGTTGCAAAGGATCAAGAAGATCGAAGTGTTGTTGCAAAGGATCAAAGTACCACAAAGGATCAGAAGATCGAAATGCTGCTACAAAGGATCCAAAGGTCAAAGCGTTGTTTCAAAAGGATCAAGCGATCATGTGATGCAGAAGATGAAGAGCAACTGTTCTAGTTACTGATTGTGAAAACTTCCTATGACGTATAGATGTATTATCTTAATGTATTGTTAAAATATTGTCTCTTTGTTCTCCTGTGGTCTCTGATGATGTTGTCATTATAATAACCTTCTCGTTAAGGGGGAGTGTTGAATATTGTAACTTCAAAGGATACTATAAATGTATTTTACTGATGTAACCCAAAGGAGATGTTATTATTCCTCTGACGAGGTGTTACTATTGTGTTTGGTCATCATAGATTCATGAGGTAAATAATTCATTGTAAGTTGGGTCATTAGTACCGTAATGAATAATATAATATACTGTTTTGAGTCTTCCTAGGTGAAGTCGTCCCAGACAGTTTAGTGGTGCTGACTTTATTAGGGTAAAAGTCAATTGGCTCAATGTGTATAAATAGAGGAGTTGTGATTCTTATTTGACACAGACTCACTCACTTGAGTAGCACATAGGAGAGAGAGAGAGATACAAAGACATAATAGAAGGAGGATAAACCTTTTTTCGGGGTTATCTATTATACATCTTATATAAAGGAAGTTTTGATGGGTTTTCTACCCCTTGAGGGTTTCCCAGGATAAATACTGTGTCTATCTTCTAATTGTGTTTATATCAGCGATTCTGGATATGTTGCTACTATGATATTTGAATTGAACACTAATGAATCTAGTCTAGAATATGAAATCTTAACCGTAATCATAAAAAAACCTATTGGTTCCTTAACTAGAAGGTTTATCTTGTATTACATGGATAGTGTTTACTAGAAATGCTTTTAAAGAATACATGATATAATCTTTATCAATTAGGAAAAAAATCATTTAAAATAACCATTTCAAATAATCATATACACTTGTTTTAACAACCGTGAACAAGCCATTATCATATAGCATTGCAAAGTTGTGGACAATAAATTACCATATCCAAGTCATCTCAGTGGGTTGATTTTGATACAGACGCCAAATATAGAGACTGCTCGAAATATGACAAATCTTTGTTTGAACATAAAGGAATTTCGAAGAGATTTCCAAATTCAATTTAAATGTCAATTTTTAGAGGTATTTTACTCAAGAAGTTATATATTTACACGTGATTAAATGAAATTTATGGTAGCAAACCATAAAGTAATGGAGATAAATACAATTGCATTGACAATGTTTGAAAATCAATAGAATGCTAGTTGCACATTAATAAAGAAAAATCAACTTATTATGCATTATTGAACTTACATGATTATTTCAATTAAGGTTCCAACCAACAAAGAGTTAATGATATCTCTTTGTTGGTAGCATAAACCCTCGTAAATAAACACGGGATTTTAGAATCAATCCTTACCTTTAAAATCTTGATGTAAATTGGGAAGAAAGGAGATGAGTTACAAGGCTATCAACTTGAGGGACAGGCCTTTCCAATCTCACACCCCGTCAAACAAACCTCGTACATAGATGCGCTTGTGCTTCTTCTATTGTGGGTAGTGGTTGTGGATGCTTTCATAAGGGACATATGCCCATATTTAGCATAACATTACACCATGGTGATAGAGAAATTATTGAACTGCAATAAATAAAAAATCAACAATTGAGGGAGGAACTTACCCTTATTCGAGACCGTTGAAATGAATTGAGGGCGAATATTTTCTTGAGGTCCAAACAAGAATATGTTGAGGCCCAACTAGGGTATTCACCCCATAAGTATGAACCAAATGGGAAGAGGTTCCTTCCTAACTTCGTAATTACAAGAATTAAAACGAAAATATTGTAAAATGTGGAACAGTATAAGCGCTAACCAAAACGCCCCCAACCCGTCGCAATCTGTCAGACCAATTCTTGTCTAAATCTTAATTTTGAGCATTTAAATGACATAGGAGTTTCTTTTGTACTCCCAATTTTTACTTGCACTGAAATATTGTTCAAGTGACATTGACCTACTTTTGTGGTCATTTGTTGGACATCCAAATGATTTTAGCTTATTTACTACTTCCCATCCATCGATCAACCTAACCAAGAAAGATGCATTTTATTACTGAAATGAGGCACAACAAGTTTTCAATACAAAATGATGCACTTCCTTCAACCCCAAGGATAGCGAATCTTGATTTCACTGATCATACCTTCAACATAATCAAGCGTAATGTCTTTAAGTTTGGACTATATGTAATTCTCTCATGGGATAATGGACCCATCACCTTTTCCAATGTGAAGATAATTGATAGACCAAAAGACATGTTCACATATAACAATGAAATTTTACCCAAACCTCATGCAATGGCTTAGGGGTGCGAATTCCTCCATTTTGCATAATCTAGTATTGCAAATATCTCCAATTTCTCCTAATTTTTTGGTCTTTTTCTGAGATTTCCAGGTTGCCAAATTTTCATAGATTTTCTAAGTTTTTAATGTCCAAGTTTAGGCTTGTTGATATTTTCCCCAATATTTCCTTAGTTTCTTTCCAGACCCTCCACAATATTTTCAATCTTTGAATTTAGCACTTTCATCTATTGCTTCAAATCGGTGAAGCTAGGAGTACACTCCAACTCTAGAACCACACTCTGAGCGGTAGTGCCTACGGAGCATGTTCCCAATGTCTTTAAGATGCTCCCTCACCCTGTCCAAAGTGTCATGCTCCACCACGTTCCTAAGACAGTGAGTACACTCCCGTCATGCTCCCGAAACACTTTGGATCTAGTGGGAAGCTATAGCCCTTCTTTAGGGATTGTGTGCATCTCTCATATAAACAAGCTAGTTCCCTCTTTCAATGTACTGTATTTTGTACATTTAGTGGAATTTGGAAATGAGGTTTTAGTATGTACACATACATATAAATTATTACTAGTTAAGATTGAAGGATGATATGTTTGTGCATTGAAATTTCATGCAGTTTCATGCAGTAGAGTGGGCATCATCTATTAGCTTTCTAGGTGCATTTACTTGTAGTTGTTTACTTGTTTGTATGGTACAGAGGATGTATCACTTAGTCATTTCACACTTTTTTAACATAAAAATTTTGATTTAGGGCTTCCATTTCAGGACATCACTACACAAGCTACCCAAAATTGGTCCATATTTTGAAATAATGCTTCTTATTTTTGTTTCTATGCACAATCCACCTAGATTTACTGCTACAAGAAACTAGGATTCTCAGAATGATTCCATACCTAGAAAATTATTCCTTTTTGTAGCTAACTTTTTATGCTTAAACTTGGCGAGACCTGGAAGTGTTGTGATTTTTCGCTTTCATGTACATGTTTTTTTAGATCTAGAAATGATGTTTTTTACCCCTATTGGAAGGTCATAAACAGGGATGTATGTTACATTTTTTAGTTGTATAATGATTTCCATTCATTTCCTCATACTTTTAGGTGAAAGTGTGATGGGATTTCCCAAAATTAGCCTAGATTTTCCATGGAAAATTTTGATAAAATCCCTCACTGCTTAACCTTTGGCTATCATTGATATCAAAACTTCTAATTTGCTTAAGTTGCAACTTCAATCTTACTTGCAATGACATGCTTAGGTTAATTTATCCCCCAAATTCTCCAACAAAACGTTCCACAGATTGCTACAAGGAAAGCTTTCAGTTCATTTGTTTGTGGTTGTTTTGTCCATAAGTCATTGCCAAAGAAGACCCATGTGTATCTTTTTTCTTAATTTTCCCATTTCCATTTTCCGTTATATCATTTCCCATATTCTATGTTTAATCCAAACAAATAAATTAACCCCATTCCATCTGCTTTAAAACCAAATGCTCCTCATTCAAGAAAATTAAAAAATAATTATTATGTCGTGACCATCTCATATCCCCTTTGAATTCCATGTCAAAAATATTTCTTTCCTAAGTATCATTTACCCTTTTCCATATTTTAAAAATACATGGAAAAAAGGCATTAAATTTAAAAATACATGGAAAAAGGCATTATATTTAAAAAAGTTACCTAGGTAAAGCTTATATACATTTCCTTCAATGTTTTAGGAATGATATTAAATTATTAATATATTTACTAATTGTACTTCAACATATCATTGACTTTTTTTTTCGGATGGTAGAATTGTTGCACATTTAGAGCAACTGGAATTTGATGTCTCTCTTGTGGAAACAGAGTAGTTTCTTTGTCTCTTTATAAAGAGCTTGCCATCTGAAGTAAGCATCAAAATTTCATTTACAAGATTTTGTAATTGGATTATCCAACTTATTTAAACCTATGTTGTGTGGGATCTCTCCTCACCCCCTCACTCCCGCTCCCGAATTTCGCTTCCTTTGGAATCTCGCTTGAAGATGATAAAAATACGTAGCCAATAACACATAAATTTTGCAGATCTTTATTTATATTTCTCTTGTCAAGGGCTCTCTATGATTTAATATAGAACATTTTTTTCTATTGACATTGCAGTTGAATTCAATTTCTAAAGATAGTGCTAGTCCTAATCATTGGAAGCATTGAGATTAGTATAATAATTATTTGTGAACATCATATTAGTTTTGTATTCTACACAGCTTTAAGCCTCAGTTACTCTTCTCTCTGTATGGCAGGTACCATTTGAGAAGATTGTTTCTATGACCATATATACAATCACAAAACAACGTAAAAATAAAGAACCAACAGTCATGGTAGAGTTGTACAAGAGGTCAAGGTGACTTGGTTGCATGGGAAGCGATAACACATTAATACATGTTGATTAGATGTTGAATTGGCTACTTACAGTGTTGTTTGTGTGCTAATAACTTGGGTAGAATCAAATGATGTCTGTTATAGCCCAAAATGACACCTCTCTACCTGTGACCACTTTCCCATGATCCCTTTGCATGTCGACATTTCCATGACTACACTTCATGAAAGTCACTGAAAGTCACTGAAAAAACACCTATCTAGGAGGACCCATATCTTGAGTTTTGTAACTCCATTTGACCTCATCTCTACACTATTGGAAATTTATTTCCATTAGCTAAAACTTTCTAGAATACATCAAAGTCTGAAAATGCCCAGAAATACCTTAAAAATGCATTTTTTGTGTATTTGCGACTCTCCTTATGTGCAACTCGCGAATCACTCACGACTCTTGTGTTTTACAAGTCGCGAATGGATATATTCGTGGGTTGCTCTTGTGGAAACTCATGGATCATTCGCGGGATGTCCTCCCTCATAGTCGGGAATCTATCTCTTAACATTAAAACATAAAAACATGCTTTTTGAGTTAGTTTGGGTAGTTATGCAACTGACTCCTTCAGTTGTAACTACTTTGTCTTCGCCCCTATCTCTCCTTAGCATATAAATAGAGGTAGGGAGGTCCATGAAAGGGGACTTTGAATTTATGCATTGTTATGCTGGAGGAATCGGGACTCTCTTTTCCTACACCTTTGCCTTGGAGGTCTTCCCTTAGTGTTGCAGAGCTTGGAGGCTGAGTTCTTTGGAGAAGAGAAGCAGCAGAACCAGATCAAGGTTTCGTGAGGTGCCAAACTTGAAGAGAAGGTATACTTGTACTTGTTTTCAAGATTAATAAAGATGTGATGCCCTTATTCTTCCCAAATCATTGTTCAATGTGTGATTGAATCTCTGTTTATGATCATATTATAATGTTATTCAGATCATTGTCTCATGTTTATTTGATTATCATTGTCTTATATGTGGTCATAATGGCTTGAGGAAGGTATAACTTGTTTTGCAGGTCTCTTGGAGCGAGAGGAGCAAGAAGAGGATTGAAGAGAAAGCTTGGACCAGCCTTCAGTTAGTCAGGTGTGGACCTTTCTCATTTCTAAATCTTGTTTATATATGCTTGCTGAACATTGTGCATCTCTCTTTCAGCCCCAGTACATTGATGGCCTCTTAAACCCTAGCCATAGGATACTTTCCTTTACAACAGAACTGGTGACCATACTAGGGAGAGCCTTGTCTATTTGGGGTTTCTCTTGATTTATTTCAGTCTTTTGCATTGTTTCAGGTCCTTCTTGCCACTTAGGAACACTTTATAAATCTGATAGCACACTTCCCCTGCCTTCTTAAGGTGGTTTTTGACCTTTTTGGGGAATTTTTCCACCCATTCGCGAGTTTCTCTTCTGAACAGTCGCGAATACTTTCTTGCATTCGCGGGTTGCTATACTGAACAGTCGCGAGTCATTCGTGGGTTGCACTTATAGACAGTCGCGAATGCCCCTTTAAACAGTGTTTTTTCCTCTTTTGTGATTTTTCTTCTGTTTGAAGGTGTTTTGGGTAGGTCTTTTAGGGTCCTCTGTAGGTGCATGACTCTAGGGAGTTAGTGTCATCCTTTTTGCTTGTTCTCTATCTATGTGGTAAGCCTTTTTATAGCATTAGGGTTTGTTCTTTTCTCTTTCCCCCATCTCCTTTGCTTGGTTTGATTTTTGGCCTATGTTTCTGATCAGCCTCTGTTAGTGATCTTTGTTTGATTTCAGAAGCTTGTTGGTGTTAATTTCCTTCTTGTTTTGTTGGTTAACTTCATCATGCCAAAATAGTTGGCTTGTTTTTTATGCAAGCCTTTCTTCCAAGTAGGGTTTATACTGACTTTAGAGCACTCTAGAGTTTGTTTGGTGGTTGTTTAGCAGAGTTCCTTTTGCTTTGTTCTTGTTATCTACATGCTTTTGCTTTGTAGGTAGTTTTTCTTTTGCCTGTATAAAAGAAAATTAAAAAGAACTTGTTTTTTGCTGCTTGTCCCCCCCCCCGCCTCTTTCTTTGACTTGACCTTGTTGGACAAGGTACTGAGCAGCCTTTGTTTGTAGGTCTAGATTGATTCTTGGGACTTGTTGACCTTTGTTTATGTCAGTCCTTTTGCTCAGTCTCTTCATTCCAAAGTTGTTGGCTTGTTCACTTTTATAAGCCTTCTTTTCAAGAGAGGTTGATATCTAACTTTAGGGAAACCTAGGGTTTGCTTGTGGGGAGTAGAGTAGTTGTCTATTTGCTTTGCTTACAGTACTTGTTTGCATTAGTTCATAGGCTGATTTTTTCTTTTGCATTTATAAAAGAAAAATACAAAAACACATCTTTGCTTTATATGCATGTAGATTAGTTTTGTTAGTCTAGATTGCATAGCATATCGTTGTTTTTGAAAAAATATAAAAAGATTTTGTTCTTTTTTGGCTTTCAAGTTTTCTATTTGAAAATATAAAGAGAATAGTTTTTGCTTTTGCATATCATATCTCTTTCCTTAGTCATTTTGTTTCATTTTTTGAGTCAAAACACCACATCAGTTTCATGCCATTTACCCTCTGAGTAAGAAACAGCCCATAAAATAAATGATATAATTTTAAAAATTACTAGTAAGTTTTATTTTATAGGGTCATACACCAACTAGCTTAGGCTAGACTTGTGGGTTAGGGAGTTTCAACTCCCCACAAGTGTTAAATTTCAGACATAGTTGGCCTATCACTAGGTAAATCCTTGAATTTAGCACTGTATCTGGGAAGCTCCTCTCAAACGGGAGTTAAGCACGAGGCCGCGTGGAGGCTTAGACAGAAAAGATAACCCTCCGAATCCTTGTCAAAGCATAACTCAGAAATTTTACGCATCTGGGGATTCTGTCCTAGACAGAGTTTCGGGCTCAGCTACCCTGCCCATGCGTACGAGTTTGGCTTGCGACTGTCCCCTTAGACTGTTGGTATTTCCAAGGTAGCCTTTAGTCTCTTGACATCTAGGGTTCATACACAGGTACACCGGAAGGTTATTTCTGGTTGACCTTGGATAGGATTGGAAGGTAACCCTTGTGGAAAGTGCAGGAGGGTGGTGGGTGATTCCTCCGCTTGTGCCTGAGAACCACCTCAAGGACACCAAGTAACTATCTATCAGCTTTCTTCTAGAAAGTACATCTTATACCTGTTTGTCTGTTTGGGCTTTAGGAATTTTTAGTGAGTGCTGTGTGGTTTGTCTGTACTTAGTGGGCCTTTAGGTGTCTGCTTGGTAATTTTGGTTGTCCATCAACCTCAGACTTTGTCTCTTGTTTTGAATCTATGGCTAACACCCCTTTGAACACCAACCAAGAGATCCCCATGATGGGATCTCCTTGTCCTATTCCTCTCACAGGGAATGTTGGTGTTCCCTTGATGGCCACCCTGAATCTTCCAGGATTCACCCTAGGGCTACCGGTGTGGTTGTTTTCCACTCCAACTGTCTTGAATGCTCCTGATGCTTCTCAAGTAAGCTCCTTATATCAAGGGCATCAAAACACTGTCTCCCCTTCACCTATAGTTAGTTCTCCTCCTCTTTCTACCTCATGCGGTGAAAGTACTGATACTAGTAACCAGCAGTCTAAAAGGAGTAAAAGAAGGAGGAATAGGAAGAAAGCACAGAAGCAAGGGGGTACCCGTTCAACCTCTGCAAGTCAAGTTGAACCTCTCCACCCAGCCTCAGTTGTTCAGGCTGGGGGCACCCATCCAACCTCTGCAGGTCATGTTGGATCTAGTCACTCAACCTCTGGTGTTCACGTTGAGTGCACCCGTTCAACCTCTGGTTTTCAAGTTGAACCATCCTATCCAACCTCTGTTGTTCATGTTGGAGCTATCCATCCAGCCTCTGGTGATTAAGCTGGTGGGATCCTTCCAACTTTTTTAGGTCATGTTAGATCCTGTCACTCAACCTCTGGAGTTCAAGCTGAGTGCATCCGTTCAACCGATGGTTTTCAAGTTGAACCTTTCTATCCAACCTCTGTTGTTCAAGTTGGATCCATCCATCCAGCCTCTGGTGTTCACACTGGTGGGATCCTTCCAACCTTTCCAGGTCATGTCGGATCCTGTCACTCATCCTCTGGTGTTCACGCTGAGTGTGCTCGTTCAATCTCTGGTGTTCAAGTTGATCCTCCCCATCCAACCTCTGTTGTTCAAGTTGGATCCGTTCACCCAGCCTCTGTTGCTCACGCTAGGGGCACGCACTCAACTGCTGCAAAGCATGTTGATCCTAACCATTCAACCTCTGCTGTTCATGTTGATGGTGCCCGTCCAACCTCTACAAGTCATGTTGGACCCAGTCTCTCAGCCTTTGCTAGGCACGCTGAAGGCAGTCTCTTAGCCTATGTTCTTCACGCTGGAGACAATTCGTCAACCACTGCGAGTCATGTTGACATTGTTGACAAGTATACCCGTTCAAAACACAAGCTCAAGTTTCCTTGTAAGCTTTGTGAGGGAGACTACCTTACTTATAAATGCCCTTCTATTGCTGAGGTACGAAGAGTTTGGATTCATGGTCATCCCGTTTTTGAACATTATGGAGTCTCTTAACAACCAGCCTCTCTTAGTGAGGTTGGACCCAGTCACCCAGCTTCTGTTGTTCACGCTAGGGGAAAACTCTCATCCTCTGCAGGGCATGTTGAGAGAAAATAGTCAGCCACTGCTAGTCATGTTGATACCGTTGAGAAAACTGGTCGTTCGAAGCATCATCTTAAGTTCCCTTGTGTGCTATGCAAGGGAGATCATCTTACTCATCTATGCCCTGCTATCCCAGAGGTGCAAAGAGTGTGGTCCAAGACTCATGGATTTCATTCTTCTGATCACCCTATAGTTTCTCAACATCCTACTCAACCTTTGGTTGATCAAGTGGTCGAACAAATCTCAGATTTGGTCGATCCCACTCTTCTTTCTGAGAGTGCTCCTCATGTGATTGAACCAATGTCATCTTTGGTCAATCCCACTCTCCCTTCGAAGAGTGACTTTCACCAAGCGGTTGAATCGATCCCAGTATCGATCAATCCCACTCTTCCTTTGGAGAGTGAAGTGTCTACTAGTCACATTTTCTTCACTACCAGTTCAGATCTTACTAAACAAGGGGGCACTGAACTTGTTTTGGATCAACTCCCACCAAGCCCTCGGATTGCTTCCTTTGATTGGGATAGCCTAGTTGAGCCGCGCCTTCCTTCTATTGCACCTTTCCAGATAAAGGTCAAAGTTGAACCCTATACAATTGCTCGTTGCATTGTTGATGAAGGAGCCTCAGTTAGTATTTTTTCTGCTCGTGCTTGGCGAGGTATGGGATCTCCCAGCCTTGTGTCGACTGCTAGTCAGTTACTGGCGTTTGATAGAAGAACTTGTATAGCCTTGGGAATTCTTTCTCAAACACCTGTTACTTTTGGTGGGAAGACTGTATTAGTTGACTTCATGGTGATAGAAGACCCCTTGGACTTTAATATGCTCCTTGGACGTGATTATGTCTATGCCATGCAAGCTGTGGTGTCAACATTCTTTCGTGTGATGTACTTTAATCATGGAGAAGAAATTGTCACTATCGATCAGTTGGATTTTCTTGATCTATTTCCTGACCCAACTAAGGACCAAGTCTTTCCTTTATTGATTCCTAGTGTTTCTGTAGACACTACCCCGCCACAGGTGAACTATGTGGCTTCTTGTCATTTGTGTTCGATTGCTACTGAGAGGCAGCCTCTGTTTTTATGCTTACCTTCTCGGGACTTGGTCCCAGCAGTTGATCGGGTGAGTCATCCTATACAGATTGTAGAGCCTTCTCTCCACTCTATCCATCCATTTGAAAGTTCAGATATGTGTCCTATCTCGGATGATTTCCTCCCTTCGGATGAAGTCTTCCTGGAGTCTTTGATACAGTCTGACCTTCTTTTTCAGTTGTGATTAAGTCTAACCCTGATTTGCTTAGTAAGCCTTCCCTTTTTCTTATGTTGGTTTTTGTTGAGTCTTTTGATTCTTCATTTGAAAAGCAAGTCAGTGATCCTGATGAATTTGATTTTTTCTTATGAATTTCTCAGCTCCTGTGATATTGAGTTTGTTCCTACAGACTCTATCTCCCTTGTTGATTTTCGCTTCTCTTCTGAAGTTGATCTTATTGATTATAAACCCTCGAGCCTTGCTCCTATAGAATCTTCTTCGGTTGATTCTACCTTGACTTTTCCTTTTGTAGAAGATAGCAAAGTCACAAGTGTTTCTGCCAAAGTGACCCGCATCGGATCGTTTCTTCTGATGTTGTTGTTTCTTGGAGATAGGATTATTAGTTGGATTCACAACTGTTTATGGGCCTCACCTTGTTGTTCAAGCTGTAATTGCATTTGCATATGCCTTGCTCGCACTTATGAGCCTAATGCCGGCTTCCACGCTTTTAGCTCGTTGTATAAGACCTCATCTTTGTTCTCATTGCCGCTAAGCCTTGTATCATTTCTCCTTTGCAACTTGACACCCTTTACCCCGAGGAGACCTTCCCCAAGTGTCCTTATCTTGCTCACTTTCCTTGCATTATGCATAGGTTTGTTCCTTGCGCTTGGAACTAGTTTCGCCTGTCTATGACACTCGTCTCCTCGCATTTAGAGCATTCTTTCTGTTCTCCTTCGAGCTCGTTAAAAATAGTAAGGAGGCCGCGAGTTGACTTTTCCAGACTCGTTAAAACTTCACGGGAAATATTTTGAGTTTCTTTAGGCCCAAGTCTGACTCCTTAAAATAGACTTGACTGCCGAGTAAACTTGTCCATTCAGGCTTGTTAAGAATATGTGAATGGGCATCCACATTGGTGGTAGGTTATCTCTTTCTCAGACCATGTGGAATAATACGAGAAAGGATCCCTCTCTTTTCTTTTTGAATTGAGAAGAGTATTCTCAGGCATAGGTTTATCTCTTTTCCAGACCTGAGGGACTAAACTTACGGAAAAGGAACCCCCAGTATGAGCTTCGTTTTCTCTTTTTCGTGCTCTGGACCAAAATATGAAAAAGATTTCGAGTGTACTTTATGTCTTTGTCATGCTCGTTAAACCCTAAAGAACAAAGCATCGAGTTTATTGTTGTAAGCTCCATTTCTCGTAATCAAATGGATCTTTCCGAGTGATCTTGCCTTCCTTCACACTCGTAAAACTCAAGCTATATGCTGCTTTTGAAGGAGCGTTGGGTAGGTGGTAATTTAACCTTTTTCGGACCTTCCTGACTAATTATGAAAAAGGTGCACCTTTTCTTCTTCGAAAGTTAAGAGAGTTCTTCTTTGGTTTGTTTTATACTTTTTCGGCCTCAGGAGACTAAATTGTATGAAAAAGGACCCCCCTGGAGTCTTCTTTGGAGTTTTCAGACTCTCTAAACTATGAAAACGCCATCGAGCATGTACTAGTTCGGGCTCGTAAAATCCACGAATTAGTGCCTTATCAAGCATTCTTCTTTCTTTTCTTCGAGCTTGTCAAAAAATGAAGATGGTCCCGAGTTTGCTTTCTTGGACTCGTTAAACCTTTACAAGAAAGAAGGGAAGGGGAAGGTTTATTTCCATGTCTTTTTACATCATGGCAGCAAGTCTTGTTTCCTTGAACAAAGCACCAGTTTTGAGTCTATCAACAGTTGGGTCCTAGTTTTTGACCTTATCCTGATTCAGAGTTTCTTACTCCTCCAGTTGGTCTCTTTTCCAATTATATAGGGAATCTGTCAATGTCTCCTACATTGCAGATTTGTTTCGTTGGTACTTTTGTGTTAAAAGCTGCCTAAGTCACTTTTGTGTCGTGCTCAATGTTCAAGGATTAAACCTTTGTCGGCCATTCTGCAGTTGCCTTGACCTTTTGTGTCGGCCATTCCCTGGTATCAGTTCATTACATCATGTCTTCAGCGGTCCTTTTTGTGAAATTCAGTACCAATTCCAGATCCAATTAGTCTTTGACTTACCTCATGTTGGATGATGAAGGATGCCTTAATGCCTTCCTTCCAACGGATCTCTTCCTATCGACTGCAACACATCTTGCTCTGGGGACGAGATTTAAAGTTTTATGACAGTACCTTGGGAATTGTTGTCCTCAATGGCAATTTCCCTCGCTATTGGGTAGTGGGGATACCTTAATGTCTCCTACTCGATGGATTCTTCAAGTGTTCGACTTCAAGTCCTTGTAATCACACTTGTTAGAATGTACTAGGTACCTTGGGGACCATTTTCATTAATGGTTGTTTCCCTCGTGTTTGTTAACGGTTTTCATTATTGACCGGGTAATCAAACAGCTTCCTCCATGTTCGACTTCAACTCCTTTATTCGCATGGTTAGGATTCGTACCTTTTTTGGGCGGTTTGGATTGAAGACCTTGGGCTAACAGTAGCATTGTCATCATTTTGCTATTGCCCAAGTTGCGCAAGACCTTGTTACACTTTATATGACATTTTGCTGAGACATAGATCCACCTTGTATTTTTGTGGCTATGATCGATTGTTGAGCATGGATCCACCTTGTTCATTTGTGGCCATGACTCCTTTAGATTTGATATGGTGCCTTTTTGCATATTGAGCGACCATGATAGTTTCATCAGTTATACATATGTTGGATCTACCTGTATATTTATGGCGATATTTTGTATATGGACGTGTACGTGCCAGAGATCAGTTTTTCTGACATTTATATCTCTTTCAGGTACCTTCACTCGAGCCTTTCGATCTTGGATTCTCTGCTCTCTCCATACTCAGCTGTTTCCTTTATAATGTATTTCGGCTATCATCTTCCCCTCTAACCTCATACATTAGGGGGCATCTGTTATAGCCCAAAATGACACCTCTCTACCTGTGACCACTTTCCCATGATCCCGTCGCATGTCGACATTTCCATGACGACACTTCATGAAAGTCACTGAAAAAGCACCTATCTTGGAGGACCCATATCTTGATTTCTATAACTCCGTTTGACCTCATCTCTACACCATTGGAAATGTATTTACGTTAGCTAAAACTTTCCAGAAGACATCAAATTCTGAAAATGCCCAGAAATACCTTAAAATGCATTTTTTGTGTATTCTCGACTCTCGTTATGTGCAATTCGCGAATCACTCGCGACTCTTGTGTTTTACAAGTCGTGAATGGATATATTCGCGGGTTTCTCTTGTGGAAACTCGTGGATCATTCGTGGGATGTCCTCCCTCATAGTCGCAAATCTGTCTCTTAACATTAAAACATAAAAACACGTTTTTTGAGTTAGTTTGGGTAGTTATGCAACTGACTCCTTCAGTTGTAACTACTTTGTCTTCGCCCCTATCTCTCCTTAGCATATAAATAGAGGTAGGGAGGTCCATGAAAGGGGACTTTGAATTTATGCATTGTTATGCTGGAGGAATCGGGACTCTCTTTGCCTACACCTTTTCCCTGGAGGTCTTCCCTTAGTGTTGTAGAGCTTGGAGGCTGAGTTCTTTGGAAAAGAGAAGCAGCAGAACCAAATCAAGGTTTCGTGAGGTGCCAAACTTGAAGAGAAGGTATACTTGTACTTGTTTTCAAGATTAATAAAGATGTGATGCCCTTCTTCTTCCCAAAT
This sequence comes from Pseudotsuga menziesii, assembly GCA_001517045.1. Lineage (NCBI taxonomy): Eukaryota > Viridiplantae > Streptophyta > Pinopsida > Pinales > Pinaceae > Pseudotsuga > Pseudotsuga menziesii. Next base: position 187,017 of record LPNX010985414.1, read on the forward strand.
CATTTTTCAATGTGTGATTGAATCTCTGTTTATGATCATATTATAATGTTATTCAGATCATTGTCTCATGTTTATTTGATTATCATTGTCTTATATGTGGTCATAATGGCTTGAGGAAGGTATAACTTATTTTGCAGGTCTCTTGGAGCGAGAGGAGCAAGAAGAGGATTGAAGAGAAAACTTGGACCAGCCTTCAGTTAGTCAGGTGTGGACCTTTCTCATCTCTGAATCTTGTTTATATATGTTTGCTGAAAATTGTGCATCTCTCTTTCAGCCCCAGTACGTTGATGGCCTCTTAAACCCTAGCCATAGGATACTTTCCTTTACAACAATGTCACATAAGTCATATATGTTTTGTTAACTTGCTTAGAAATTAGCATTAAAGGATATTGCAGTACATGTGACAGAGATGGGGTGGGCATATTTTGACCACCAAGGGATGAAATCATGCTAATTCCCCAATATGATTGTTGTAGTGTATTGATAGGCTTGGATTACTTTCATTGTTACAATTTTAACAATCATTTAACAATGATGAGATGCAATTATGTATCTATTATTGTTTTTTCTATTTATTTAAAGGTTCTTAATATGCTTACCTTGTTACAAATTGCAAGGCATGCTAAGTCAGGAAGTTACCTGTCTTGAGCTCAAGTAAGGTCCTGTTTCTGAGCTCAGGTAAGGTGTGATATAATAAATGAGATGGCTCTCTTTTTAAAGTGTAACGAACTTAATATTTTTCTTATTTTGATAAGATTAAAACTTATTGTGGGATTATATTACTTGAAGTTCTTGACCAGGTAAATGGTTTAATACCATTCAATGAATGAAGACATTTGAAGTTCTCTCGGACCAGTTGATATATTGGACCTTTTCTGGGAATTCCTTTATGTGATTATTAAGATAAATTGTTTCTATGTTTTAGGTTATTATAAGTTTTGTGAGAAACCATTAATTCCTCATCTTAGTGGTTTTCAGGCACCCCAAACCTGCATTTAACTTGTTCAATAATCGTTCTAAACATATGTATGACAACAATAGAACCTACAATGTTTATGTTTGTGTTATTTTGGTTGGTTCTATAAAGCAAGATTATGTTCTACGCAAGATTGGTTTTCTCCTGAACCTTGCGGAATGTTTTTAAAATATCACAAGGTATCTCTAAATTATTTGAAAGGAAGGGTTGTGGCTTCCTTTTCATTAAAATTTGTGCGAGTAATCACTTTTCATGTGAAGTTAATATCTTATTAATAAGTAGAAAGTTAAAAAGTGGTTAGAGTTGCAATGGGCTTCACTAGTTCGTTGAGCGGGCATAGCAATATTCCCCACCAGGGTTTAATTCCCTCCAAAATGAAGTATGTTGAGCCCCTAAAAGGGATGGTGAGTGTGCCATGGCTGTAGAAGTTGGCCAAGCATGAGCAATGGGAAAATTCCCCATGGTTGTTAGCTTTCTGCCTTGGTGTTGAATGGATTTTACATTAAAATTTAAAGAAAGTCTCTTCAACTGTCCAAAATAGTGTTAGAATTGAGCTGCTTTACAAGTAGTTACAATGGTTATTGGGAGATAGAAATTAAACATATATGTAAAGAAAGAAACTAAAAATACATGTACTTATCGGTAATCATGCTCCATAGGATTTTTGTTGTTGTTGCATGACTATCAATGATTGTAAGCATAATTTTGTATTCTGTCTATGTAGATCCTCTTCCATATTTGCTTAAAAATCCTTAAATGGATCCAAGTAATCATCCAATAATTGTATAAGAATCCAGATGAAATATTCCTTTTCTGTTTAACATTCATTATTTCCAAGGCAATGTTATGGTAAGTTGCATATTGAACTTGTCTTATGTATCAACAATGAGACATAGGGAAGATTGATTAGACTTCCCGAGGAAAGATTTGATTTCCAAAATAAAGATTAAATCATTGTAGCATCCCTAGATTCCTCCCTTGGCCATTGGGAACTGCCAACAAGATTGCTACTTCATTAATCATCTATAAGGATAAATTTGACCTGTAACAACATTATAATACATAGCTAGTTTGCAAGTATGAATTATTAACAGTGATAATATTGCACATTTTGAGTGATTTAATTACCAATTTAATTCAAGGAATTAACAAAATAAAAAAACATTCTACAAGAGATAATTATGAATATTTTTCTATAGTTAAATCCATGTCCACCAAACTGGTTACCAAGGAGAAATTTACCACTGACTTTAGGAATCATTCATTGCTTTCACCCCCCAATCTAGAGCATGATACCACCAAGACTAAAGAATATTTTACAGGACTCAAATCTCTTAGGAAAACCTATTGTTCTCATGCTTAGCTAATCTGCTCACCATAAAGCATGCTTAACTCTCATCCAACTGTTAAACAACCATGGCACTCTCTTACACTACCCTACATAACATAACATGAGGAAGATATTCCCTTTTTCTTCTCCATTGTTCTTCAAGGATATTCTTCCCTTCCGGTTCTCTTCAATGTAGGAAGAAAGAGTCCAACCTTTGGTTGGTTGTTAGGAATAACCTAAAAGAGAAAACACTCAGCTTCAAAACAATGGATGAGAAATGACAAAAAGGTTGCATAAGTTGTTTGCTTAAGCTATTGTGGACACTCCAGCGATGATTTTTCTCTCTCAAACCATACCATCACCTTCCATATTTTCAGGGACATATCCCCAACTTCTATAGACTCTACTAGCCACAAGTAATTAGGATATTTTTTTTTTCCATTTGTAGTGATAACAAATCTATTCACCATGGGAAATAATCCCCATAACACGAGAAGGAACACTAAATGGTCAGTATTACCTTTGAAATTTTGCTTCTAAGGCTTGGACCTTGAGTTTGTTGTCACTAACATTTTCCTCCTCTGAATTATATCTATAGATTTTTTCTTCATCAAATATTGTTTCATTGACTTTTCCTTTTTTTTGAATTTTTCCTCTCTTAGAAGTATGCATTCATTGAGTTATCTTTAGTAATGGTTCTATCTTCAAATTTGAGCCCCAAACCTGCTCCAAGCTTCCCAATTTATTGTTAGGGATATAAAGGGTTTTTTTTATATATATAAATTTACATAGTGTCGTCGTATTTCCGACATCTACGTAGTGAAGTTTATCGTTGGATCTCCTTTACATCCGAAAAAATGGTTATACTACCAATGAATCCGATTCGTCGGTTATCCGACCTCTATAAAGAAAACGTTATCGGATTTTCGACATACATGTAGTGAAGCTTTTCATCGGATATCCATTAAATCTGAACAAGTTGTTATACTATCGACGACTCCAATTCGTTGGTTATCCCCCCTATATGAAGGAAATGTCATCGAATATCCGACACCTACGTAGTGAAATTTGTGGTCAGATTTGCATTAAATCCGACAAATTTGGTACAATACAGACGACTTCAATTCGTCGATTATCCGACCTATACGAACCAAACATAGTCATATTTCTGGCATCTATGTAGTGAAATTGGTCGTCAAAGTTTCGACAGGTGGATGTCGCAATTCCAATGAGTTTATTTCATTGTCAAAAACCTACCGAAATTTAACCGACATTTAAAAAGAAAGTGGATTGTCAAATTGCCAACAACAATATGTCGAAAATCAGACATCTATGTCGTCGGATTTTGTGTTAAAAATGCTAGTGTAAAATGTACAAGTTTAAGAGACTTGTCATCTAAAGTGTAGGTGTGAGCTCTTTTATAGATAAGTTACAATTGTTCTTCATAGTATTCCAATGACTCATTTGGTTCTTGTACCATTTTGAAGATCTCATCCTTGGTTTCTTTGGATTTACAGTAATCCCTATATTTGTCGATAAAATTATCTTTCATTTTATCCCAAGTGAAGATATTTTTTGGCTCTAAACTCATGAACCATCTTAATGCAAAGTATTTAAAGGTTGAGGGAAATAGTTTTAGTTTTTGTGCATCCATGGTGTAAACATAGGTCCTACAAACCATTTGTAATTCAAACACCAAGGTATCAGGGTCTTTTGAGGTCATCCCATGAAAATTGGGTAAGGTTGCAGGGTTAATATTCTTCATTCTAGCCTCGTTATCCTCACCTCCCCTAATGGGAAAGCCACATATTGTGGGTTGCTTAGGTATGTCCCCATATGGAATTGATTAATCATCTTATTCCATTTTTTCAATACTCACATTATAAAAGGAGTAAGATGATTCATTTATTGATTCAAAGAGACCTTGTCTTCTTCTTCTCATATGTTGGTGAGGTGAGGTTTTAGGATTTTCAGGGTTTCTTTCCTCCTTTCTCCTGTGGTTTTTATTGGAGATAAATTGGCCAAACTCATCTCTGGATCTAGGCATTCATTCCAACATGAATGATGTTTTTTTCTTCTGCTTTTTTGTTATCTCATTTATTTTAAATATTTTTATAGATTTTTGAAAGAAAAAAATGAAAGCTTTTTCTTAACCTAGTTGTATCGGAAAAAAAAATGTTTTGATGGAGATAGATACTTGAAAACATGTATGATTCCTTCTTTCTCTCCTCTAAATGCATCCTGCACAAATTTCATGCAAAAAAAGACTAATTAATATGGCTAGTCTTCTTTGTGGTTTGGAACGCCTCGATCCTCCCTGACAATGACGCCAAAAAGTGACATGCTTAATCAATCATCATTAATATTGTGCCTTGTTGGGACAAGATGCCAACAAAAGTGTTGTATCTAAACCTTTACTTTAATCATCATCCCATGGATTCGTACAAATATATGAGGATCATGCAAAATATATGCAACTACAAATAAAACTAATGATGCCTAGCAGTATGTAAAAAGGAAATATAATTTTAATATATGATCTAAGGGTTGCAAGGAACATGGATCTCATTATTCAAATAAACACGTATTCCTTTATCAGTAGTCTCAAACACAAGTTTTAATAAGCTCTTCATCTAGATTTAAACAAAAAATTTGAAGGACTCCCTAATTTACCCCAATATAACACACCAATTACAGGTTTTTAGTGGCAGGAAATTACGAGTGAGTAGTGAAACAAATAGATAATTTTAGTTCTTTGGATATTTTATATGAAAATATCTCATGCGAAATAAAAATAATCATTCAACTTCAAATTGCAGTAATAGTAAAAAGACATCTATACTAAACTCAAGAGAAGAAATAATTCATCAACACTACTCTATCGAAACATTGGAAACCTATACAAATTATAGTAAGTTTGTTTTATCTTCTCTCTTCTATTAAAACACGTACGAAACAAAAAAATTTACTCTAATACACAAATCCCTGTAGTCACCTATGGATTGTCTCTGATCCAAGGTGACACAAGAACAATAAGATTACTCAATAAGATGCATGAATAATAGTCTTCATTAATATTGAAAAAAATTGTTCGACATCCAAACTTGATCTCTTTTTAAAACTAAAATAGTAAAAAATGAATTCATAACCTATGGACTCTATCTTGACTAGATACTCCCTTCTAACTCAAATATAAAATGTATCTTCTAACCTAATTTGCTAACATGTAGTCTATCTGAAGTATCTCCATGCAAATTGTGTCGAATGTGTAAGTGTAGGTAGGTAAAATCACTCGAGATAAAAAAAGAGTGATATGGTGTTGTCTTAGATATGCTCAATTGATTCTAGTTTCTCTATGTATTTAGGGATAGGCCTCCAACTGATGGATCTGTGAGTAGCATCGAATATGTTGCTGATGTTCTAGTGGCTATATTCAAAACTAGAAGTGCTTTATTTATCATATGTCTACGTCTTTAGATAGTTGGAACTTCAGTAGTAAAAAACTGGTGCCTCTTCTGGGTATCAAGTCAGATATAATGTTAGATGGAACCTAGTTCCTTTATAACTCTGCTAAATCACCAATTTGTCAGTGTCTTTTTGCACATTAGTCATTAAAAAGGAAATAATTATTCAACAAAACAATTATTTCTAAATCTGCGTATAATCGTATCTAAGTGCCTTCCTTGTCTAAACTTAGGTGTATTATCTCCCTTATTACGCTTTAACATGTTTTCACCTATCAAGAGAATGGATGGTTGGAGAGGAAAAACAGGAATGATAAAGCGACCAACAAGGCCAATCAACTTAAAATCATGGAATTAGAACAAAAAGTAGTGGAAATGAGAATATATGCTCTTGATCTTGCCTATGTACAGAATTTGTTGAAAAAAATGGACAATGAGATCTATATTCTCAAGAATAAATTAGAAGTACTTACCATTGAACATGTCCAGGAACTAAAGATACTGGCAGTTTGGGAAGAAAAGGATCATATGGTTAAGGTGGTCCAAGAATACAAAATAAAAGTAGATAAGTTGGAGAAAGAGGCCAGTAACCTGAAGGGGGACAATTACATTCTTATATCTGCAAAAGGTGTTTCCCTTCTTGAATCATCATTAGTTGACCCAAATAACCAGTTGGACAATACACTAGTCGATATGAGATTTAAGGAAGCATAATTGAGTAAAATTAGGAAGGGCCTCGGGAAGCATGAGGAAGAGGTGGATATTCTAAAGCATATGGAAAAAAAGAGGGATGCAATGATCAATGACCTACAAGACACTAAGACTAACCTGTATAAATATGTTGATCACCTCACTAAGAGGCATTAATGGAAATCCCCTTTGGAAGGAGCTAAACACTTAGCCTAGGATTAGATAGCCATAGTGTTAAACAAAAAATGGAATCATTTTGTAATTGCACAAGATGAATGGAACTTGGAATCTATCAGATCACAAGATTCCAAGAGGGGATTCATATAATTAGAGAATAAGTCATAAATTACCATGTGAGTCATGGATATTCTCAATTATTAGACAAATGAAGAGCTAGCGGCACTAGAAATAAGGGATAGAACCAAAACCATCATGGAGGAATCAAATCTTATTAGAAAGAAAAATCTGGCCCAAACGGTACATGACAAGATTATCTAGTTGGCCAAATATGATAATTATTTTAAATCCATTTTTAGTGACTACCTCAATTAGGCCCTTCCATCCCCTTAGGATGAAAATGGATATATTTATCCTAGACATTAATTGTTAGTTCTAAACCATATTAAGTGTAACAATGCGTACAATTCTTAAGCATAAACAAAAAGTAAAACAATATTGCACACACGCATTACACATATATCTTACCTTGGAAACCCTTAACTAGGAAACAACTTAAGTAGAGCTTCACCACTCTCTTTTGTGTATTTTATTATGTAAACTCAACCATTTACAATACAATATATAGGTCTTTACCAACCTTACAAAACCTAATTCCTAAACCAGAATTAGAATACAATGGGTTGAAAACCATTGGCCAAAAATAGCCAAAAGATGGGGCAAAAATGGGCCCCCTAAACCCCCATGAAAAGGTGGGTAGTCATGCAAAGAATATAATGCACACCCAATAGTAATATGAGTCAATAGTATCATATTGTAGAAATTATGACCTCAAGTTTGAAGATATAGAAGGTGGAACCAAGGGCTAGATTATCTTAGATAAATTACTTGATGATTTTGGGATGCTTTCTAATATCCATTCAGTACTCAAGAGTTTGCTTCCATCCTCCTATACTCAATACATAGACTTGGAAATGTTCCTTCAAGATATTAAGTTGTTTGAATAACCAATGGGAAAAGACTAGAAAAATATTGTCAAGTACACAACTTAAACATCCGCTTAGTGAGATCTATTAGTCATGCCTCAAGGATATCCAAGTGCCTCATCCTCACAGTTTCCCCAGCAACCACCTCAACAACTAGCACAACAAACACTTTAGTATCCAACTCAATATTCAAGACAAAGAACAACTTAGCAGTCACAACAGCAATCCAGAAAACATCAAAGCCATCAACCACAACAAATTGGTGGTCTAGTTGGGTATTTTCGTTATAATAGAAAAGGGGCAGTAATAGACAAACAAAAGAAATTGCAACAAAATGGAATACGAACAACATAAGGAGGGAAGAGTTGCCATAAATAAGAGGATCACATTTTTGGGGAATAAGAGTGTAACTCATCCTTACTTTTGTTTGATCAAAGAGTCTTTAAAGAATAGAGCATATGATTATGGTGTTTTTGGGATAGGTAGATTCAAAAAAAATTCCATAGTCTTCTAGAATCTCTATTTAATTTTGTAATTTCTCCCTATATCTTCATCTCTCTCATTCTCCAATGTAATTGTCTTGTTGATCTAATGAAATCTCTCTAAGGAAACCTTTCATCCCATTAATGGATCATGCGATTGGATGATTGTTCATATGTTTTTAATATGTTATGAAGTATTCATGATATGTTTATATTATAGTAGTTGTTGGTTTTGAAACCTATATATATGTGTGTGAATTTATAATATATTCTAAGCTATTGAATTATTTATTGACTCAATACACATTCTTCCATATAGAGAAACAAGAATTACCTTCAACATTAACGTGTATCTCATTATTTGTGAATCATATACCCTCATTCACCATGAAAATTTAAATGTATGTTATATCAAGAACAATGCCAACTTAACTCATTGCATCTCATATTCATAAGGCTCAAACTCTAGTAATTCAAAAGAAATCAAAAAGTATATTTTCGCAAATAGAAAGTTTCAATACACATAAATACAAAGTTTATTGATGCCCTAGTGGCATAGTTCCAAAGAGGCCTTGGAACATCTAAGGGACTAATACCTATGCATCTTGGTCAAAGTGAAGAGTGGAAAACATGGAAGAAAGAAGTCATGAAAGTGTTTCCATCCTCTATTCCTTACACATTATCACCATTTGACAAAAAATTGACAAGGAGAATAGTGAATATTTTGATCCTTTGAACATAGGCAATCTTGAAGGAAGTAGGAAGCGCAAAAAACTGGAAGTACAACATGGAAATTCTTTTGAAATAAAATATACAAACGACTCTCAGTTTTGTGCCCCTTTGAAGTGTTGTATTCACCATTTGTTCCTAACGTTGGTGGATGTTAACTAATTCCTTACACTATTGATTCAAAACCCATGAAGGAAAATGATGCATGTATTGAAAATCACTCAATTTCAAAGATACAGGAATCGCATGGTGATATTGGATATTCTAGAAAATGCAATCTATATGAAATCCATGGAGGACTTTATATATGAAAGCATTTAGGTTTTCATACACTAGATATTGTTCCTATAGTTGACTAGGTTGGATCTTCATCAACAAACATGCATACAGATCCCAAACTTTTGATATGCCATGGAATGATGAAATATGGGAGGTTTACAAACCAAACCTATAATGGGACAACCTTTTGTTTAAAACATATGCTTCAAGATGGTCATAATTTGGAGAGTTGCGATGGAACCCCAAGTTCCAACGGTTTAGTAAGTAATCCAAAGAGGGAAAGGGTGTCTGTGGAGCGACAATCACTAGATAAGGAAGCAACTTCTGTAGACTTTCAGCACAAACAAAGTCAAAATAAAAAAAGTTCTTCCCTTCTCCAAATTGGAAATCTGATTTTCAAGAAGCATGTCTTAGAAATTGCATGACGATAGTTGTGAATTTGAAGAAATTGATTGTATGACTTTTCAATTCCATAAAAGGTTGTTTATAAAGTCTCATATATGAGTGCAAATTGGTTGCATTATATTGGAAGTTGTCACAATCATGGTAGTCAATGCATCCATAGAAAAAAACATGGTTTATCTTATTGCAAAAATCATTTACCAAATTCATTGGGGATTCATCATAGATATACTAAATTAATGTTGAATGTAATTTTCAAAACTACAATATCCGAAGAAATTTGGAATCCTATTACATGAATATATGAATGCATGCCTCTCAAAAGGAGGTAACTATAATTCATATTTTGAGCTTGGGTTGGATAGTTGGAAAAATGTCAAAAAACATGAAAGATGTAGAAGCATTGTTAATGGAGGTTATAGTTGAAAAAGATAAAATGGTAACGTATTTTAGTTTTCAATAAAGAGAAAAGAATGTTACTGCAAGTGCGCCATGGATTGTTGTGGTGTATGAGCCCCTTAGTTTTGTTGCAACACTAAACAATGGCATAAATGAGGAGAGCCCTCTGGATGTGATGGAAGATTGTGTTGATGGTCATTGTTCTTCTTCCAACGAGGCACAAAGCCAAGAGCAAAAAGGTTGTAGTGAGTAGTTTTTTGGTTTGCAATCCTTTGGTCACCATTGTCTCACCATTCATAGGAAGGAAAAAAAAATTGGAGGATATGCTTGTTGCAATTGTAGTATTTCATTTAAACAAAAAATTCCTTGAGAGGCATATGAAGATACACCGCAGGGGAACTCCACTTGAGAAATGCTCAAAGTATTTTTGTATATCATGTAACAATCATTTTATCATTATGAACTGTGATCGGTTTTTGCATCATTTTTTGATTTCTCACCCTGAGCTACTCACCCATTCCATTGGTGCTAAAGAGCTGGTTAATAATGTAGAATCTTCAATGCCTTTGGAGACTATGCAAGAAAAACAAGACGAACCTTTTAAGTCAGGTTGTTTCAAGAAAGAATTAAGTTAGGAATTAGATTCCAAGCATAAAATGGAAATAAATCATATTATGTATGTCTAGGTATGGTGAGGATACAGGAATAGGTGAAGAGAGAACTTTTGTTCATGACACTCTGAAATAAAATTCATGTAGCTTCAGTGGGATGAAGTTGAGTCTTCTCCCAATTTTTGGGTGTCATCATCAAGCAAATAATCTAGATTAAAAAATGTTTCATCTTAGTCGATTGAAGGATATTTTCAAAGAACAAACATGCAGTTGTGATTTCCATAAAGGCACGATTAAAAAAGTTTGATCTGAGAAAGTATTTGCGGTTCAAGAATAAATCCCTAAAAATTGAAGGACCTAGAATACATAACAGATTTATTGAATCTTGTTTTACAACTGTTGCATATATGTTACTATCAAAAGATAAAGCGATAAGATCTTGGCCCAATAACTTGAAAATTCTTAATGTTGCATGTGTAGCTTGTTGTAGAAGTAATTTACATGCAACTCTAGAATATTCAGCTCTATAATAGAATATAGTCTTTTTGTGTTATTCTGCTCTTCCTCCATTTTCAACATGTTTGTCCCAAAGGGTGCAATCCTAAGGATGATTCCAAACCTTCTATTATGCTAACCCCGCTTCTTGAAGTATGCTTTGATTCTCTTACTGTACAGGTGAATGATATTTGGAGGGATACTAAAGAGATTGGTATCAAGGAGACATGGGAAAAGGTAGAGAGCCCTTTGGTGTTTAATTCATTTGGAACTAAAAAGAACCATCATGCCACTTGAAGACTTGAGCTTAAAATTCAATTAAAGTTCTAGATTTTCCATACAAACTTTTAGATTTTCCTTTACACCTTCACAATATACAATTATACTAAGAAAAGGATATTATGCTAACCTATCCATCAAGTTTCATTAATTTTGGTTGATTTTTCAAGTTGGGACTTTATTGCTCCTTGTAAATGTAATGATAACCATGAGAACCATGAATAACACCTAGAAAACACAACATGAGCCCTCTCTAGGGTGTCCTTGACACTCGAGTTGAATATGGGTGCCATTATCATGTCTTGGGCATCATGGATGGGTGTTGAGTCCGTGACCATGGTCAACAAAATGAAAAAAGATCATATGGCCCTAAATCTCTCTTCTTAGGCTCAAGCGCCATGGATGAGTACACAGACCTCTACATATGACCTTTATTTGTTAATAGTCACCTCAAAGGGTGTTATGGCTATTATCAATAGGTTAGTTGTACACCAATAATGTGCCTTGAGGTCTATCCAAGGTCACATGAGGACCATGTTCAGAATGGAAAACAAGGAACTTTTGTAGGAAAATGAATCTTCATGGCCCTAAACATTGTGAACAAGACCTCCAACCAGGAAGCATGTGTTTTATATAGGATCTTTGACCTCATCTATGGATTATTCATCGAGACATTAAAACAAGCAATATTTTGTTGGATAACAAAGTAGATACTAAGATTGGAGACTTTGTCTTAAAAAAAACTTTTTCCAATTTGTATTTTTTTAGTTATAAAAGATTTTCCATTATAAAAATTAATTTAGTAATATATATTTGATATAAATGAATAGTAAAAATTAATACAATATATTAATAATTAAATAATATTAATGTATTATTATTATTAAACCTTTTCTATGAAACATAGATGCTAAAGTAGGTCATAATGTCAAACTTATTAAAGTTTTGAAAATTTATGAATATATGAAAATAAAGTGTGTATATATGGTTAGCACATACTAATAACATGTACATTGTTAAATGCTATTAAAAAATAATAACAAAATCTATACTTGTTTTTTTAAAACACGCATGTGAGAAATAATTTCTTCTTTTAAGTAAAATGCTTTTGTTGTAAGCAAAGGAAAATGTTCCTAAACATCTTTCTCGATGAATAAGAATTTGTATACCAGTTTTATACAATAATGGATAATGTTTTTTTTTATTAAGTTTTAAATTTACATATATTATATAATAATACATTTTAAAAAAATTTATGTACCAATGCATTTTTCATCAAAGTACAAAGTATATTTATTATTGAAATTGGTAATTTTTTTTAAATGTTATAAATAAATAAATTAATCAAATAAATATATTTGTAAATAAAAATCTAATAATTATTATTTTATAAATATATTAATGCTTAGTTAACATCTTACAAATAAAATTAACAATATCCTTAATTAATTAAAATTTTATTTTATTTATTTATTTTTAAAAAATAAATAAATTTCAAAATAAAATCATATTTTTTTTTCCAAATTTTTTATAGAAAGAAATAAGTTGGTTTATAAATTATTAGTAAATTTATTTTAAAAAGAATGTAAAAAGTTTTGAGAGGTCAAATTTTTAAAGAAACTCTTTTTTTAAAATGTAAATATTTTTTTTTAATTGATCTAATTTGTATATATATACTTTAATTAAAGTATATATCCGTTTCCACGATGAACACGAAAAAAAGTTAAATATTTCTTTTAAACTAACTCTTGAACTTTAAAATGTACCTCTTCTTTAAAAAAAACCAGAGGACTCAACTATCAAGAGAATATGTCATATTTTTCCAGGGGAAAATATCAGTTCCTTGATATTTCATTGAAATCAAAGGGAACATTTGAGTACATCTTCAGCCTGTGTTGAGCTTAGAATTAAGGAAACACTCATCAAATATATCAGCAGCTGTAGCTCCAGCTAAGCTCATATGGGAAGGCATCAATCTATGATCTGTTGTTTACAAAATCAAATCAGTAAACCAATAATGTTCAAGATTCAAAGATGGTAACAGACTGGGAGACTCTATCCGTTCCCTGCTCTTCATTACATAGAGAGTTCAAACAATTACTATGTTAGCTGATCCGAAGAAGCATTAAACAGAGTAAAGCTGAAATATGGTGCTCATCCACAGCCACATCCAATGGATGCCAAAAGCACAAAAGATCTAGTGCTGAGGGCTAGAAAAGAAAGTATGAGCCCTAATCAATACAATCACCATTGGTGAATTCCAAGAACTGAAGCTGGCTCATAGCCAGTGTTAATGCTTCTTTGGATAAGCTATCAACAGTTGTATTGTGCTCTCTATATATATGAATGGCAGAGAGATGGATGAAGTGGGATTCTAGCTCTCTAATGAGATGACACCATCCATCAAGTGTGAGTAATGAAAGTGCTGATTGATGATTGAACCAATTGATAATGACAACAAAATCACCATGAATATGCAGATGGGGGAGTCCCATGCTTTTTGAGCAGTGTAAAAGTGTTGATGTATTTGTAACTTTGGAATGTATTCATCTATGTATCTTATGTATTGTAACCCGATGTTTATTCCGGGATGTATCTATAATGTAATTGAGTCATATTGTCATGCCCCGATGTTCCTATCGGGAGAATCAATAATGTAAACAAGTCATGTCAAGTCATAGTGAGTAACCCTTCGATTTTCTAAGGGTTAAAGTCCCTGCAGTTTCGGGGCACTAGGGTTATTAGACTCTCCTAGTAGAGGTCGGCCCTAGTAGGGTTTTAGTCATGTTGGGATTAGTATAAATAGAGAACTGGAGTCTCTATTTATCACACAACTCATCCACACTCAAGTATAGCGCATAGTTGAGGAAGGAGAAGACACTAGGGCTAGATAAGAAGAAGGTCATTGCTGTCGGGAGATCACATACTGTTTTGGGGCTTTTACTGTTTTGGTACCGATTCTATCTCTGAGGAAGTTGCGGGGTTTTCTCCTTTTTGGTTTCCCCGAGGAAAAACACTGTGTTCATTGTCTCTTGTGTTTGATTGCTGTACTTGTTATTCTCTCAGTTAAAATATCCTAATGATGCTAGCTTAATGTTGAAAAAACTAACAAAAAGTGTCCATAAGGCTAGCAATTCTAATTTGGTATTTGTGTTATGGCCTACTCCCAGTTTGAAGCAGAAATGGTGATCATGACTGAGCAGAAGCTATACACCAACACCTCCCATGTTCTTAGCTGAAGCACCATCGAAGAAACCAGCTGGGAAGTTCAATATGGGAGCTGGCCCAATATTTCTCCTAGATAATTTCTGTTGAGTAATGAAAGGATAGGGGAGGAGATAATTCTTGATGGAAAGAGAAGTATATGATACATCAGGCTTCTTGTCCTAAAAAATGCATTTGTTTCTAGTCAGCCAAATGTGCCAGATAAGAAAAAAAGGAAGATACTTCAGAGTATTTCCTTGGCTGATCCAGGTGGATACATTGAGTGTAAAATTTGATTCCTTCCAGAAATGTGGGATATCAAAAGTATTTCTGATGAGTCCAATAATCTTCTTCGTGAAACTGCAGTCATGAAATAGATGCTCAGCAGACAGACTCTAAGGCAGATCTACAAAGACAGCACCAGTATGGACTAGTCCATCCTTTTTTGATCAAGTTGTCATAAGTATTGATTTTATTCAGCAGGCTAAGCCAACTGAAGCAAATGATCTTGAGAGGAATGTGGAATTTCCAAATCTTGCTCAGGCAGTCATCGGGTCTATTAGTGACCAGTGTATTGGCAATAAAATCATACATTAGATTGGCTTTAACCATGCCCGAAGACTTGTTAAACATACAAACCAGAGTGTCAATTTTATTGCTGATGTGGATCCCACCATGCTCCAAACCTTTAATATACTTGGACCAGGAATCCTTCTATAGTCCACTCAACTCTAAATCATTAGCAGAGATCCAATAATCTGAAGAGGAAGTGGCTTCTCCTCTATTGTGAGCATCAGAGAGTGTACAAATACCATAATCCTCCAAATACAATCTAAGATCCTCTGGAAGAGTATAATCAGATGAAACACCAGCTATGGGGTCAAGACCTATTTTGATATGCTTACCATTTCCAATCTTCCATCCAAGGCACCTAGTAATCCAGGACATGGCCCGAATAAAACAATTCCACATATGTGATGTACCCTGTACTTTGAAGGACTGCTGTCTGAGCCATACATCCACAGGAAGATTCTTAAGGTACTTATTCTTGATAATTTGAGACCACAACCCAATACCATTTAGAACAATCCATAAACTTTTGGTTCATAATGCCAAGCTGAACCACTCCATATTTTTATGTTCCATCCCTCGAGATAGTAGGGTCTGGAAATGGAGGTCCAATCAACTAGATGATATCTCTGTTTACCCTGTGAGTTGCCCCATAAAAAATTAAAAATATATCTGTTGGGGCGCATACTCCATATTGGGTAACTCCGCGGTTAGTTAGGAAATTTGTAAGCGGAGCTATGGGTCAAAATAGTCTTAGGGGTGTCAGGGTAAGTCAAAACCCTCCCTTTTTGTAATAAACCCATGGTTTAAATTCAGGGTTTAGGGTTTTTGTGGGTGCCCATGGTTTAAGACCATGGTTTTGTAAAACTGCGCAGTATAAATAAGCGCTTATGTAAAATGGAGAGGTTAGGCTTTTTGATGTAAAGAAAGATAAGGCGAAGTAAGGTTGATTTTTGTAAGGAAAGGACAAGTCCCAGCTGTGTGCGTGGACGACCTCTGCAGCTGTGTGCGCAGAGGGTTTTTGTAAGGAAGCAAGAAAGATCTGCAGCTGTGTGCGCAGAAGCCTGCTGCTGTGTGCGCGGCTGTTAAGAGCTGAAGGAATCTGCAGCTGAGTGTGCAAATAAACTGTGGTTTTGAGGAAAGAGGAATAAAACGTAGTTTGTGGACGTAGCCCCTACACTGGGGGTGAACCATGTTATATGTGGTGTTATGGTTTTGTTGTGTTGTTTCTGTTTCTGTCATTTTCATGCACTAAACTGAATATATCTGATAATATAAGATCTCTGCTAATACTAAGCTTCGCTGTGGATTCCCTGTAGTGGGTTATGCAAGTTTGGTTTGTTTATTATGCTGTGAAGTTATATGTGAATGAATGATAAGTTAACAGGAAGTTGAATAATAATTGATTTGGAAAGGCTAAGGTACAGTAATCCCCCTCTCTGCATGCAGAAACCTGATTCTGCGGCACCCCATTGCTGTTTCGGGTGAGACTGCAACCTGCGCGCAGGTTGTTGCCGAAAGGGCCAACACAGTGGGTCTTTTGTTGGTGCGACGTATAAAGCGTTAACCCGAGTCTGCCCATGTGCCCAACAAATTGGTTCCGTTGCCGGGACTTGAACCCGGGTCTCTCGGGTGAGAGCCGAGTATCCTAACCAGAACTGTTCTGGGTCTTCTGATCCCGTGCCTTTGAAGATGGGCAGCTTAATATCATCAGCTAGGTGGGCCATGGCCAATGCTGCAGTCATCAACCTTAAAAGGCGGCAGATGACCTTCGAAGGAAATGGTCTGCGCGTTATTATACCCCTCGATCCGTCCCAAGGAGAGAAAAATACAGAACCACTCAGAGATGAAGGGGAGCAGGATACTTTAGACCACATCTATAACATTACAGCCACGGATGCAGATTATGTCGAACCTAATACTGATGGTGTAATGGATTGGCAATGTGATAGCTCCTGCATGTCTGATTCAGACGATGGTCTGGAGAATTGGCAGCAATGACTGTACGAGCTACATGGCCATAGGTGCGCACAGATCACTCAGTCTCTTCGATGCCTCAGAGCACAAACTCGAGAACTGCCTGGCCACGTCGGGATGACAGACCTTGGACACACTCTTCTGCGGATGCCAGACCAAGTACCTCAGTCTCAGAACATCCAGCATCTGGAAATAACACTAGGCGCTACCACAGCATGGGGGGCTGACTCTACAAAAATTCAGCTCCGACGGAGAACCTACCAGAAGGTCGCGCGCACCACATCTATAAGACAAGCTCATGATGTGCGACGTAAGTTTCAGCGGCAGAGCCAAGACGATAACACCTCAAATTTAATCATCCTATCACGGATATTACCGAGTTGGGTCGCAGCGCACTATTGGGCCGCAGTTTCTTATCGCCCCGAGGCTGCGATCATGCTTCTGCCGCAGACTGAAAATGTTTCGAGGCCCAAAATTCGACCGTTGGGAGGTAACCAGTTTGGTGGCGGCGGGATTTTAAGTGCTTTAAATGACTGTACTAAGACCGGTACCGGCAATTACGTCCCGCAAGGACAAGATTTTCATCTGATTTGGTGCCTTCAATGCACTGTCCTCCCCGATTTGATTGCTAGTGTGTATAAGAAGATCCCTAAGATCGGAAAAATCACATTCTGCATTCCTTTAAGCTTTGTGAGTGAACCCATGGCCACTGACCGTGAGATTGACGACTTGGTCTGAGAATTTGAGCAAGAGGGTTTGATCACCTGCTCTACTCGGCCGCCTGCCATAGCTCACTGTGAAGCCACTCCCCCAGCACCCACACGGCCGATGCAGACACTGTCTGCCAGGAAAAAGTCTCGAGCTGAAATCCGCACCAAACGCAACCAAGACCGACCGCAGCAAACAGGGCAAACATCCGCAGCTCATCCCATGGAGCCCTCTGGTTCCGCCCAGGCCCTGACCAGAGCAAGGGAGAATATTCTGCCACCACGACCACCATACTTACCACCTGTTCACCCAGGAACCACGCTACCTCGGCGGACAAAGCAGTTTACATTAGCCACACCTTCATTACCAGCAGGAGTGCAGCTGATTGGAAGTATGACAGGGAAGATTGATCGGCTTAAGTACAGCGATCATGACACCAATGACTATGGCAAGTTCCCACAGTTTGACCCAGCCGAATACTTGCACCGCGTCAGGTACCCCGACCATGAGGTAACGCTACTGGAAGTGCAAACATGGGCTGCGGGTTTGGACAAAGCTGGCCTACTCAACCTATTCAACATTCCCCATTTTGGACGCGGTATACATGTGACTGTAGTGGCCAAGAAGTTACTAGCCTTGGTGCATGACGGCTATCTATGGATAGGGGACCAACAAGTGCCTATCGACGCCGCCCTTATCCATAGGATCACAGGATTACCTATGGCAGGACCAGATCCGGGAACCGAGTTTCCGTCCAAACACGAAGACACAAAGCTCGCGCAAACCATGAAGGAGCGGTTTGGCCTGACAAAAGGGAAACGAGGGTATCATACTTCCGCGATTCAGGCACAGCCCATTTGGTTTGCAGCTGAACTCTTAGCCTGCAAACTTATACGGAAATGCAGGCCAACTGAAGTTCCTGCCCCAGTTATTAGGATTGCTATGAACTGCGCCGAGGGGTATACTTATAATTGGGCTGGCTATCTTGCGAAGGAGTTTTTGGAGGATGCCCGCGATGCGCAAGAAAAAGGTAGACCTTTTCATTATTCATGGCTCATAATCCTTATTGCATTAGTTGGATGGAAAGAACCCACTGAAGCTCAGTTTGCCGAAATAAACCCCGGCACACCGGGAGCAGCAAGGTATGCCTCCCTTTGGGTATCCACAGATAAGGATACTCAACAGATGACGAACACTGTGTTCGTATTCTATGCTATGAGCCTTCACTATGAGATAGTGCGAACACCTCGCCTTACCAACGAGGTGTTCTCTCAGTACGAGGGGATCGCGCACTTTAGCGCCGACATGCATCATGTTTTCATTCAAGCTCGTGCAAATCCTCAACGGCAATGTTTCAAATTACCATATGTAGTCACCGAACTAGATATCCAGCGGATCGTTCAGCAATGGCCAACTGAATGGCTGAAAGATTTAGGAAAAAAACCTTCTATTCCGGTTCCTCCAGCTATCAATATTGGCGCAGGTACTATTCAGGCGCAGCAGCAAAGCCCGTTGGAAGATAACGAAGATCCAAGTGATTCCCAGATAAATGATAATGACCAGGGTGGTGATAGTGAACAGGATGAGCAGGATGAACAGGATGAGGAGTCGGTCAAGACCATAACAGATCCTACCCCACCGACGAAGCGCAAGTCACCAGGAGTAGCCGAGGTAACCAAGCCGCGGCCTCGCAAAAAGGTAAAGGCATCAAAGGATAAAGATATCGAGGAGGAAGCCTCTGTCACGATGAGTGCACTAGAGCATGCTCTTGAACAATCTACGTTGGTGCTTACTAAAAAATGGTTTGAATTCGCGGAGCTACATCTTGCCAGCCTCGCAGGTCTCGCAACCAGGGTATCAGAGTTAAAAGAGCTAATCGCAAAACCCGCACCCAGTACTGCGGCAAGCAGCACTATGGCACCCCCGCAGCAGGACAATAGGCAATGGCCACCTAGGGATCCCCAGGGACAGGTTTCAAGTGCAACTCTGATGCAGCCTGACATCGATTCTCGAACCCCGACAAATACAACTGCAGAGCTTGATTATACAAAGATACCTATGTCAGAGTTGCACCTCCGACAGCTCGCGATTACAAAGGAGATCCATACCAGAGCTCAAGTGTCACAAATCCAACTGGAAGAATCCATCAAGCAAAACAAAACTTTCGCTGCATGCCTACAAAAGATCGAGCAACAGAAAAGAGAGGCCGAGCAGACAACAACCACGCTGCTGCAAGCGTTAGATGAGGCATGTCGGAGTCTATCTGACTCCGACATACAGGAAACAGAGGAACCAAAGCAGAAGATTGCTAAGATGAAATACTATGCCCAGCAGTCCTACAGTGAATTGGAACGGATGAAGATAGAATATCAGCAACAGATTGCAGAACTTCAACTGCGCATTCCCCCTGAGTCTCCTCCAGAGGTCCGAGAACAGCGCCGGCAGGATATCAAGGCCTCAGCAACAAAAATATCAGACAACATGGCTAGTGTCGCACAACTAATGGAAGACAGCATAGAAGCCTGGGCAAATCTACAGGATCATCCAGATGTAGGGAAG
>LPNX010985414.1:214854-265579 GCA_001517045.1 Pseudotsuga menziesii
ACCAGGCCCACAATATTTTTCTCTTTATCAATTTTTTTTCCAATCTTTGTAATTTAATTTATTTTTTCTTTATTCAAATATGAAGAAGTCACGTCACTTACCCAAAACTTCTAAGAAAGGAATAGCCTTTGTAGGACTATACAATTTTTACATAAATGTAGTAAAGAGGGAAATGCTTCATAATAAATTTGCATAATTTGAAGACATGATAGATATATACATGAGAAAAACTCAAGATGAGATTACAAGAAATTAAAAAACAGACAAAAATGATTAAAGAGTTACAAGAAAATCTAAATAATAGTTTAGGCCTAAACAATTTGGAAGATAAATTGGATATCATACACATCAAAGAGGAAATGAATAATCAAAGAGGAAATTAATAATTCATCTTAAGGTAAAGTGTAGTGACCATAAATATAGAGTACACCATAAATATGGAATAAGCAATAAAATCCCAAGTCTAAAATGGCTCATAATATTTATAAACGAAGATCTCATTATAGAAGAGTAAGTTGAATTAACACAATAAATTTAAAATATAAAAAAATCTAGAAAGGTAGAAAAAATAACAATTTCAACTATAAAGCTATTATCAAAGATAGAGATAAAAAAAATAACAATAAATTGAAATTTGGAACACTCAAAAATCATCTCTTGGAACTCTTGTGGCTTCCATGGAGCAAACGTCCAATGTTATTATATTGTTTTTTGATAATTGGGAGAATGGGGAATCTATGGTCCCTAACATGTAAATATTTGTCTCTTTATGGAATAAGAGTTCATAACATAGAAGACTCATAGATATAGCTTGTTACATAAGGAAGAACAATTTTCCTCATGTTAGGATTTATTAGGATTTACAAGAAAGATCCTTTCAATTCATATATGTGGATGGAGATTTCAAATATCAATGGTAAGAATATGTGTGTGGGGGGTAAGAATATGTGTGTGTGTGTGTGTTATTTTGCACCTATTAATTCTAGATTTTATATGCAACACAATCTAGATAAAATTGTCCTTATAGTGACTTAATATATTATATGACAACCTAAGAAATGAAGATACTATCCTCCTTCGAAAATATTTTAATGCTAGAAAAAACTAACAAAACTATTATCTTAAGCAATGATTCACACCCTAATGTTCTATTGCTAGATGAAAACCTTTTGTAAGCTAGTATACAAAAGAATCTTTTAATACTTGGGTGAGAATTTGTTTGGTATCAACCAAATCAAGGTTTCTATTTCTCAAGATATAATAATTTGCAATGGTCTTATAATGTGGTTGAAATCAAAATAAATGACTTGTATCTATGGGCTTATTAATAGTGTCATAGATTATGTGATATGTGATATCCTCATTTAGAACCAAATGTACCACTAACCTTAATTCTAAACTTTGATAAGTACATAAACCCCATAATAGAGAACTATGATAACCAAAAGAACTTGATCTATGATAAAAATAAAGCTAATCTAATTTTTTTAGGGATTCAAATAATGAATCAAATATATTACTAAATAAGGACAATATTGAAAACCTTTATCATAATTTTACAACAACACTCTCCATATCAGTTCACAAGTTCACTGTGAAGGTGTGAGGTAGAAAAGAAAATAGAATTTCCAATCATTAGTATGATAAAGTATGTAAGCATGGTAGAAATTTCATTAGGGATGATTCTATTGAGTCCTAAAAACACAATAAGGTATATTGGTAACAAGGCCTAATTGAAATTAAAAAATATATAAATAGAAAATCAAAGAATCTTTTGTACCTCTTTAATAATGCTAAGAAATTATGGAGGAATATTCTAAGTCGTACAACTAAAGAAAACAATATGTTTCCCTTGAGGGAATTAACACATATGTGTTAAAAAAATATTTATGAATCTCGTAATGTCACTGGCAACATTTAAACCCTTTCTAGAGAAGAAGAAATATTTGTCTTACAAGACATGAAGTTTGGAGTTAAGTGGTTCACAAAAGAGAAAGCTATGGAAATTTAATGATACCAAGAAAAAAATTTGAATAATTGTGAGCACGTCACCGTTCCTCACATCCATAAGATTTTCAATTTAGCAATGAAGTAGGGTTTTCAAAAACCCTGGATAGAATTCCTCTTTGTTTGTATTTTTAAAAGAGGAAATAAAATGATCCTTATAGTTATATGACCATTATGATATTCATCCCTCTTTTACTAAAGTTATATTAAAGTGTTTTCAAAACCAAGATCAATGTACGGATAGAAAGTCATGGAAAAATAATTAAGACCACAAAGGTTTTAGGAGAAATTACTCAACCATTGACCATCTTGGTTTGATTAGGATAATTTCTATTGAGTGTTCCAATAATAAAATTAATCTTCTGTGTTTTTTTTACTTTAGAAAAACATTCGACACAATTCCCATAACTAACCTTTTGAATAGATTAGAAGAGATCAATTTTCTTTTGAGTTACTTGATCTTCCACAATAAGGTTGTATGAGAAAGTTATTATGGAATTTAGGAACTTTGAGGGATGTTCAGAAGAAATTTGTTGTAATATAGCTATCAATCAAGGTGGTCCTTGGTTGGGACTATCCTTTTAGGTATATATAATAACGAGTTGGAGAATTGTTTGGAAGATTTAGATTCTGCCAACATGACTTTGGTTTGTATAGCCATCATCATTATTCTTTATATTGATGATAGCGCTTTTCAGCAAAGATTCCCTATGATCTTGACAGTTAACTAATTCTTTTCATGGAATTTTTCTCTAAAATGCATATGATTGTTAACCCTAGAAAATTGACAATTTATTATCATTATAATTAATAATTAATATTTTATTATATTTTAATATTTAAAATTCAATAAAATTTATTTAATCCTTTTTATACATGAAAAATTGGAAATGTCGTTATATTTATAGGTTGAATACTTGATTTTAATAGGATTTAAAGAATATAAATAATATTTTATTATTATTATTATAAATAAATAATTATAAATATTTCATTATATTTTAATATTTAAATTTTAATAAAATTTTAAAAATTAAAATCATACCAATAAATTTAATTATTAATTATATCTCTTTTTAGATAGTTATTTTTAGTAAACATTTATAATATTTAATGTAAAAATTTCCATGAAAAAAAAATTAATATGTAAATGAATAATGATATAAATTTACTTTTAATATAATTTTTATATAATGGTTTATTTTTATTTTATTAGCCTAAAATATTAATATATTTATTTTCATAATAAATGTAGTAGCCATTAAAACATTTCAAAATTAACAATTATATCAAAATGTGATTTTAAGGCTTTATCATATATAGAGAGAGATATTTAAATTTGAATATTTAGAACATCACATCGAGAGTTAGAGGGTTGATCAAATTCCTAGTTGAAATTTGAATATTTAGAATATCACATCGAGAGTTAGAGGGTTGATCAAATTCCTAGGTGAAAACCTATTTTTAGTCCAGATTAAAACTTGAGGAAACATTTGCACATCATTAGATTTGATCCCTCTAGACACTTGATAGGTATTGAGCTAACATGGATATATGGTGGTTCCAATAGTACTGGAAGCATTAAAATGATGTTGTTTAAATCCAAACTACCTCATTGAAACCATTTTATCCATAATTTACAAAACAGTTGCATGATCAATATGGTGAATTTGAAAAAACAATATTAAATGTTTAATAATATAGGTGAAATATTGTAATTAAATATAATGATGAATTACATATATATTATAGAGTGATTAATCTCAATCCCTCTTCTTCTACTTTTCTTGAAGCCACTCCTTCCCCCTTTTCCATCTTCTCATATCAATCATATGTGAATGTCCTACCTTAATTTAAACACAATTTAATCCCTTAACACGAGATACTGCTATAAATATAAGACAATATAGCTCTTTCTTTCCAATATTTGTAATTGTTTTTCTCCAAGGTTAATTCTTGTTACTTAGGAATTGTCAAATACCAAGCAAGTTTCAATCAAATTTAACTTGGTGTGTACATCTTTCAAATGGATACAATATGCAAAATTCAAGGTAATACTTCATCCATAGTTATCAAATCTTACTAAAACATATGTGGCGTGCTCTGGGCATAAACCCTTGCAAGGCTATACACAAACGTTTCAAGAATCTAAAGAGCTCGGATGAAAAGTCTTGAATCAATCCATAAGTTTGAAATAAGAATCACCCTAGATCCAACTAAAATAATCAACTCACATTCAACTTTTTCCTCATCTGCATCATTGTAACATTTTCTTCTTAGTGATACAACACTACGTGTAATAAGGAAATTCAAATATGTTAAAGAATGTTTATTATGATTTTCATACGACGGGAATGATGATCCCTTTGCAATGTATTCATTCACGATATTTTATTGTCCATTCTTCCATTTTTTCAAGTGGTTCATTCTCTCTATGTTTTCTAACTCATTGTCATACTGACCTTATTAGTCCTTCCCATGTTCACCCTATGTCCACTCACTTAACCCCACTTTTCCCATACATGAGTATTCATGTATAGGTCATTGATACCTTAATCAAACTTTCAGCAAACTCTAGGCACATAGATGTCTTGAGAGTGTTCTTGCTAGATTAGGTGTCTCTTGATACTAAATATTTTACTCATAGATAAGGCATCTGCAATATGTTAGTCACATGATCGTCCTTAGTATGTAATGACCATTATAGAATGAGCATGTTCTTCAGTTCTAGTTAACATCCTCCACAATGAGTAACCCTATAATGTACTCAATCTCCTAGGCATAAATAGTAGGAGATGAAGTATGAGTGTCTTGATTCGACTGATAAGTAAACAACAAGGTTAGACGATTTTTATGTTTAAAGAAACCTAATTTATAAAATATGTACATATACAAACTGATTTCACTATACTTGTCTTCTGAGGATTATTCTAATTCCTTTCCACCATTGGAACACATTCTCTATAGCCACCACTTGAAAACTATGTTAATTCAATGTACCTAATCACACTATAATCACATTATAACTTTAACAACACAACTACGTAGTAAGATTGAAACATGATAAAAATATTTCCATATTCAAAAGTTAACCATCATGAATACTACTATAACCTGAGAAGGACTTAAGCAATTGAAAGAATGCCTACTACTTTCCTCCCAACCACTGACTCTATTTGGCATGTGTTTTTCTACGTAGAGCCACCCCTGAGCTGGACGATGAATCCACTAAGGTAAGGTTCTAAAATTAGAGACTATTTTTAAGATTCAAGATAACTTGTTTATTAATTTAATATCAATTCAACTCTTCCTCGACTGGAACTCTTCTCGGTTGGAACTATGTCCTGACTAGAACTTTGCCTCAGTCGGAACTTTGCCCCGGTCGGAACTCTGCCCCAGCTGGAACTCTTCCCCGCCATGCATGCCCTGACTAGAAATCTGACCTAGGCTGGAAATATGCCCTTGGTTGGAACTCTACCCCGACTGGAACTCCTCCCTCGGCTGGAACTTTGCCTCGACTGGAACTATGCCCTAGCTGGAACTATACCTTGGCTAGAACTGTGCCTCGGTTGGAACTCTACCCCGGTTGGAAATTTTCCCATCCAACATTACCAATGTAGAGCTGTGAATATTTCAAATATCTAAATATTTTCTAGCTAAATAACTCTCTCTAAAGTACGTTCGACAATGCATGAAATTTATCGGAAGTAACTCTTACCTCACATGAACCCTACCCTTGTTGGAACTATGTCGTGGCTGGAACTGTGCCCCGGTTGGAACTATGGCCCGACATGAACTTTGCCCCAGCTGGAACTCTGCCCTGACTGGAACTCTACCCTGGATGGAACTCTGGCCCAGCTGGAACTCTGGCCAGTTGGAACTCTGCCCTGACTGGAACCTTGCCTCTGGATGGAACTCTACCTCCTTGAGAATCCAAATATCTAAATATCTGCTATCTCAATAACTCTATAGGAAGTACGGACTCAACAATGTATGAACTTTATCAGAAAGAACTCTTCCCTTGCGGGAACCTTGCCCCAATTGGAACTATGCCCTAGATGGAACTCTACCATGGCTGGAACTCTACCTTGGATGGAACTCTACCCTAGCTGGAACTCTGCCTCATCATTAGTGATTGGACCCAATCATATCTAAAGCGAAGAGAAGATGTTGATTACATCTCAGTGGGACCACTTCTAAAAGATTATCTCAGCTAAACCCTAGTGAAAACCTTGCACTTTAGGAGTGCTATCTTGTGTGGTAACATGTACATAAAAAATCAAGTGACTAGTTCCCCCACTTTTTGCACCTGATAATTATTCAACCTGCCACATAGGGTAACAACCTCCTAGGTAAGTGCACTATGATTTCACTCTATCCATGGTCAAGTATTTGCTATAACCAAACCATCAATATGCCCATCCAACATTACCAATGTAGAACTGTGAAGAATCCAAATATCTAAATATCTGCTAGTTGAATAACTCTATGGGAAGTACGTTCGACAATGCATGAACTTTATCAAAAGGAACTTGTTGGAG
The DNA here is from genome assembly GCA_001517045.1 of Pseudotsuga menziesii. Taxonomy (NCBI): domain Eukaryota; kingdom Viridiplantae; phylum Streptophyta; class Pinopsida; order Pinales; family Pinaceae; genus Pseudotsuga; species Pseudotsuga menziesii. The sequence goes on from LPNX010985414.1 coordinate 221,403, forward strand.
TAGAGTCCCACAGCTATAGGAAAAGCTGCCATTTTGGCGGATAGACAGTCTCGCGAAGATGAAGAGATAAAGTAAAGATACGATGCCATAGGATGTTTCTAGCTGCAGAGTAGAGCTGGAAACTATGACTACCGGGGCAGAGAAGTCAAAGAAGACGATAGTACCTGAGCGGCTGAGAAGAGAGAGCTCACCTACTGCATTGAAGGCAGCGGTGGAAGACAGGAGGGCTCAGCTACCCCCATAAAGGAAAAGGGGCAACGAGGCTGAGGTATTGAAGATGAAGGATAGAAAAGGGAAGTGGTGCACAGTACCCATGGTAAGCGTCGGGAAGCATGGAAGACTACAGAGAGCAGTGGTGTGACGGAAAGCGACTACCCCAAGTACAGATATGCCGACTATCACTAGTTAGGGTTTTTGGGTTACTGTTGGGACAGGCCCACAGTGTTGTAATGGCGAGACCTTCGGGCCGCCTATAAAGGGATGTATTTTGTATTGTAAAAGGGTTGGGCAGTTGGGCAAGTTATACAAGTAGACATTTAGACAGTTGTATTATAGAAGCTGAGCTCTGGTTCTGTTATCAGCAGTAGTTATCTTACTGTAACCAGTCACTAGCTCATTGAGCATGTATGTAACAAGCCGCAGGGATTGACAGAGAGAGAGAGAGAGAGAGAGAGAGAGAGAGAGAATATTGTAAGAAGGCAATATAGAGATAGAGAAGAGATCTAGGAGAGAAGGGCTCCAGGCAGTGAGTGCGGAGTTACCCAGAAGATCTCTAGCTGCATATGCGGTGCAGCAGAACTGTGTACTCTCTCAAGATATAATAAAACACAGTTCTGTGAATGTAGCTTCTACCCTGGAAGTGAACCACGTAAAATCATAGTGTTATGTGATTGATTCATGTGATTGTATTTAATTGTTGTATCTGTCACTCATTACATGAACTTTTCTTACAGTTAAATGTATGTATGTGTTATTCAGTTCACAACATTATAGAAGGATAAATGCATGTTGAAGTCTTTAAGTATTCTATATAAGAGTTTGTATATGTTTCACTCAAGAAAGTTAGGAGTCGCAGTATAAAGCAGCCTTGTATGTTGAGTCCTGTAAGTCGAACACAAGTAACGCTAGGTACGCTGAGTCCCAGCGGTAGGATATCGCAGGGAGGCGATATCGCACCATCAGAGGAGCTGTGGTGTGCAGTACCGCATGTTAAGGATCGAGCATAGGAGAGAGTTACGTGTTGCCCAGGACGCGGCGATGCGATAAGGGCTAGAGTCATCGCGAGTAAGAGGAAACTGCGCATTGCGAAGAGAGAAAGAGACCTCGCGGGCTAAGAAGAGCTGCGAGACGCACACAGGATGCTACAGAACCTGGTCGAAGACACTTGAGTCTTTGGCCAAACCATTAGAATCACTTCGGGTGAGACTTCAGACCGCTCCGCGGTCTGTCGCCGAAAGGGCCAGTGAGCTAGGGGTGTTGTTGGTACATTATAGTAAACCCGGGTCTGCCCATAGCGACCAACATAACTCTTACCTCATAGGAACCTTTCCCTTGTTGGAACCCTACCCTTGTTGGAACTTTTCTCTTGTTGGAACTCTTCCCTGGCTGGAACTGTGCCTCGGTTGGAACTCTGCCCCAGCTAGAACTCTACCTCAATTGGAACTCTACCTCGACAGGAACTCTACCCTGATTGGAACTTTGCCCTGCTGGAACTCTGCCCTGACTGGAACTTTGCCCTGTTGGAACTCTGCCTCGACTGGAACAATGTAGATAATCCAATCTTCTTATTTATGTACATTGAGCTACATGAACTAAATATATTATTCAATGACCATCTTAGGAAGACTTGACTTATAAAGTAATCAAGAAAAGTAATGGGAACAACTTCTTTTACTATTTTGGGAATAAGTGCAATGGTTTGCGATGCAACAAGTGTCACACATTTAATAAACATTGAAAGCAAGTGCATGGGTGGGAACCCATAACATTGCATGTTGGTGCCCTGTGGGGCCATAACTACAAGCTTAGATTTGCATCAAGAATGAAAAAAGAACGTCAGAACTCTGCCTTGGTTGGAATTTTTCCTAGTTGCTCGGTTGGATCTTTGCTTGTCGAGAACTCATCCTCAACTGGAACACTTTTGTGGTTGAAACTTTGTTGATCAGGAATTTTTCCTCCACTAGAACTCTGCCTCGATTGGCTCTCTTTCGAGCAGGAACTTTGCTTGGCAGGAACTTTGCCTTCACTGGATCTCTTCCCCGGTTGGAACTCTGCTCCCGTTGGAACTCTGCTCGACAGGAACTTTGACCAATAGGAACTTTGCTCGGCAGGAAATTTGCCTTGACTGGAGCTCGACTGGAAATTTATCACACAACTTATAACCACTAACATGTTTCACTTATGTGTATAGGTTAGTTGTGTTTCTTAAGTATGTGGGTAATAATGTGTGCCACTTATATGCATGAGTTAGGTCCTTCCTCTTTTTTGTTCTTGTAATGGGAGTGTCTTAATGTATTTATAGTTCATTCATGCAAATAACATGATGATAATTAGTCTTTCGAGGTATGGGGTCATGAAGGTTTGTGCACTAGATCATCAACAAAGAATGGAGGTTTGTTGATTTATGAATAGGATTTTTTATCTTGATCTAGTGTTTTTTAGTCACCAACCTACAACATTTCCATAGGAGCTCTATTTTTTATTCTCAAAGACCAATATTTTTTCTCTGCACTTCGTCTCGGTTCTCAATTGGGGGGATTTTAAATCTATAAATGATTTAAATGCAATGGTTTTAATGGCTACTACATTTATTATCAAAATAAATATATTAACATTTTAGCGTAATAAAATAAAAATAAACCATTTTTAAAATTAAATTTATATTATAATTAATTTACATATTAATTCTTTTTTTATGGGAATTTTTACACTAAATATTATAAATGTTTACTAAAATAACTATGTAAAATATATATAAGCAATAATTAAATTTATTGCTCTCATTTAATTTAAGAAATTTTATTGAAATTTAAATATTAAAATATAATAAAATACTTATAATTATTTATTTATAGTAATAATAATAATAAAATATTATTTTTATTCTTTTAAATCCTATTAAAATCAATAATTCAACCTATTAAATATAACGATATTTCCAATTCTTCAAATATAAAAAGAAACAAATAAATTATATTAAATTTTAAATATTAGAATATAATAGCCTATTAATTATTAATTATAATGATAATAAATTATCAATTTTTGTATAATTTTGTAATGCAACATTTAAACTCTTTCTAGAGAAGAAGAAATTTTTGTTACAAGACATGAAGTTTGTTGTTAAGTGGTTCACAAAAGAGATAACTATGGAAATTTAATGATACTGAGCAAAAAAATTGAATAATTGTGAGACGTATGATCCTTCTTCACATCCATAATATTTTCAATTTAGCAATGAAGTAGGGTTTTCAAAAACCTTAGATAGAATTCCTCATTGTTTTTATTTTAAAAAGAGGAGATAAAAATTATCCTTATAGTTATATGACCATTATGATATTCATCCCTCTTTTACTAAAGTTATATTAAATTGTTTCCAAAAACAAGATCAATGTATGGATAGAAAGTCATGGAAAAAGAATTAAGACCACAAAATATTTAGGAGAAATCACTCAACCATTGACCATCTTGGTTTGATTAGATCATTTCTATTGAGTGTTTCAATAATAAAATCAATCTTCTGTGTTCATTTTTGACTTTAGAAAAACATTTGACACAATTCCCACAACTAACCTTTTGAACAGATTAGAAGAGATCAATTCCCTTTTGAGTTAAGATCTTCCACAATAAGGTTGTATGAGAAAGTTATTATGGAATTTAGGAACTTTGAGGGATGTTCAGAAGAATTTTTTTGTAATATATCTATCAATCAAGGTGGTCCTGGGTTGGGACTATCCTTTTAGGTATATATAATAACGAGTTGAAGAGTTGTTTGGAATATTTAGATTGTGCCAACATGACTTTGGTTTGTATAGCCATCATCATTATTCTTTATATTGATGATATTGTTTTTTGACAAAGATTCCCTATGATCTTCACAATTAACCAATTCTTTTTAAGGATTTTTTCTCTAGTATGCATATGATTGTTAACACTAGAAAAACAAAGTTAATTATAATAAAATATGAAAAGATTTCTTATGATAATTTCATGTATGATAACAACAATTGGGAGGATGTGAATTCATACGAATATTCATCTTTTGATGCTCATCACAAGATTAATTGGAGCTATATCATTGAGAAATGGATTATTGGTGGTTGGAATTCTTTTTATGGACTTGAAAACAATTGTAAAATTAGACCTTTGGTTTTGGGATAATAAGATTTTCATATTTGATAGTCTTGTCAATCATGCTATCTTATATGGATGCATTGTTTGGGGTTGCAACATCTCAACAGAATTATGGAGAAGGATAGAGGAAATCTCAATTTATTACATATAATCTCATAATTAAAGAAAATACACCCTATCCTATACTCCTAATGGAATTGACTCTTTTTCCCAGTGAGACCATGACTATGACTATCTACTTAATTTACAAGAATAAGATAAACAACATGGGAGAGAGGAGGATTCCCAAGATTGTTAAGAAAGATTGGCATAAATATGACATGAATTTAAAAGGCAATTGTGGAGTTGAGAAAGAGGTCATAACAAACTCTCATTAGATCCATAGTGAAACATAGTGCTAGACAATTCCTAAGACTCCATGTGTTGAAAGATTTTGTCATCTTTGTGAAACTGAGAGGGTTGAATATTAAAATCATTTTCTCATGGAATTCCCTGCATACACCCATATTAGAGCACAATTTCAAAATATTTTATACAATACATATCTTTATAACATTTTAAGTCATCATAACTATGGTGGTGAATGAATGTTTTTCTTAAATATTTTCAAACATAGAAATATAAAGAAAACAATATGATTCCTTACATTTTTTAATATATATATATATAGTTTGATACTCAACATATATTTAATGTTGAAATAAATAATAACTAAACATAAAGTAAAATGGTTTGCTAGAGAATCCCAAAGGTTGAGTGAAATGTATTACATACATTAAGAAAAATATATTTTATGACAACTTATTATAACTAATGTAAATCCATTTTAATTATTAATTTATAATGTATATAATTAATCTATAATGTGCGAAGAAGATCAATTTTTTTCACAATTTAAAAAAAATATATAAATATTTGAAAAAAAATTACACTGAAAAATTCAATTCCATTTACAAAAATCAAAATAACTATACGTTAATAATAATAATAATAATATAAATAGAATAGAATAACTTATCCTTAACTTACATGAGTTTTAATTGGTGTATAAGTCTTATGTTTTTATTACAACCAATATGCAAACAAACATTGTGCAAAACATTTTTTTCCTTGTTTTATTAATATTGCCAATATGATATAGTATGTGGTTATAGTTTATATGAAATATATTTTATTTTGTAGATAAGAAGAATTGGAAATGTCTTGCAATTTTAATAAGATTGAAAAAAATAAAAATAATAATTGTAGTTGTAGTTATAGATGTTAATATTATTATTGTTATAATAAGAAATTTATAAAAAGAATATTTGAAACTAGATATTTCTATTTAGAATATATTTTCCTCTATAAATTAAGATACAAAAATTGATAATTTATTATCATTATAATTAATTATTAATTATTAATATGTTATTATATTCTAAAATTTAAAATTCAATATAATTTATTTGTTTCTTTTTTATATTTGAAGAATTGGAAACGTAAATTGATTTTAATAAGATTTAAAAGAATAAAAATAATATTTTATTATTATTATAAATAAATAATTATAAGTATTTTACTATATTTTAATATTTAAAATTTCAATAAAATTTCTTAAATTAAATCATAACAAAAAATTTAATTATTGCTTATATATCTTTTTAGATAATTATCTTTAGTAAAGATTTATAATATTTAGTGTAAAAATCCTAAAAAAAATAAAATAAGAAATTAATTATAATATAAATTTACTTTTAAAAATGGTTTATTTTTATTTTATTGGCCTAAAATGTTAATATATTTATTTTGATAATAAATGTAGTAGTTATTAAAACCTTTGCATCTAAATTATTTATAGTTTCAAACTTAAATGAAACCCTCTAAATCATCTCGTGAGCTACTATAAATGAAACTACAAATTTTCTACCATGCTTACACTCTTTATCATACCAATGATTGGTAATTTTATTTTCTTTTCTACCACACACCTTCACAATGAAGGTGTAAACTGAGAGCGTTGTTGTAAAATTATGATAAAGGTTTTCAATATTTTCTTTATTTAATAATATATTTAATTCATTATTTGAATCCCTCGAAAAATAGATTAGCTTTATTTTTATCATAGATCAAGTTCTTTTGGTTATCATAGTTCTCTATTATGGGGTTTATGTAGTTATCAAAGTTTAGAGTTAAGGTTAATGGTATATTTGGTTCTAAATGAGGATATCACATATCACATATTCTATGACACTATTCACAAGCCTATAGATACAAGTCATTTATTTTGACTTCAACCACATCATTAAAGCCATTGCAAATTATTATATCTTGAGAAATATAAACCTTGATTTGGTTGATACCAAACAAATTCTCACCCAAGTATTAAAAGATTTTTTTGTATATTCTAGCTTACAAAATGTTTTCATCTAACAATAGAACATTAGGGTGTGAATCATTACTTAAGATAATAGTTTTGTTAGTTTTTTCTAACATTAAAATATTTTAGAAGGAGAATATTATCTTATTTCTTAGGTTGTAATATAATATATTAAGTAGTAAAGACAATTTTATCTAAATTATGCTACATATAAAATCTAGAATTAATAGATACAAAATAACACACATCATTCTATTTCATATAATAAACCTTTAAACAACTCTAGAAACATATCTAGAACAGGCCTTCAAATGATTTTTAAGCTACATTGTCCTTGAAACAACTCCTCTACAAAGACATCTCAAACTATCCATCAAATATATTAAGGGATATAGTTCTATTTCATGTCAATAAACCTTGAAACAACTTTTCTAAAAACACATCTCAAACTGGCCTTAAAATGTTTCTTTAGGGATATTGTTTTAAGAAATTAACTATGGTTATGTTGCATGGGAGAAAGGAACCTAATGAGCTCATTCACTTTCTTCTTTGTCCTTGGGAAACAGTCCATCTGCAACAAAACAAAAGAAAACAGTCTCTCAAGGATGCCCATTTGTACCGATTCTATCAGCAGCCCTTCTTCGAGAGAATTGGAGCAGATTTGCAATAGAATCCCATCTGCATAATTAGTTCCAGTATCAGACATATCCAACAAGCTTCTAACGATACTCGGTATTGCTAGGGCATGGCCCAGTATGGCACACAGACCTTCTGAAATGGTCGAAAGTGCCTACAAAATCGCTAAGGATTGCTTTTCCATGGATGTATCTGCACCACGAAGAAGCTCCATCAAACGAGGAACGACACCTGCCTTGGCTATCTTCGATCTATTTTTAGTAACTGTACACAGAGAAAATAATGCCTTCAGGCTGGCCTTAATGGCGCAAGAATATATATTTTTGTCAAATAGCTTAAGCAGTCTATCTATGATTCCTTCTCTCGTTGTATTTTCTCTCGCAGAATTTCTATGTTTGCCATTTTTTCCACAATAGATGCTACGTTCATTATGGCCTCCAGAGTGCACTTCCCAAAGTCCCATACGAGGGTTTCCAGCATAGAAGGCCCCAACAGAGCTCTATTGTTAGATATACGATCCACAAAGAACAATGAAATTGCAAAGATTGCTTCTTCTACAGCCTCACGATCTGCATCCATTAGAGAATTCACTGGAGCCTCTGAATCCAAGACGTGGATAAGAACAGGAAAAACTCCCTCGGATTCAAAAAAATGTCCTTTCCTCTCGCTGACATTGGCTAGAACTCTGAGTTTCTTCAAAGCTTCAGGATTATCTATAGTTGCGTCCTGAATATCTTGAATAATTTGCCGCACACCACTCGGCTCTGCCATGGGGTTTGGTGTTGGTATTCCAATGATGCCATTCAAACTGTCAGGAACGCATGATTCCTATATCATCCTGTGAAGAGTGTGATTGGGGATGAGCTCTTCGCTGTGAAGAGCCTCCTGAGTCGAACGCTCACAGAGTTTGGAAGTATCGAAGTCAATATCACAAAATGCCAATCAACCATGAAAATTTGAATGTGCATTTCCCTCTTTCTAACATTCAAAACTTGAATATGAGTTTCCCTCTCTGGTGCATATGGTTCATGATTCAAATTTGTGATATGATCGATACACAACACATACATGGATCATTGGATGGTACATGGGCTTGTACAAGTTTCAGAGGATGAAGACTTTCTTTGCAGCCAAGACAATCACGTGATAACTGAGGATACGGTAAGAGGCCATTAATGGAGTCTAGGTGAGCTTGCCGGAGGAGACGACGCAACGATTGCCACCGGGAAAAATCGTCGCATCGTTAGCTTACTCCCTTTATATGGACTACATGACAATTGACCTCCATTGGGTCAATGTGTGACCTACACAATAAATGAGATGAGTTCCTTTGAGTTATAAAGGTAGTGGTTCAATTAGATAGTCTTTGATGTAATCCTTTATTTTTGTTTTTGAGATCCCGAACCCATCTCCTTCCTTGAATATTACCATCATTACTCTCATCTCTTCTATTAGCATCTTCTTGCACTGGAATGGGATGTTGTGGACTGTACTGTCCTCGGCCTTCAAAAACTCCCAGGTCATCTCCTTCACCACCAGCTCCAGAAGGCTGTACATGTAATTCACAGCCACTTCCTCTGTACTTCCTGGATTTTCTCTCATATAACATTCAATGCTCGATGCCAATTCTCCATGATCCATCTCCATTTTATATGTATGTATTTCGTCTGCTAGTCGGGTAATTATGGAATTCAGTTGTGTCAAAACACGTCTTCCTGGATAATCCAACTGTTCCAGTGCCTCTTACGAAAGGATTTGCCCCTCCATCAATAACACTCCGCTTACCACAAGTATACGCTGTCCAATGGAAATGATCCTGTTTCTTATATACTCCTCCAAGATTAGCATGTACTCACAAGCCAACCATTCTGCTTCTTCGTAATACCCCATCAAATTCTCCTCCCACTGATCATTTCAATGGATATTCAACATTCAGATCAACAAATCATTAATTAATTTTCATGCACAGGCATTCAAACAGTAACTAGTGTATACTCAGATTGTAACCTGTTAGAAGCCTTATGTGTGTGAATGAAAATCTACAGGTAATTCACTCAATTACTTACCCCCTTTCTAAAAAAAGTAAGCAATTCATGTCCCTAATCCTTCTCTGCCTCCAAAACCACTTCGTGAACTATGTCGTAGAAGATCTTCATATAGTTTGGAAGGTTTTCTGTCAAGGAGAGGTCCTGTTTGAAGACCCAAATCATAATATAATACACTATAATTAGGTACAACATAACATATATGGATGATGTCCAATATGTGATGAAGATGATTGCAGCAATGGCCTTATACCTTCTCACAGCCTCAGTGAATATCTTCAATTCATCAAGGGTTCCATATGTGTCATACATATCGTTTAGAACAGTATTCAAGCACACCACTTTTGAAAATAGGAATTTGCATTTCGCATACTGGGGCTCATACATGCCTGTCGCTACTATAAAGAAACACTTCACCGGCCTCTCCCGACCGAGCGGTAATAGAGGGAACTCCGAATTTTTAAACTCGCTGTGATGCATAATCAATTGAGACGGAATCAAAACTAATTAATTTCTCTTCATTCAGTCAGTGGATACATACTAGATTCTAGAATAATAGCCAAGATGATCAGGGTAGGTTAATTACCTAGTGACATTCTTCATCTCTTTTTGGTGGATGGCCTGGCTAATGTTGAAGTCCATTTTTTCTAGCTCTAAAATCTTTTGGTTGTTCACCTTTGGCAACCTTCAATCAAACAAAATGTAGCACCCAGTCAGTCCCATTACCATTATCAGCAAGGAAGGAAAGAAGGTGCAAATTATGTTATCTTGTTTTAAGAAAAAGAAAGATTTGAGGTCTGACTTACTGGTATATGCTTTTGGCTAAGTGTGCATAATCTGAGCGATATAGTTGACAATATCTCTTTACTTCCACTCTCTGGACACTGGCATGCTGAGAATTCTCCAGCGCGTATTTAATATGGCAACGACAATGACAAACAAAGTTATAAATTCATCCAATCCAATCACTTGTATGGGTCAATCGGCACTAGGCAGTTATATGTTGTGTTACCTCTTCGCTTAGGCTTTGTTTCCTATTCCACGCACTGTAAGTCTCACTTTTCTCAAGAGCTTCTTTTAAATATTTACTAGTGAAGCTTTTAGCTTCATCCAAGATGTTTTCTCTAGGAAATGCCAGCTGGGAAGCTCTATAAAGGCTCGACATGCTTGCTACATCATTGTTGAACTCAACAGCCGAGCAAAAGAAGTGCCCATTTGAGTCTTTGAAGTTCTCGAAAACCACTGATAATACAATGTACAAAAGTCAGAAGAGAAGAGAGAACAGTTCATGATGTATTGTGTTATAGCCTGTTTTTGTTTCTCATTTTAAAGCATTTGCTTGGTTTTAAAGCATGGTCTTTCTTTCATTTTTAAGTTTTGACTTTAGTTTCTTTTAAATTTTTCTTTGATTATATGCTTATACAAAAATCAGATTTAATAGGTTTCTTCCAATTTTGGTTTTACTTAGTGAAATTTATGGTTTCTAGGGGCTTGTAGAATGTATATATGACTTAAAGATTCTAAAAATATCATAAGGTTTTATTTAAAGTCATTTAACCAAAGTTTAACCCTTTGTTGTGAGTTTTGTTTTAAAAATTATTAAAACATATATTCTTGTAGCGCAAGCTTAGAAAAGGTAAACACGCACGCTACAAGAAAATCATGCTATCTGAAAAAATCATGATTTTGGCTCGAAATTTTCAAAATTCGCGCATAGGAGAAGTCTTTCACACCCGTCAATGAGTTTGATACGTGTTTTCAGCCATAGTAATCATTGTGACAAGTGTTATGAGATCAAATAAGGAATCATTTGGGTGAGTTGCGGTTGTTTGAAAGTTATGAGATACAGAGTGGTGGAACCATAATGATTATTCTGATGAGAAAAATTTGCCATAAGCTACGCATTTCCTGAATGCATGAAGACCATAGAAGTTGTGGCAATACCTAGCAGTTTGTGATTGAAGATTGAAGAAGTTCAACAATTTAGGGTTTTGTAGGGTAACTATTTAGCACTGTCGTGGCAGTCAGAGATAGACTTAAGAATGAAATTGGACACCTGGGAAGATAGGAAAGCATATTTCTAGCAACCGAATCCATTATTCAGATAGGTATGAAGCAAATTATTTTCATATTCCATGTATTCGGGTTCACACTGACAGAAGATTAGTTATTGAGATTAACTAAGAATGCTAGTGCATAAACTCAATTTTTGTTCAATGTTGATTTTTCTTTGTCAGTAGAGTCAAAATACTTATCAGTTTGAGAAGTAAAATTCAACTCAGGGGTTTAGTTTTCTCAAACATATGATTGACTGTTAAAATTGCAAATATTCGAATAGAGTTAAGTTATTTATTGAAGGAAGCATTTTTAATATCAATTATCCATAATGAAGAAGAGTGGGAAAACAAACAGAGTTGAACCCTCAAATATGTCTTGGGTTCAAGCTTTCCCTGACTGCGCAAGGTTATTTTCAGAAGCAGGATGGTTAAATTATTTTGAGAAGATTGATGGACATCACATAGAAGTTTCATATAAGTTTGCTCAGGGATTGGATAATGACATAGTTACTTTTGACACCCTAAATATTGAGCTGACCAGAGAGCTAATAGCAGAGGCTACAGGGATCCCTGATGAAGGTGAATATTGGTTCAAGAAGGTACCTTTTACCTTTGATTCACAGAATTACTTTCTTTCAAATGTTGTTGCAGACTGAGGTAAAGGAGTGCATATCCAGAAGTTCAAACCAGAGTGGAGAGAACCAATTAAAATTATGCAAAGTTATGTAACTTGTGAAGGAAGATGTGCATTTATATTTAAGTATCATTTTAGTTTTTTGCAGCATCTAAATCATGAAGAAAAGATGAACCTTCCTTTCTTTTTCCTAAAGAGTCTGCAAAAGATGTCCAGCAGAGTAAAAGAGCATCAAGACCATACTAAACAACCCATATTTCATCATGGTATGATAAAGCTAATCATAAGTATTGTGCTCCAAAAGAAGGAAAAAACCTGGGACTATTTTCTATTCTGGTCTAGGTTTCAATCCGAGAAAGAAGACCAATCAAAGAAAAGGCAGTTGAACAAAGGACAGAATTTAGTCAAGAAATTGAAGAAAAAGGTCATAGTTGAGATAGAAGAAGATAGTGTGCAAGGAAAGTCCGTGACCCAAAGGGATGAAAATGTTGAAAATGAACAGCAGAATAAGGTTGAGGAAGATGAAATATCAAAGGGTCAAACGCAGGATTTAGAGCATGTAGAAGATATCCTTCATGAAGAAGTAAATAAGGGAGTAGATGAAAGTTTGAAAGAACAGGAACAAGTCCCTACGGGAGTACAGTTAGAAGATAAGAAGAGTCCATTGATTGATGAAGCTAGGGTTGACACTGAACAAGATTTACAGGAACAGTCTAAAGAAGGGTTAATGTCATGAGGAATCAAAAGAAACGTGGTTCAGCTAGCATCTATAAAACACCAAGGAAAAACTTTGAGCATGCTGGGGGAGATTGGGGTAGGTTGGAGGCCTAAGACTAGACCCAAGAATAAATTGAGATTGAATATGAAAAAATTGATAAACCCTAAGTTAGCTCAGAAGAAAATCACAGTGATAGAAGACTCTTCATCCCAAGAAGAGTTAGAAGAGAATGAAGATTTAAATGTAAAAGAGATGAAGGGTAAGAAACAGGTTATTTCAAAGGATAAGTTAGCCTTAATTGAAACTAAAATCTCAAAATGTTAAAATAAGTTCGAAGGAAATTAGTTTTAGACCATCATCAAGATGATTCAATGAAGCAGCATTCAGTCGTAACAAGTGTTAGAAAACAGGACCGCATAGCAATAACAGATATACAGTTAAATCAATAAACAAGATGCAAAACACATTAAAACATTATAGAGAGAAACAAATATAACATGGTTCACCCAAACGATGAGCTACGTCCACAAAGAAATTTGCCAGTCCTTTTATTACAGTCCAGAAAGATGAAGGGATACACCCTGCAGCAAAACCGCTGCACTTCCTCTTCACGCTCTCACAATCTCTCTTCCAGTACAATACAATACCATATCCAGTCGATTTACAATGCTCTCTTTTTTAGGGGAAATACCATGGGAAAAATTATAGGGTTAACCCAATACCATGGGTATGCAATACTGTTGGCCAACACACATCCCCAAAAAAAAAAATTCGGGGGCAGAGCCCAAGGTAGGGGGAACTAGTGTAAAGTACTCCTGGGTTACAATCACAACTAAATAATATCTCTGGATCTGGAAGATTAGGCTCCACAACCAACAATCTCCCACTTGGAGACTAATCACAACAACTCCATCACTACTGCACTTGCTGGACCTTGGACTTGGCAAATTTCTTCTTTTCACCTTCATGATTTAAGGCGAACAGAAACCGAGCAGGAACTCAGTTTCTCTCTAGTTACTCCCTTTGTCAACATGTCTTCATGATTCTAGCTAGTGTGAATCTTTTCCAGTTTTAACAGTTCTTCATCTAGAACATATCTTATGAAGTGGTACTTGAGTTCTATATGTTTAGTCCTCGAATTAAAAGTTGAGTTCTTTGCAAGAGGAATGGCACTCTAGCTATCACTATACAGCCTACTATTCTCCTGTTTCTTACCCAATTCTTCCATGAACCTCTGCAACCAAATCATCTCCTTACTAGCCTCTGTAGCAACAACATACTCTGGTTCCGTTTTTGAAAGTGAAACAACCTATTGCAGTTTTGAAATCCAACTTACTGTTGTTCCACCTACAGTGAACACATACCCTGTGGTTCTCCTCCTGTTTTCTTTATCACCAGCCATATCTGCATCAACATATCCCTGTAGAACAATGTCTGAACCTCCAAAACAATGCATGAGAAGTGGTACCTATCAAATACTTGAGAATCCACTGTACTGCTTTCCAATGCTCTTTACCTGGATTATTCATATACCTGCTCACAACTTCCACTGCATGTGCAATATCTGGTCTTGTGCACACCATGGCATACATCAAGCTCCCAACTGCTGATGAATAGGGAATCTTGGACATGTAATCTATCTCTTCTTGTGTCTCTGGACACATATGCTTGCTTAGTTTGAAATGGCTCGCCAAAGGTGTGCCGACTGGTTTTGCATTATGCATTTTAAATCTCTGCAACACCTTTTCTATGTACTCACCTTGAGACAATGTCAATTTGCGATTTTTCCTGTCTCTTGTTATTCTCATACTAAGGATTTGCTTTGCAACACCCAAATCCTTCATCGAAAATGATTTAGCTAGTTTTCTTTTGAGCACATTTATATCCTACATGTTAGACCCTGCAACAAGCATGTCATCCACATACAATAACAATATAATATATCTTCCGTTATTTAGCCTCTTGAAATAAACACAGTGGTCAGAATGACATCTATCATAACCTTGTTCTGTGATAAACTTATCAAATTTTAAATACCACTGCCTTGGAGCTTGCTTCAGGCCATACAAGCTCTTCTTCAACCTGCAAACCAAATTCTCCTTCCCTTTGACCTCATACCCTTGCGGCTGATACATATAAATCTCTTCCTCCAAATCCCCATGGAGAAAGGCCGTTTTTACATCTAATTTTTCAAGATGCAAATCTTCTACCGCCACTAGACTTAACATAGTTCTAATTGAAGTCATTTTAACAATAGGAGAAAATATTTCATCAAAGTCTATACCTTTCTTTTGTGCAAACCCCTTTACAACAAGTTTAGCCTTGTACCGCTTCTTTCCTCCATCTTCTTCCTTTAACCTGTAAACCCATTTATTTTGCAATACCCTTTTTTCTGCAGGCAACTTAACCAGATCCCAAGTCTGGTTTCTTACCAATGAGTCCATCTCCTCATCCATGCCTTGCTCCCACTTCTTTCTAGTTTCTACTTGCATTGCTTCTTCAAAACATTCTAGCTCACCAGAATCAGTCATCAATAAATAATACAGTGAAGGAGAGAATCGTTCAGGAGGTCTACTTATCCTGGTAGACTTTCTTACAGTTGCAGGAGTTTCAGGTACCTGCTGCTGCTCTTGATTTTCTGGTGCTTTTGGAACTTCATTTTCTTTGATTTCATCAAGCACTTTGTACTCTGTGTTTTCCTTTTCTTCTTTCTTTCCTTGCAATTGATCTTTGTACATGACCTTTTCATTGAATACTACATCTCTACTCCTAATGATTTTGCGATTTTTAAGATCCCATAAGCGATAATTAAAATCATCAACCCCGTATCCAATAAAGGTACATTTCTTGGATTTAGCGTCAAGCTTTGTTCTATCATCTTTATCAATATGGACAAATGCTTCACAACCAAAAGTTCTCAGAAATGAGTATTTTACCTATTTACCTATCCACGCCTCCTTTGGAATGCCACCATCCAAAGCGCTTGAAGGCCCTCTGTTTATTAAATAAACAACAATGTTTATAGCATCAGCCCAAAACTGTAAGGGCAACCCTGCATGCAATCTCATACACCTTGCACGCTCCATGATCGTTCTATTCATCCTTTCTGACACACCATTTTCTTGGGGTGTTCCAGGGACTGTCTTCTCTCTGCGAATCCCATTGTGTGAACAGTAACTATCAAACTCCTTGCTACAGTACTCGCCTCCATTATCATATCTGAGACATTTCAACCTTTTTCCTGTCTCATTCTCAGCCAAAGCTTTCCACTTCTTAGAAGTATCAAACACATCAGATTTCTGTCTAATGCAATAAACCCAAGTTTTTCTAGTTACATCATTAATAAAAGTAACATAATAACAAGAGCCACCAAGAGATTGTACCTGAGCTGGTCCCCATACATCTGTATGGAAAAGCTCTAACTTTTCACTCTTCTTTTGTTTCCCAACCCTGAGAAATCTAACTCTCTTCGGTTTTCCATAAACACAGTTCTCACAAAATTCCAAACTTGCCTGCTTCAAATCTGGAAGCAGTTTCCTTGAGTGGAGAATCTGCATCCCCTTCTCACTCATGTGGCCAAGCCTATGATGCCACAACGTTGCACCTGTTTATGTGGAAGCTACAGAAATAGAATAATCAGTATTATGAGGACATAAATATAACGTACCTATCCTATCTCCTTTTGCAATTACCATTGATCATTTAGTGACCTTCCACCACGTTTTTCCAAATATAGACAAACAACCGCCATCTCCCAACTGCCATGTTGATATCAGATTTCTTTTCATAGCAGGAATGTGCCTTACATCCTTTAGCAACTAGTCATTTCCATTATTTAGCTTAATCCGTACCTTACCATTTCCAACAATTTTACATGGTTCATCATCCCCCAATAACACATGCCCAAAATCACCTTGAACATAATCATAAAAGAATTTCCTATGGGGTGTAGCATGACATGAAGCCCCTAAATCTACTACCCAGTAATCACTAGTATTATCTAATGCAAGAATCAAAGCATCTTGTAACACATCACCTGCTACATTAGCTTCCTAGGTAGTCTCTTGCTGCCTCTCACCTTTCTTCTTTGGTGCTCTGCAGTCTTTCTTTAGACGTCCTTTCTTACCACAGTTCCAGCACTCTATTTTTCCGAATCTAGACTTAGATCTTCCCTCTTTAGACTTGCCATGATTTCCTGGGCTCCTTCCTCTCTCGTTTTGTCTCTCTCTGCTCTCCATGGTCAACGCATTACCTGATGTCTCACCTGTGCTTTTCCTTCGCATTTCCTCGCTAAGAATAACACTAACAACATCATCAAACTTAAGAGTGTTTGAACTAGGGACAGAGTTACTTACAACCATGACCAAGCTATTCCATCTTTCTGGCAATGAGCACAAGATTAGAAGATCCCTAACCTCATCCTCAAAGTTCACTTTTACAGAACTTAACTAACTGGTAAGTGTATTAAACTCATTTAAATGGTCACCAACAGATCCATCTTCCGACACCTTCATATTAAATAAACGCTTCATTAAAAATAGCTTGTTAGAAGCTGAGGGTTTTTCGTAGAGCTTACTCAATGCGCTCATCACACCTTCTGTTGTTTTTTCTTTCGAAATATTGAAGGCCACTAACGAAGCTAGGCACAGCCGTATTGTTCCTAGTGTCTTTCTGTCAAGAACCTCCCATTCTTCATTTACAATGCTCTCTTTTATAGGGGAAATACCATGGGAAAAATTCTAGGGTTAACCCGATACCATGGGTCCGCAATAATGTTGGCCAACACACATCCCAAAAAAAAAAATTCGAGGGCTCCGCCCCCGAACCCCAAGGCAGGGGGAATGAGTGTACAATACTCCTGGGTTACAATCACAACTGAATAATATCTCTAGATCTGGAAGATTAGGCTCCACAACCAACAACAAGTTTCTATGCAGAGAAAGAAAAGATTGCAGAACTAGCAGCCCAATGCAGTTTTGAAGTTAATGAGTCTCCAGGGGCTCCTATATCTGTGACAGAGTAGCAAGAGGAGGATGAAGAGATATTTAAGAAATTGAAGATCCCTTGGATGCCAGAAGGAGTGCATCCAGTCTTAGAAGGAAAGTGTATTGATTCAGAGAATGAAAATTTACAAAGAAGTATTAAACAATGTAAATATCAGACATAATACCTGCATGAAACAAATGAGGGGTTAGTAGCTACTAACAGAAGATTAAGAGAGGATTTAGAGGAGTTCAATAGCCATTATCAAGAGTTAATTGCAGTCTCTAAGGAATCTTTGAAAAGGAAAAGACAGACACAAAGTCTGTTTGCAGAATTAAAGCAAACTGTTCAAGACATAACACAACAAAATCGGGAGCTTTCAAAAAGAGTCGAAGACCTAGAAGCTGACCATCAAAAAATGAGAAGGAAGACTCAAGCATTGGAAGGGATAGCTCTTTTGGTAGAGGCTGCTAAAGATTTGTAAATGCTTTAAATGATAGTGGTTTTTAGTTAGTCTTTGTAAAAAGTTAGTTTAATATGTATGACTCTATTTTTGTTAAGTAATTCGGTAGTATGACCTAAAAAGCAGTTTTTCAGTTATGTAACTATTTTTGGGTAACTAATATAAAAGTAAGACTGAAGAAAGATTGAGGGTTCAAATTTTTGTACAAGGGGAGGCTGTTAGCTACTATTCAGAGCAAAGTTTCAGAAACTCTTATTTATTTTGGATTACTGATTATGGTATATATTCAAACTATAAGCCCTATTTATCTTATTTGATGGTTTCATTTCTGATTGGTTTAATCACTCAGTTTATAAATTCATTTCCTGTTTAATGTTATTTCTCATGAAATGCTTGTGAGCTGTGGATGAAATTCAATAATGTGTTTATGGTGTTTTGGTTTAAGTTTCATATATGATACATCTCGGTATTTCATTGTTGCATGATTTAGTGTTTGTCTCAGCCTTATGAGTTTTTACCCTCTTGTTTACAAACTGCACAACCAAAACCCTAAAAAACCTGTTTTACTTATTTTTATTTATTGAGATTGTGTTGTCTTGTTCTTTAGTAGTCTGAGAACTATTTCCGGCACTAACATCTTTGGCGCCGTTGCCAAGGACAAAGCTGAAGCATACTTTCCTTGGGTTACTCATCATTCAACCGGTTTTGAGAGGTGGACTTAAACCAACAAATTTTAAATTTCACCAAATAGTTCACAGTGGCTACTAAAGGAGTTGGAACAAGAAGTAGACCTAGTACACCTTTACAACTGGGTATCTCAAACTCAGAGAAAATTTTGAAAACAACTAGGAAAATCAAAAGGTCTCAATCATCTCCAGCCTTATGTAACCCTGACCAAATAGACTTATTGTCACCCTTTTTTGTTTCAATGGAAGAGGAACAAGATTCATCCTAGTTGAAACCTACAATCCCTGTTAGCAATTTTCATATTTTTACTGATCCTCAGTCTTTCAAGAAAGCAAAAACCTTATCTCCTGGAAAAATCCCTTTATTTCACCTCAAAGTTAGTAAGAGTCCTTTTCATCCAATTTCCAGTCAAGTTTTTCCTTCATCTAAACCAGTCAATTTAAAGATGCCAGCCCAAAATCAACCATTAGATATGATGGATCGAATGGTAGCAGCTAGGTATGCACTTCTAGTTTTACCTCAACCCTTAAATGCTCTTCTTGGTGGAGATTACCAAAAGTACTTACCTAGGTTTAATGGACAAGGTGAGACAACAGCTAAGGAGCATTGCGATGCATTTCTCAGCTATGCAGATAATTAGAATATCGAGGCAAAATATGTGTGGATGAGAATGTTCGTACAGAGTCTGGATGGAGAGGTCAGAAGATGGTTCAAAGATTTACCAACAAACTCTATTTCTTTAATAGAAGAGCTTCAGGATGTTTTCATGAGACAATGGGGTGATACTAAGGATCACGCATATTACATTACAGAGTTCAGAGCCCTAAGAAGGAAGAAAGATAAAACTATAGCTAATTTCTCTAAGAGGTTCAATAAAATGTATGGTAGAATTCCTGCAGAGATTAAACCTTCTTAAACTTCTGCAAAACTCACTTATGCTAATGCTTTTGACCATGAGTTTTCCTCACTCTTGAGAGAAAGAAGACCTGTTACTTTACTTAATATGCAAGAAGCAACATTAGAGGTGGAATCTAATATTCTTGCTTCTAATAGATTGAAGAGAAACTCAGCTCAACAAGTTTATGACAAGAAGGGTAAGAAAGAGGCATCTCCAGTAGTTTCAACATCACACTCTGCAGATGGTAAGATTGATGAGATGGCAAAACTAGTGAAAATCCCAATAGCAAAACTAAACAAATTGGAATTAGAGAAAATTTCCAATAGGTCTGTTCAAGAGGGGGACAGAAACCCTAATAATCCAAATCAGTTCAGAAGACAGTTTGCACCTCGTTTCATTCCCAGAGAGAGAAGAAATAATGAAATACAACGAGAGAGGAGAGAAGTTGAAGATCAAAAGGTGCCACCCCCACTTCAAAAAAATGTCACTGATGAAGGAGAAATAGAAGAAGAAGAGATTTTTGATGATCCAGATCAAGACATGAATTATTTTGGAGAACAGTTGACTGAAGGTTTTGTGGCTGAGGAAGATTTTTTTAACTATGAATATTATGATGCAGATTTTTTTCAAATAGAAAATGACTTAAACCTCGAAGTAACTGCTGATATATATCAGTCTGATCTAAAGAAAGCCCTAAATTTAAGATCAAGGCCAAAACATGTGGTTCAAAACCCTAAAAAGAAGGCAATTCCTCCTCCTAAACAGCAGTCTGATCCAGTATTAGAAAAAAAATAGAATCAGGAAAAACCAGAGAAGGTTATTGAAGTTGAAGAAGTGAATAAGAATATGCAAAATTTTAATCTCGAAAATGAATTGTGCAAAATTAAAATCCCCTTGCCTTTCACTGTGTTGATAAAAAATCCTTCTTACAAAAATTCAGTTTTGAAAATGATAAGTTCAGCAAGCAGTCAAGTACCCTCTAACACAGTAAATCTATAGGAGGAAAATCCTAAAATTTTTATTGGGTCAGCTTTGACAGAGAAAACTGAAAATGATGCAAGTGCATCTCCACCTTTTTACATCATATTAACCATTCATGAGCAGAGGATACATAATTGCCTTTTGGATTCAAGAGCATCTCATAATCTAATGCCAAAAGCAGTCATGGAGGCTTTAGGGTTGGGCATAACAAAACCTTATCATGACTTGTATGCTTTCGATTCTCAAGTTGTAAAATGTTTAGAAATGATAAAGGATATGGTGGTTAGCTTAGCTCAACTACCAATGAAAAGTGTTATTATGGATCTACTAGTGGCGGATATCACACCTAAATTTGGAATGCTTCTTTCTAGATATCGGGCTAAGAAGATAGGTGGAACTTTACAGATGGACTTAACATATGCAACCATTCCTGTTTTTGGAGGTGAGAACATAATGTTGTATAGAGAGTTACAATTTGCTTATATTGTAACTGATGACAGGAATCCTACAAATCATCCATTATATGCTGTTGAAAAGGATTTGGGTACTTGTATGTTGCACTTTAGTGATGATAATGATGCTGCTGGTATATTACAGGTTGAAAAAGAAAAATCAGTCAAATGCATTATGGAACCAGAGGATGAACTTTGGCAAATGTATTTTTATAGATCATCATCTAAAGAAGGTGCTGGAGCAGGAGTTGTCCTGATATCTCCTGGTGGTGAAGTGGTAAGATTAATGTACAAGTTAGAATTTATTACCACTAATAATACAATAGAGTATGAAGTTGTGTTGTTAGGTTTGAGAGCTGCAAAAGATTTAGGTATTCAACAAATATCTGTGTATGGCGACTCCAAGTTGGTTGTTCATCAAGTAAGGAATACCTATCAAGTAAAGAAAGATTTGTTGAAAGTGTACAGGAATGAAGTATGGGATATGATAGACAATTTCTTTGTGGCTTTTAATATCTCTTATATTCCTAGAGATCATAACCAAACTGTTGATTATCTTTCCCTAGCAGCCACACATTTCAGGATTCCTAAAACAACTTAGCTGAAGTATCCTATTGAAGTTAGGTACAGACCTTCTGTGCCTGATAATATAAAGCAATGGAGAGTTTTTGAGGATGATTTTGAGATTAAAAGGTTTTTAGAGCTGATTGGTGAGTTCTCTAATTCCTTAACTGACCAAGAACATGATGATGAATATGAATATATTGAGGGTGTTGCAGAAAATGAAATTGCAGGTCACAAAATCATTGAGCTGAAAAGTAATTTTATTCCTAAGGGTTTGGTGCCTTTAGAGAGGATTTTTTCGAAGGATGATACCCCTTTAAAACCAGCTATACATTCTTCAGAAGAAAATGTAATGGATTGTAATATTGGCACCAAGGAGCACCCCAGAATAGTGAAGATCTCAAAGGCACTCACAACAGAGCACAGAAACAGGTACATCAAGTTATTGAAAGAGTATGTTGATATTTTTACTTGGTCATACGAGGATTTGAAGACGTATGATACTAGTATTATACAACATAAAGTGCCTTTGAAACCAAATGTCAAACCATTTAGACATAAATTAAGGAGAACCATTCCTGCTTTATTCCCCATTATAGAAAATTAGGTAAAAAAATTGTTAGATGCTAAGATTATTGTTCCCCTCCGATATTCTTCATGGGTAGCAAATCTAGTACCTGTCAGAAAAAAGAATGGTGAAATAAGATTGTGTGTTGATTGTCGAAATTTGAATAGGTCTTCACTTGAAGATAATTATCCTTTATCAAATATTGAACAAATATTGCAGAAGGTGGTGGGTGCACAAAGAATCTCAATGGTAGATGGTTTTTCAGGGTATAACCAAATTGCAATGCACCCCGATGACAGAGAAAAGACAGCTTTTACTACCCCTTAGGGTACTTTTATGTATGGCAAAATTCCTTTTGGATTAATGAATGTTGGAGCTACCTTTCAAAGATCTATGGACATAGCCTTTGCGGGAGAGAGGGATAAGTTTGTGGTGATATATTTAGATGGCATTACAATCTTCTCACAGTCTGATGATGAGAACTTAAAACACCTAAAACAAACTTTCTTGAAATACAAAAAGTATGGACTGTCTCTCAATCCCAAAAAGTCGCATTTTGCTGTACAAGAGGGTAAGTTGTTGGGTCATTTGGTTTTAGCTGATGGCATAAGGATAGATTCAGAAAGGGTAAAAGCTATTCTGAAAATTAGTTTACCAAGAAGTAAGAAGGATGTGCAATCTTCTATTGGAAAAATAAATTTTCTACGTTGGTTCACACCGAATTTTGCTGAAACCATTAAACAAATTACAGCCATGTTGAAAAAAGATTAGGAAGTTAGGTGGACTATAGAAGCTAAGAATTCATTTGAAAATATTAAGATAGCTCTTACGGAAGCACCAGTGCTAGTAAAAACTGATTTTTCAAAGGAATTTTTGACTTTTTCTTTTGCATCAGAGGATACTTTAGCTGTTGTTTTATTATAGAAGAATAATGATGGACTTGAACAGCCAATTGCATTTTCTAGCAAGACCCTCAGAGAATCAGAGTTGAAGTACAGCACTTTGGAGAAGCAAGCTTACTCATTGGTAAAAGCATTAAAGTTTTTTAGAATTTATGTTCTTCATTATAAAGTCATTGCTTATGTTCCTAATACTGCCATTAAGGATGTATTAACTCAACCTGATAGTGAAGGAAAAAAGGGGAAATGGATTTCAAAGATAATGGAATATGACATGGAAATTAAGCCTACAAAGCTAGTGAAGGGATAGGGTTTGGCTAAATTGTTAGCTGATTCAAATTTCCAAGCTTTAGGTCTTCATCTCATGGTAGAACAACTTGTACAAGAAGAATTGCAAGCAGAGCAAGAGAAGGAAAGAATTATGGACCAGTATGCAGAATCCACATGGTATGCATGCATTGTACACTTTCTTTTGTATTTACAATGTCCAGAACATCTAGATAAGAAAGCTGTTAGGTCATTGAAGTTGAGAACTACTAAATATTGTTTGATAGAACAACAACTATTTTGGAAACATCCAGGGGGCATTCTGCTTAGATGTTTGGACAAGCTAGAAGTTGAAGAGGTAATATTTGAATCACATGAAGGTGCTTGTGGGGGACATAAGTATTGGAAGGAAACATCTTATAAAATCTTGAGAGCCGGATACTATTGGCCTTCTTTATTCTCCGATGTATATCAGCAGGTAAGAGCTTGTATCCCATGTCAAAATTTTGTTGGCAAACAAAAGTTGGTGTCTTTACCATTGAAGTCTATTGCAGTGAATGCTCCTTCTTAGCAGTGGGGTTTGGACTTCATAGGAGAGATAAATCCTTCTTCTTGAGGGCAGCATAAATGGATTTTGATAGCTACAGATTTCTTCACTAAATGGGTAGAAGCTATCCCCACAAGAAATGCAACAGACAAGGTTATCATTGATTTTATTCAGGAAAATATTCTTAGCAGATTTGGATGTCCCAAGAAGTTATTGACTGATAATTCTCAAGCTTTTAAGTCCAAAGCTATGGTGACATTTTGTGAGAAGAATGGGATTGTTTTGAAACACTCAACACCTTATTATCCTCAGGGAAATGGGTTAGATAAGTCAACCAACAAGATCATTATTCAGAGTATCAAGAAGTTGTTGAAGCAAAATAAAAGATCATGGGACTCAATGTTAAAATATGCATTGTGGGCGGATAGGATAACAATTAAAAAGGCAATTGGAACTTCTCCTTTTCAACTGGTATATGGTACTAATGTAGTGTTTCTTGTTCAACTTGGTATTCCAGTGATGAAATTTCTTCCAGATAGTCAAGAAGAACCCAGTGACATTCAAATAAGAATTTATGCACTGATAGAATTACAGCAGGAGGGTGAATCAGTAGAGGAAAAGGCTCTGCTGTACAGAATAAAGATCAAAGAAAGGTTTGATAGAAATGTCAAAGAAAACACCTTTTTTAATGGAGATATGGTTTTGAGATGGGATGCTATAAAGGAGAAGAAATGAAAGCATGGCAAGTTTGATAATCTGGTTTGGTCCTTTCATAGTATCAAAGATTCTGGAGAATAATACTTTTGTGTTATAGACCTTGGATGGTGAGGAATTGTCTAATCCAGTTAATGGACGTTTCCTCAAACATTTTTACTGCTTTTAAGGAAAGAGATTATATCTTCATTGTATGTACCAGTGTGAAGATTAGAATAAATACTCCACGGCCCAATGGAAATTTTGCAAAGTAGCAGGCAGTTCTAGTTACAACACAGAAGGCACTAATCTACATGTTCTTGAAGCCTCACAGGGAGGACTTCATCCCGCAGCAGGAGCCAGATGTTATAGCCTATTTTTGTTTCTCATTTTAAAGCATTTGCTTGTTTTTAAAGCATGGTCTTTCTTTCATTTTTAAGTTTTGACTTTAGTTTCTTTTAAATTTTTATTTGATTTTATGCTTATACTTATAGTTGATTTAAAATGTTTCTTCCAATTTTGGTTTTACTTAGTGAAATTTATGGTTTCTAGGGGCTTGTAGAATGTATATATGACTTAAAGGTTCTAAAAAATATCATAAGGTTTTATTTAAAGTCATTTAACCAAAGTTTAACCATTTGCTGTGAGTTTTGTTTTAAAAATTATTAAAACAGATATTCTTGTAGCGCAAGCTCAGAAAAGGTAAACTTGCGCACTACAAGAAAATCGTGCTATCTGAAAAAATCATGATTTTGGATCAAAATTTTCAATATTCACGCATAGGAGAAGTCTTTCACACCTGTCGATGAGTTTGATACGTGTTTGCAGCCACAGTAATCATTCTGACAAGTGTTATGAGATTAGGCAAGGAATCATTTGGGTGAGCTGTGGTTGTTTGGAAGTTATGAGATACAGAGTGGTGGAACCATAATGATTATGTATGATGAGAAAAATTCGCCATTAGCTATGCATTTCTTGAATGCATGAAGATCATAGAAGTCATGGCAAGACCTGGCAGTTTGTGATTGAAGATTGAAGAAGGTCGACAATTTAGGGTTTTGCAGGGTAACTGTTTAGCATTGTCGTGGCAGTCAGAGATAGACTTAAGAATGAAACTGGACACCTAGGAAGACAGGAAAGCATATTTCTAGCAACCGAATCCATTATTCAGACAGGTATGAAGCGAATTATTGTCATATTCCATGTATTAAAGTTCACACTGACAGAAGATTAGTTATTGAGATTAACTAAGAATGCTAGTGCATAAACTCAATTTTTGCTCAATGTCGAATTTTCTTTGTCAGTAGAGTCAAAATACTTATCAGTTTGAGAAGTAAAATCCAGCTCTAGGGTTTAGTTTTCTCAAACATATGATTGACTGTTAAAATTGCAAATATTCGAATAGAGTTAATTTCTTTATTGAAGGAAGCATTTTTAAGATCAATTATCCATAATGAAGAGGAGTGGGAAAATAAACAGAGCTGAACCTACAGATATGTCTTGGGTTCAAGCTTTCCCTGACTATGCAAGGTTATTTTTAAAAGCGGGATGGTTAAACTATTTTGAGAATATTGATGGACATCACACATACATTTCATATAAGTTTGCTCAGGGATTGGATAATGACATAGTTACTTTTGACACCCTAAAGATTGAGCTGACCAGAGAGCTAATAACAGAGGCTACAGGGATCCTTGATGAAGGTGAATATTGGTTCAAGAAGGTACCTTTTACCTTTGATTCACGGAATTACTTGCTTTCAAATGTTGTTGTGGACTGGGGTAAAGGAGTGCATATCCAGAAGTTCAAACCAGAGTGGAGAGAACCAATTAAAATTCTTCAAAGTTATGTAACTTGTAAAGGAAGATATGCATTTGTATTTAAGTATCATTTGAGGTTTTTGCAGCATCTAAATCATGAAGCAAAGATGAAACTTCCTTTCTTTTTCCCAAAGAGTCTGCAAAAGATGTCCAGCAGAGTAAAAGAGCATCAAGACCATACTAAACAGTCCACATTTCATCATGGTCTGATAAAGCTAATCATAAGTACTATGCTCCAAAAGAAGGAAAAAATCTGGGACTATTTTCTATTCTGGTCTGGGTTTCAATCCGAGAAGGAAGACCAATCAAAGAAAAGGAAGCTGAACAAAGGACATAATTAATTCAAAAAATTGAAGAAAAAGGTCATAGTCGAGATAGAAGAAGATAGTGTATAAGGAACGTCTGTGACCCAAAGGGATGAAAATGTTGAAAATAAACAGAAGAATAAGGTTGAGGAAGATGAAATATCAAAGGGTCAAAGATTTAGAGTATGTAGAAGATAGCCTTCATGAAGAAGTAAATCAAGGAGTAGACGAAATTTTGATAGAACAGGAACAAGTCCCTACGGGAGTACAATCAGAAGATAAGAAAAGTCCATTGGTTAATGAAGCTAGGGCTGGCACTGAGCAAGATTTACAAGAACAGTCTGAAGAAGGGTTAATGTCACGATGAATCAAAAGAAAGGTGGTTCAGCTAGCATCTATAAAACACCAAGGAAAAACTTTGAGCATGCTGGGGGAGATTGGGGTAGGTTGGAGGCCTAAGAATAGACCCAAGAATAAATTGAGATTGAATATGAAAAAAATGCTAAACCCTAAATTAGCTCAGAAGAAAATCACAGTGATAGAAGACTCTTCATCCCAAGAAGAGTTAGAAGAGAATGAAGATTTAAATGTAAAAGAGATGAAGGGTAAGAAACATGTTATTTCAGAGGATAAGTTAGCCTTAATTGAAACTAAAATCTTAGAAATGTTGAAAGAAGTTTGAAGGAAAGTAGTTTTACACCATCATCAAGATGATTCAATGAAGCAGCATTCAGTCATAACAAGTTTCTGTGCAGAGAAAGAAAATATTGCAGAACCATCAGCCCAATGCAATTTTAAAGTTAATGAGTCTCCAGGGGCTCCTGTAGCTATGACAGAGCAACAAGAGGGGCATGTAGAGATCTTTAAGAAATTGAAGATCCCTTGGATGCCAAAATGAATGCATCCAGTCTCAGAAGGAAAGTGTATTGATTCAGAGAATAAAAATTTATAGAGAATTATTAAACAATATAAATATCAGATAGAATACCTACATGAAACAAATGAGAGTTTAGTAGCTGCTAACAGAAGTTTAAGAGAGGATTTAGAGGAGGTCAATAGCCATTATCAAGAGTTAATTGCAGTCTCTAAGGAAGCTTTGAAAAGGAAAAGACAGACACAAAGTTTGTATGTAGAATTGACACAAACTGTTCAATACATAACACAGCAAAGTCATGAGCTCTCAAAAAGAGTCAAAGACCTAGAAGGAAGACTCAAGCATTAGAAGGGATAGTTGCCAAGGCAGAGGCTGCTAAAGATTTGTAAAATGCTTTAAATGATAGTGGTTTTTAGTTAGTCTTTGTAAAAAGTTAGTTTAATATGTATGACTCTATTTTTGTTAAGTAATTCGTTAGTATGACCTAAAAAACAATTTTTCAGTTATGTAACTATTTTTGGGTAACTAAGATAAAATTAAGAGTGAAGAAAGACCGAGGGTTCGAAGTTTTGTACAAGGGGAGGTTGTTAGCTACTATTCAGAGCTAAGTTTCAGAAACCCTTATGTATTTTGGATTAGTGATTATGGTAGATATGCAAACTATAAGCCTTGTTTATCTTATTTGATGGTTTCATTTTTTATTGGTTTAATCACTCAGTTTATAAATTCATTTCCTGTTTAATATTATTTCTCATGAAATGCTTGTCATTTCTTGTTTAATATTATTTCTCATAAAATGCTTGTGAGTTGTGGATGAAATTCAGTAATGTGTTTATGTTGATTTGGTTTATGTTTTATATATGATACATCTGAGTATTTCATTGTTGCATGATTTAGTGTCTGTCTTAGCTTTATGAGTTTTTACCCTCTTGTTTACAAATTGCACAGTCAAAACCCTAAAAAACCTGTTTTACTTATTTTTATTTATTGAGATTGTGTTAGATTGTTCTTTAGTAGTCTCAAAACAATTTCTAACACTAACATATTGTGTGAAAAACAAGTGCAGGGCATCCTTTCTGGTATTAAAATAGACCTGGAGTTGCGTTGTATCGATGCAGCCAAAGAAGTCAAAATCCCAAATCAGTGATCTCAAGATCTGATATGGGATTCAGTGTGCCCCACCCAATTCCTCTTTCATTCCAATGACTGTATGCAGCAGATTTCATCAATGGATTTTAAAGAGGAATTAACCTGGAATGGAATGGGTGTAAAATTAAATTTTCTATTATACCTGTGAACATAATCGAGAGCTTCCTTGATTTCATTTTCAAAATGTCTACTGACTCCAAGTTGTACAAGATTATCCACTATCAAGAGGCGTTCCAGCAGATCCACAGGATACAGGCAGGGAACTACAGGATGCAGGTAATTCATTAAACATATTATATTGAAGCTAAACAGAAAAAGGGAGGGAATGTAAAGGCAATCCATTACCATATATACATACCAAAAGTGCCAAAGTTAGCGAGCACGTTGTTCAAGAACTCAAGGCATTTCATGTCTCCAGTGTGCATGAAGACGCACGCAGTAGAAGCAGGCGAGCTAAGGAAAGAGCCATCCTGGTTTTGAACATCCATTATTCTTTCCCAGTCGACCACGTCTTGTATGCCCTCCATAGAATACAACAATGGGGACGGAACGCCATGAATTTCCTTCCTTGACACACTGCAAATCATATTTAACGTTTATTAGAATTTCCGACCAGAAGTAATGTGGCGTACTCATTCAGTTGTTAAATTAACAAAACATGATTTTGAATTTGAACTTGAAAATGAATTGAGAGAAGGAACTCTTTACTTTGCTAATCTCTCCTGTCATTTTGTGTGGAGTAGACTTACATAAGGCAGGTTGTAGGGAAGTCCAAAATCTAGACATTGAGCTTCTCTTAACAAGGAAGGGAAGATGATCTCAAAGTCTGTTACCGAGCTGTCTTGATCGTTTTCATCATGTATTGCTTCTAGAGTGCTCTTTATGAATTCAATGCCTGCAAACATGCCATTAGATCAAGATCAAGATCATTCGAAGTTGGCACTAGCAATTACAATTACATGATCTGGTTTCTATACCCTACCCCAGATCTGATTTGATCACACCACATTATTATTTTGATAAATAAATTAAAATCCAAAATCATACGCATGTATTAATGATTAATTCTATAGAAATCTTACCATGTTGTACTTGCCGATCCCCAACTTTCCATTTAAGGAGCGCAAGAACACAAGAAAGAGTGGCAAGCAGGCGGTCGGATAGTAGAAAGTGCGACTCAGAACCCCGTGAACCATATTTTAACTGTTTTTTCAAAATCCATTGAACTGTTTGAGGAAATTGCGGGCGGGTAGAGTCATCAATGGAGGGCACCCTGGCTACCCAAGCTGTGTCATAAGCAGATGGGGTGATCATTAAGCCTCCTTCACCATGAAGCATCGCCTTAATCTCAGCAATAAGTGTCTCCACACGTTCTCCATAGCAAGGATCTTGTTCAGTTAACACAAATAGCAAATTAGATCATGATCAGCGCTAACATATGATTTGATTAGATGAGAAGAAATAGGGTGTACCGATATGTAATGAAATGAAGAAATTACTCACAGTGTAAGGCGATTGAAGAGATTGTACAAAATGATAATCCCACACATTAGGATGAGGATTGTCTCTGATCAAGCTGTTACTGGTGTTACTCGTCGACAAAGCACAAGGCAGAGTAGAAGAAGAAACAGAAACGCTAGCCATAGCAACAAATTCTTCAAATTCTGAGCAAAGATTAGCAAGAATTTTGGAATGCAGAGGGAATGGCAAATGATTTTTGGGTTGCTTGGTGTTACGGGAGCGCGTGTGTATATATAGTGCGCAATGGCAATTGTGGTGTCTGCTAACGATGTTGTCGATATGAGGAGTGAGCTAGCTATGGAGCAATCCTCCCTCCATCCAACGGAGGAGCAGCAAAGTCAACATTGACTTTGCTGCTCCTCCGTTGGATGGAGGGAGGATTGCTCCATAGCTAGCTTACTCCGTCGATATGTTGACTTTGCTGCTCCTCCGTTAGATGGAGGGAGGATTGCTCCATAGCTAGCTTACTCCGTCGATATGATAGAAAAATAGAGTAAAGTATTCGGCAGTACACCAAGTGACCACTAGCAAAACCAGTGAGTCAAAAATGAAGGACTACGCCCATTTTAAATTCCATGGTTCTTCCTTGTCCACGCCGGCCCTTTGCGCTTGACCGACTCTGTCATTATCTTGGCTTGATCGGCCTGGGCCCACATCTATAGCGACTCCGTCGTTATCTTGACGTGATCGGCCCACTTTTATAACTTCTGATCAGTTGGACTTTATGGGGCTAAGTTTTATGGGTTTTTTCTTTATTAGGTATTATGTTAAAACTTTATGGTGAATGGTTCAGTTTGTCAGTTAATGGTGGGATTTTTTATTGTCAGTTTTAATGCTTAAAACTAGTTAACTTCAAAAAAATCTTCAAAATTTTAATTCAATATATTGAAAATATCCAAAATTTAGAATTATTACTTCCCTACTATTCATGTGGGATATTTTTGCATACCGTGTCAAGCTATCGATCACAATTTGTTGGATTACAAAAGAAGATAATTTTCAATGCCAAAAAAATGCAAAAGCTAGCCAAAGGAAATAGGTTTCTTCCCTTTCATTTCTACACCAGGTGTGAAATTGTGGAAGCAAAACCATAATGCATGAGTTCTAATAACAACATTTTTTACATGTGAAATAAAAGGATTTAGTGTTTACTCTTATAAACAAGAACCATGAGGTGATAATGTTTCCGACATTATTATTGGTTTTTGTTAGAATAAAATAAAATAAGTGTTAGCAATATATAGAATAATCGAGAATATTTATTTGAAACATAGATTAAATATAAAAAAATCCTAAGTAAGGTCTATGTACACATTTGCATATTTTCAAAACACAAGTTAAAATATTTTTCCATCAATACAAATCATGTAATTTACTTACTTTAGGTTTGTATGAATGAATTGAAGAAAAATATTTACAAAGAAAAAAAATAAAAGAATATGTCATTGTAAAATTAAAATTTTAAAGAAAATATGCTATAAAAAAAAGTGTTAAAAGTAATAAAAAATACTTAAGATCATCTACCTCTAAGAAGACTACATGGGTGTTTAAAAAAAGACTATAAATTTCAATGGTATGTGTGAGTTGTTAAAAAAGAAAGGATATAAACATCTTGCATACTTTTGTTATTATTAAAATAGAACATATTAATAGAAAAAGGAAAAAACAATAGCATGTATCAATGATGTAAAAAACAGAAAACCATAGCATGTATTGATTATGTAAATGAAATGGAAAGGATAAAAATATCGTAGCAAGAATGCAGTTGTCTTGCAAAACCCAAATAACTTTCACATTAGTGTTTCTTAGGAGAATCCAATGGCAAGAATTAATGTACACAGAGTGAGTTTCAAAGAAAACATTGTTTGAGAACTGAAATCAACATCCGAGGTCTCTGTCAAGGGAATTTACATGAGCTTTCTGGGTGTTGCATTTTAGGAAAGAAATTTTGGCATGTTTGGTAATAGTTCACCAATGTAAATGATATAGAACCGAAAACAATTAAGAAGCAATTGCTTCAAACACATTTATAAGAGAGTTGGCTATGACTTTATATATTCAACGTGCCATATCATCATCTGGGTACATGAAATCAACATATATATAATGTATAAGACCCATACCTCACGATGAATTTCATGGCATATACCTATCAAAAAATACCTAACTTAAAAATGCATTTTTTTTAAAAGTTGCATTAGAGGAAATTTCAACTCAAAATGGGCCTCCTAAGGAAAATTAATAAAATAATACTTAAAATAATAAAATAATATTTAATAATTTTGGAGGAAGAAAAGAAAAAACTACTTTTTTGTTTGTATTTTCGCCATATCTCCCTTTTTTTTTACTCAAATTTCGATTGGGAGAGCTCGTTGGATGCGAAATTAAATTCCACATCCAACGAGTACCCACTCGACATACTTTTAATAGGCCTCGCTACCCCAAAAATAAGAAATACCTAAAAAAACATGATGATGATGTCCATCATCACGTTTTTTTAGGTATTTCTTGTTTTTGGGGCAGCGTGGCGCGTCAAAAGTATGCCGAGTGGGTATTCGTTGGATGCAGAATTTAATTCCTCATCCAATGAGCTCTCTCGATCAAAATTTGAGTAAAAACACAGGGCGATATGTCGAAAATACGAACAAAAAAAGTAATTTTTTTTATGATACCTATCCCCAAATTTATATTAAAAAATTGTTTAAGAGCTGCTCCCTTTTTTAATTTTAAATCATTTTGATTGGTTAATACATGATGACATGGAATTTGTATTATTTTTGGAAGGCCCATTTTAAATTGAAATTTCCTCTAATGGGAATGGATTTATTGTATGTCCTTCCATATAGCAGTTGGTCCAGGTTGTCATTTTGCATGCCGATGTAAACCACCAACTTCTCTGACGAGAGTTTTGTGTTCAAACCCACTGGATAGATGTGAACATAGAAGCCAAGAACATCACACCGTAGAAGCGATATTTTACACATTTAAAATGTCACAATTATAAATAATTATAACACTTCTTGATTAATAAAGGCGTTGATCTATCATTTCGTCACATGGGGCCAAAGAGAAACTCTTAGATGAACAAGCTCTATGACCAAGATATAGTTTTTGTTATAAGGATTTCATTTTTCTTGAACCAAACACGTCTTATTTAGCATATCCTTAGTAGTAATGATAGTGATTTTGAAAGAAAACCATGCCAACTAGGGCTCTGTTGTAATCATTAAAAAACCTGTTGTTTCCTTAATTGGAAGGTTTATCTTGTATTATATGGATAGTGTTTATTAGAAATTCTTTTAAAGACTGCATGAAAAATATCATTTAAAATAACCATTTCAAATAATCATATACACTTGCGTTAACAAACGTGAACAAGCCAATATCATATATCATTGCAAAGCCATAGACAAGAAATTACCATATCCAAGTCATCCTAGTGGGTCGATTTTGATAAAGATGCCAAACATAGAGGCTGCTCGGAATATTACAAATCTTTGTTTGAACATAAAGGAATTTCGAAGAGCTTGCCAAATTCAATTTATATGTCAATGTTTAGAGGTATTTTACTGGAAGTTATATATTTACATGTGATTGATGGAAATTTATGGTAGGAAACCATAAATTAATGGAGGCAAATACAATTGCATCGATAATTTTTGAAAACCAATTGAATTCCAGTTGCACATTGATCAAACAAAATCAACTTATGATGCATTATCAAACTTACTTGATTATTTCAGTTAAGGTACCGACCAACAAAGAGTTAATGATATATCGCTATTGCTAGCATAAACCCTCGTAAATAAACACGGGATTTTAGATTCAATCCTTACCTTCAAAATCTTGACGTAAATTTGGAAGAAGGGAGATGATTTACGAGGCTATCAACTTGAGGGACATTCCTTTCCAGTCTTGCACCATGTCAAACAAACCATGCATAACCGTACACCACGATGATAGAGAAATTATTGAACTGCAATAAATAAAAAATCAACAATTGAGAGAGGAACTTACCCTAATTCGAGACCGTTGAAATGAATTGAGGGCGAATATTTTCTTGAGGTCCAAACAATAATATGTTGAGGCCTAACTAGGGTATTCACCCCCTAAGTATGAACCAAATGGGAAGTGGTTCCTTCCGAACTTCGTAATTACAAGAATGAAAACGAAAAATACTATAAAATGTGGAGCAGTATAAGCGTTAACCAAAACGCCCCCAACCCGCCGGAATCTGTCGGACCAATTCTTGTCTAAATCTTAATTTGGCGTGTTTAAATGGTAATTTTTAGGATCTGGGTAGTTTTAAAACTAGGGATTTAGTCTAGAGCAGTATGTCAGTGCAGTGTATATCAGTGCAGACTAGTATATCAGTGCAGTGTAGAGAGACGAATGGAACTTGAAGCAATAGCGCTTAAAGATCCTATTATATGGGTTGGGGCAACGGGGTAGGTCAGAGATACGGGGATAGGCGTTTAACTAGCATCAAAGGTTATACCTTTAAACATAGAGAGGGGAAGTAATAGCTTGTAACATAGGTTAAATCCATCCTATCTTTTCATTGTACAGGGGTAACCCTTTCAGCATAGCGAAGGTAAGGGACATGTATTTTATATAAGGAATTCTCGTATCTAGTAGGGAGATATAGATAGGCAAGATCATAAAGAGCCAAGCTATTATGGATCAAATAAAATTGTTCAAATTACAAAATGGTGAAAATAACAATTTCCCTAAAAACAATTGACCAAAAATGGTGAAAATAACAGTTTCTCTCAAAAAAATTTGACCGGTTTTCATAAAAATTGGAAAAGCTGAGTGTTTTAGTTGTATTTTAACCTAATTGGTAAAATGTATGCAAACATAGCAAATGTGATTTAATATATATTTACTCTTTCACCCATATTTTTTAAATTCAGACTAATATCCTTGAATGAAACATTCAATTCAACAAAAACGAGCATCGTAGAATTGTAATCAAATCATCTGGTCTCTTCATCAGAAAAAAGAGGTAAAAGGTAGATAAATATTATAGGAACCCAACAAAATAATTATAATAAGTTTCAAGATTAATATGTTACCATAAGCGTTCTAAGATTTTGTATTCTTTGGAAGGTTCTTCTAGGGATTAACACGTGTCCAATAAGCCAAATTGATCTTGATGGATGTTATAAGATATTCTATCATTTATGTTTAAAACTTATGTTTAGCTTCATTGCATTTTAATGTCATTCAGGTGGTGGAGATCATAGTGAGAATGAAACCTTGGTAAAGACTTCCTCACTTTACAGTATATCTTGTTCACCATGAATTACTTTACTCTACCATCCAAAATATCAAATAAGAAAAAAATTATGTTCACTTTGTTGATCTCCTTATCAAGATATTATTATGTCACCGTAGGTGATATATATGGATTGGTCATGAGTATTAGTTCATTGAGATATGGACAAAAAATTTCAATCTTCTAAAGTTTGTAATAGTTTTTATTAAATGTAATGGAATTTAGACTAAGGTTTGGTAATATTTAAAACATTTATTTATTATTATTATTATTATTTATTGTTTTTTTTTTAGATTACTGTTGGTTTGGGGAGATGACGTTGCTCTCAGTTCCTATGCCCTAAGACTCGACGACGAGGATGATATCAACAATTGTATAATTATCCCCAACCTTTTCTTCTTTTGGCTCCTTGTAAACAATACCTTCTTCATCATAAATATGGCATCCATGATTCAAATAGCATGGAGCAGGGATGGGAATTAATATTCTAGGTTTCCACGATCGGCCAGTTCCCGAAAAGTAAATCTCTCAACCATGGTTAAGATCATAGGCTGGAAGTGATGACAATTAGGGTTACCAAGCTCCACGTTTGCAGGTTTCCAATCACATATTGCATCAAGATTTCTGGGTATTGTTTTGGTACCGCAAAGATTTTTGAGCTTGAATGTTGATATATATAGAGAAACAAATGATTTGTTCACTAAATAATGAATATTACTGTCTTCACAGCATTGTTTGTACAAGAGTGAGAAATTACCATGATATAGCAATGCTCAACAAGGTTTGCTTGCTCTTGCAGGCAAGCGCTTGTTATAGACATAAAGTTGCACAACGTAGAAGTGGACAAGTTTATCTATCACAAATTACTGCATCCGGTGCTCGTCTAGAAGTAAGTAATTAAGTAATTTGTATCTCCTAACATCCCTCAGTTGTATGTTGGCAAAGACTTGGTTTTCATTATGTGTGATTTTAGCCTCAAAAGCGTTTTCATCATGGGAAGTGGCGAAGGCTCCACAACTCGGTAGGTATTATGGCACAAGAACGTCAAGAAAGCGGTGATGCATGGCATCGATAAGGTTTAACCGCCCATCTCCATTAATTTATGGTTTTATTGCTTTTAGTTTAAATTTTTCTGGGATTTCTGCAGGGCTCTCCATCCACTATCGTTGAAATCCCATGTTTGGCCTACTGTGAGACCAACAGAGGATGCCTGCTGTAGCAATTCTGAAACTTTGGATTTGGTGGAACTATCCACTGAAAACAACATGAACCAATATGTGTTGAATCCATTCACATAAAATATTGAACCACTAAGCATTAACTGATTTCCTTTCTTCTCCATCATATTCCAGTCCCCCTCATCTCTTTCCTGCACCTTCAAACAAGAATTAATATCTTCCTGTGACCTATCAGCATATGTATCCTTCGTGTCAAGTAATGCGCTACTTATGTACAGGTTCATGAAAACCATGAGAGCTACATGAAGATAGTAATATTAGAGAGGGAACCCTATCTTCTTCTTAATAATATTCATCATCATATTCGATCTTTGATCGCCTTCCTCCGCCAATGCTACGGGATTATCAGCTCCCAATGGTATTTGTAGAAATATAGAAGGAGTAAGTAACAAGGATAGAAATAGGGAAGGAGTAACCATCTCCATTAATTTATGGTTTTATTGCTTTTAGTTTAAATTTTTATGGACTTAAATAAAACCTTGCTTCCAGGATGTTGTTGAATTTTTAAAATAATTTCAGAGTCTGTTGTCAACGACTTGTGAACAATTGGTTATATTAAAATAATTCTCATTTGTTTGGCCCCCATTACAGATCCTAGTATTATGTAATGCTTGATCCTTAGTCATTTTGTATCTCAAGTTCCTCATCTAAATTTATTTTATCCTTTAGTACAGTGAGTTCCCCATCTATCTTGAACTTTTACATACTATGCGGTAAAAATAAAATTTATGGCAAACAAACCATTTGAAACCCTAGATTATTTATGGGCAAAAATGTTGAGTAAAACTCAACTAAACAACAAATTACAATATATTTCTTCAAGGATAGAATATATATCACATAAAATATTACCATATAACAACATATATTAAATTTAAGCTTCTATCAATTTCAGTCAAAAACCTCGATAACATATAAAAGATAAATACCGCTGAAATTGAAGGTGAATCTGCATGTCCTGGAGACCCATGTGAGACATCCATTCCAATAATAATTGTTGATTTTGTGGATATATTAAGTATCCTATGAGCAAGCAAGAGGCAAGGGTCCTGCTCAACAACTTCAAAGCAATCGGTGTCGTCCTACCTGTCATAGTGCAACGTGGTGAAATACCAATCTTAATTAATGACAAATTAAATTTGTGTGCTCCAATGAGAATAATGATGCCTTCGACAAAATAAAAACAAGGTTTTGCTAATCCCGGTGAGAAATTGAAAATATAAAATATGGTGTTTCCCTTACCTGACATGCTTGAACCAGGAAAGACTGGTCGACTACCAAAATAAAAACTTCATGACTGAGTCAATTCACTCCATAACTTAGCCTAAAGATAAAAAAAAATTGAGGATTGTACGTTACTCAGGTATAAAATCGCTCAAGTTATTATAGAAACTATTTCTTGACAGTCTTCTTTTGCTGTGTCAAGTCGTACATCAATTAACAAGATAAAGAATAAGTTGATAATAATAAGGCATGCTTTTAGCAGTAATGTAGTTCTAGGAGTCTCACCGATAATTGCAACAACCAGCCGACTTCAGTTCAAAGATTGAGTTTCATAGATAGTTCTATTAATTTAGTTTAAAGTTCTTAAAAATATCAAGTTAGAGGAGCCGTTGATGTCCTAGTCTTCACTCACTGAAGTTTCTGAAATCAGCGGGGCTCGACCAATAGTGTCATAGAAGACAAATTCTGTTCGAATTCGACATAGCTACTGTTGAGAATCTTCTTGATTTTGACAAATTTTATTTAAATTTAAAATCAAATCAACGGGATCGCGTTCAACTTTGGGAAAAGAAATTAATTATAAATATCTAAAAGCTTAGGGACAATGTTTGCATAAAATAAATTCCATCCAAATTTGGCAAGAATTCTTTTCTACTGTTTGCTTAATCTATCAAGCATCGACCATAACAGTTTCAATTAGCTAATTCTTAATTCAACTACTGATATCCCTCTGGATGGACTGTGACAGGCTGGACCCATGAGTGTCTTAATGCACATTGAGGTATTCTCATCCATATGCACTAGGGACCTCCTCTGTTTTTTTTTTTAAATTTTCTTGCGTATTAATCATATTTCATAGAAATTTATCAAATCAAATGAAACGTGTGATTGAACAGATGTGGGTGTCGTCTCACATTCCTTCACCTACACGTGGGATGGGTTATGATGCTGTTAGCTTCTTAATCCTAATTTTTCTTCCCATTTTAACTGAAACTTTGCGATTCTTCCCGTTTTAATTGAAACTTTGTTGAAACTTTGCGTTCGCATCATCCGCTTACAAATAACACTGAAGAGATCGAAGGTAGATTAAAGAAAAGAATCAAAGGAGATAAGCTCATATCAAACGCCTGCTATGAGAAACCCAAGGTCGAATTATAAATTGCAATTCATATCAATTTAAGTTCAATAAGAGAAATCGAATATTGTTCATTAATTGTGATGTAAATGCAGTGATTTGGAGCACGTGATATTGATGAGGTAGTGTAGGCAGTAGTAAGCTTACTAGATAGTGGGGGAAACTTTATATATTTTACATTTTGTTTTAAGCAAAAACATAAAAAAATATTTTAAATCATTTTAAAAATAATTTTAAAAACTTTATACTTTTTTATTTTATTTTGTTTTAGGTGAAACAAAGAGTACATGAATTTTGTATGTATGAAGTAGAAATATCGCTTGGACAATGAAAGACAATATCACTTTAAAATATAGTCAAATAGAACCTTTTGCAGGGTAAACCAGGTTAAAGACTTGAAATGACCTAAAAAATAATAATTTGTAAACGCAAAAGAAGATGAATTAGCAAGGCTGGTATAATATTAATGAAAGGCTAAAAGTATCTCAGGATAATCACAAGGTGTCACCAAGCTAAAAGATTTGACATAAAGAGAACTAACTTGGAATTTTTTTAACAAGGAAAAATGCGCTGCCAGATTGGCAAGTGGCAGGCTCATTTAACTCACATATAGCTAGGTTCATTTAATGGACAAATAGCTCACATGCAAAACACTCGACATTTCATTATGTTAAATTCATACAACCTATTTTAGATTAATTTATTTTATAAAGCAAGATAATAATGATTGTAAATCTCAAGAAGATCTTAATTTTATAAAGCAAGATAATAATGATTGTAAATCTCAAGAAGATCTTATGTTTAATGTAATTAAATACAATACCCCTATATTCCAGTGACTTGGGTTTGCTTTCCTGTGTCAAATAAAAGAGTGAAAAGATGGGAGCATAATTCGATGTATGCAGACCATAATGGGTCAGATTTACTTCTTAAACTTAACCTCTAAGCTTTGGTCATAGGATAACTCCACTAACATCTAGGTGCAAGAGCTGCAATACTTCACAATTCTTTGAAAATATATTTTCTCCCTATTTTGTGATCGTAACCAGTAGAGAATGATTCCATAGATGAAGAGGGGAGACGAGATTAAAAAAAATTGGAAAAAATCGAGTTGCATTTCTAAGGAATCAGAGTTTTGTTCCCAGGGAAGAACCATCGTCATACATTGGAAATCGTGTGATCTTGTCATGCACTTTTGACTGATCGGTGGTTATGGTTCACCTTTTGATTCTAGTGAATTTTATATTAACTTTTGTTGTCATCCCAATGCTGGTTTGTTATACTTTTGTTTAGTTATTAGATAATATAGTGGTTATTGCATGTTGACCTTATTTCTATAAATTTCGTGCATGCTATGTGATGATGTAATTTATTCTTTCTTTTCCATAATTATGGATTATAATATCTCAATGGAATTGTACAAGTGGATTGACCCCACAATATTTTTCACTACCAACAAAAACATATATCGTCTCTATTTTTATTATGCTCTAGGAATATTTAACTAGAATTTGAAAAAATTACAAATAATGTTTAATATATTAAAACGACACTCACATATTTTTTACATGTCTATTTGCAAGGTGTTCCCTTCATTATTTTTTGTTTTTTTATTATTATAATTATACTTAATACATATATAAGGAGGTCACTAATAATATGTTTAAATATATTTTTATGGAAACAAAGTTATGAAAATACTTGATATTTATATTTTTACATGGAAATATGTCACTACTTTACATTTATATAAAATCAACCTCATTTATTTAAAATTTAAAATCAAGGTATGTTTAGATTACATAATCCATAAGAGTGGCATGTTAAAACTTTTATAGATGGTCAAATAAACTAGTTGTTTTTTCTTATAGCATTGATGTTATAGCAATAACTACTAACAACTACGATGGCATTGCCACCTCGTGGCTCTTGTTTTTAAATGGTTTGAATCCAAAACACTTTATTAAAAAGGTCAAACACAAAATAGATGATATTATATTTTTTTAACGAGTTTTTTGGTGCAAGCTAAAGGATTTATATTATACTAAACAAAATGTATGGAGTATATAGTTTAAGTCTGTCCCACGGGAAACCACACCAATGATAAAACAAGAGTTTATCATTTAAAGTATGAAGAGTATGTTTGGATATATATATACTATTATCAAAAACTAAGTACACTTAAACATATCTATGATAACTAAAAAAACAAAGAAGAGTCTTATAACACAACAAGCTTCTACTATATCATCATCAAAAATAGGATTGAGAACCACCTCTTGCCCTCGGGTGGAATCTAAAGCAATTGCTTGACAGTCCATACTTGTTGTGCCCTTGATGAGATAGTTGAACTTGAGATCCAATGTATTGTAGTCATCCATCTACAAAATAATCTTGTTTCTCTCTTCCTAAGTATCCAACAATACCTTTCCCAACAAAAAAAATTAGTTGTCCAGTAAAGAGAAACCATGTAGGAATACTTTGTTTATTGGGTTCAAGTATTCCCAGAGTCTCAAACCTAGAGCCTTTTTAATCCTTGATATAATTTAACTTGTAGTGTTTCCTGTTACCACCTAAGTTGTACTTAGTGGTTTTTTATCAAGTGAGCCTGGTGAACCGGACAAGGATAACTTGTTCGAACTTAAGAAGACCTTTGGAAGTACTTCTGGGAAGTGTTAGTTGTACTATATCACATGTTCATACCCCATGGGGGAATTGTAATAAATGTTCTAGCATGATAGTGTCTGTAAAGACTCGGTCTCTTAGACTTTATTAGTCAATCCGATTACCCCAGAATGTTTTTCCCCTTGGTTATTATTGGTTGTTGAATAAACGACTGATAATTTCTGAGTTTTTCACTCCATACCTCCAAAGTTAGGGTGGTCGGCTTGGCATTTAGGCCTATTGAGGTTATTAGAGTCTATGTGTCAATGTATAAACATGCTAGACATCATCGTTGAGTCATATGAACATGTCTAAGTCCCCCTAGGTTTTTTCAATTTTTCAATTTTTTTTGTTTTTTCAATGTTTTTTATTAAATTTTAATTTTTCCAAAACTTAGGCTATTTTTTAATAATTTAATTGGAAATTTTGATTTTGTTATAAAAGTGGGCCAAATAATCATTTTTAGTCATGTAGGTGCTCATTTTCAAGCTAAGAGCACCATGTAAACCCATGGACCCACTATTTCCTAGTTTTGAGTGATTTTCCATCACTTCAGGTCAGAAAGCCCCAAAAATCAATTATTGATTATGTTAATTAATAAATTGATGAATAATGGAGCAAATCCAAAATCATAGATCACTGGATTCTCAACCGATTTGATTGAAATCAGTTAGATCTGAACCAGATTGACTAGATCTGACAAATCCTTGATTAAAGGAGGTGATCAAATCAGATCCAGAGTTGATCTTCAGCAGCTTTTATGGGGAATTGTGCCCTCTCTCTTTCCTCTACATGTGTGGACTCTCCTGGATGCTATGTGGACTGATGTGTCAGTTTATGGGTGGATGTGCCAGCTCAATCAGCCCCCCGGTTGACAAGTAGGCTCAGTTCAGCTTTAGATCTGCATTGATTGACTCTCCATCAGCTGATTTGATCTATCTCCTTGGGATTTGTGCCCCCACTGGGCTGGATCTCCTGGTTTTTGTATAAATCAAGGCACAAGCTCCCTCTTCCAGGCTAGTTAGAGTTGGATTAAAGGGCTTGCTATTGTAATACTATTGTAATCTTTTGATTGTTGGAATAAATAAGCTTTGGAGGCCAAATGGTGTAATGCTCTCATGTGTGTGGATTAAGCATTGTCTTACGGCTATTGATGTTGTCGGCTTTTCTCTCAATTTCTGCATCTGAACCCTGTCTGGCTTGAACGATTCAGTTGAATGAATAGGAGTATAGTTGGGCAAGTAAGGTTATTTGTTTTTCTTATATATCATAGCATATATGTTAGAAGATCTAGATTATACATGTTTAATAAGTTTATTTGCATGTAATTCTTGTCCCTTTTTCATATATATATCCAGATCTCACGAGGTTTTGTGCAGGATTGTGTGTTTAGCTTTCAGGTAGCAAGGATTGGACGAGCTGTGGATCTAGTTTGAATACACTGTACATCCAAAATATTTGTGAAGAAATTGCCCCTCTGTATTCCACTAACAAGTTTCCATTGTAGATCCATCCAACAACGGGCCTTTCCCCTTCTCTTCCTCCTTTCTTTTAAAATCAATCTTATGGTTACCTGTCTCTTCCTCTTATGATCAGATCTAGTTCCAAGAATTGAATATATATTGTTAGATCTATTTTATAAGATTTTTTCTTCTTAG
Source organism: Pseudotsuga menziesii (assembly GCA_001517045.1). Taxonomy (NCBI): domain Eukaryota; kingdom Viridiplantae; phylum Streptophyta; class Pinopsida; order Pinales; family Pinaceae; genus Pseudotsuga; species Pseudotsuga menziesii. The sequence continues at coordinate 265,076 of LPNX010985414.1, forward strand.
ATCTATAATTTCATAAAGAATATCAGTTCATAAAGATAGATCTAGGTATAGGAAATTCCTTTTTTGCAAGTAGCTAAAGCATAGATCTAAATCTTGCTCATAAGGTACCTTCCTTTTTTGATCTTCAAAGATTTAAATTCTGCAATAAAATTGCACATCTCATTGGCTGCCCAAATAGCAAGCCAAGATCCCAAGGAAATATTGCTTTCCTTGGTTCCTTTTTGCAAAAATTAGATTACCCTTGTTTAACAATTTTTACTTAGTTTTTTTTGGTAATTAGCGTGGTGACCCAAAACACTTTTAAAGTGTGTTTGGGCACATTTGATTTTAATTGCTTGCTGTTTTTTAGCAGGTATAATGTAAAAGAGAAGGAGACTCTGCCAAATTTTCGACTCTTGGACGAGCCAGAGCTTCCCGGAAGCTTCCCCCACCGCTGTGTTTTAATTCAAGCTTGTTGTAAGCCTTTGGATCCCAGATAACAAGGACCAAAGTGCATCAATTTCA
>LPNX010985414.1:266177-287988 GCA_001517045.1 Pseudotsuga menziesii
TTGGCTTCGTTAGGATTTGAACCTAAACAGAGGAGTCAAGAACAAAGTGATAGCCTTGACTCAAGACTTGCCCCCAAGGACACACTAAGTGGCTTGAAGATTTTTGCCACGTGACCCAGGTGTGTGAAAGGCGGCAACACTTTTTGGCACCGTTGTTGGGGATAAATCTTTTTATTCTCGAGTACGACTTTTGTTTTCTTCCTTTTTGTTTTTGCTTTGTTTGATGAATGCTTAGAGTAGATCTTTAATTTTCATCTGGTGACTCCACTGACCTTTTTCCAGTTTTTATTTTTACAAAGAAAAGCAAAAAATATTTTTTGTGAAAAGATTTATAAATGCTTATTTTTCTATTTCACATGGCGACTCCATGGAAGGGATAAAACCTTGTTATCTCATAAACTTGTGAAGTTTTGTTGTGTGTAGATGAGCCCATGCGACATGTTAAAACCTTTAAAGCTCATCACTTGACAGCTCCATCTTTTCAGTACAAGGTTTAATCGTTATATCAAATGCACACTATTGATTTTTGATATGGATCAATTAAAGGAGAAATATGGTGCCCAGTTAACCGTAATGTTTCAGCCTATCGATTTCTCAAACATCCTGGGTTTTCCTAACTGTTGTAATGGTTTGGGGGATGCATATAACTGGCTTCCAGCATTTCATGGAAATTATGGTGATTCGGCCATCTGGCATATCAAATCTTTCCTTCAGTTGATTGCTGACTCCAATATTCTTCATGAAGACAATATGATGGAAATGTTTGCTAGTAATTTTTCGGGTGAGGCCTGTTGTTGGCTCTATCAGGGCCTTCCTAATAAATGTATAACTTCTTTTCCAAGCTTCCTTTGGATGTTTTTATAGCAGTGACACGATGGTAGGGGTAGTATGAATGGTTTAAAAAAGTTCCTTGAAAATATCTGTACCTTCTACCTATTTGGGACAGAGTATCACACAGAAACATATGATGGACCTTTTTCCATGATACAAAGTATTGAAGACTTGGAATCACTTATTGAACATTTAAGTGAAGAGGAGGTTCATGATACTCCCATCAAAGAGTTTCCTCATAGTTATTCGAGAAAGGAAGTAAGTAAGCAGCTTATTAAAGAATATGAGGTATCTCCCATTACACAGCAAGATTCCGAGGAAGGGAAAATCCAAGATGATCCTATTGAAGAGCGTCAGGAGGAGTCCATGATGGAACACATTGTTGAAGACTCTCCTCATGTCACCATAGCTGAAGACATTGAAGATTTGGTGTATTCTCAAGTGTGTTGCAATGCTGATATATTTCCAGAAAGCCCTCAAGATAAATCCACTAGGCAACACATACCAAGTGATCCCATTGAATATGTCCAAAAGGTTTCCTTGATTGAAGATCCTTTTCATGATATCATAACGGAAGCCTATAAAGAAACTTATGATAAGATCAGTATGGTGTGTGGTGACACTAGACCTTGTTCTCCACATGTTGATGAAGGTTTGGAAATTTTATTGCCTTGTAACATTTTATCTGAAGAAGATTGTTATGAATACAAGGAAGACATGGATAGGCAGGAGCATGATGCCATGGATGAAGAGTCCCCCACATATGACATGGATGGGAGTGATGACTATTGGAATTTCATAGATAATCCAACTTATGAAAATATTATGGAGAATCCCATCCATGATATGTCCAACAATGGGAGTGTCTATTCAAAAATTTGTGGAAGTCCAATCTACGATACGTCCATAGAGGGGAGCACGGATTTGGATGCCTGGGAAAACCTTAGTATGGAAGAGGAGCATTCAGAATTTTCACGTGATCATTCAGAGTCATACCATGCAGAGCCACACAAGGGTATCAGTAATGAAGACATTTAGAAATAGTATTGTGAAAAGTTAGATGTGATGCAGTCAGTGGAATATCAGTCTCAGCCATCTTTTTCACATATAGAGGTTCGTTATGATTTGGAGCTGCTTGGGGCCTGTGCAACAAGTTATCATTTGATAAGCCCCGATGATTAGTATGATGATGTAGTCAGTCTACCTCATCATTATGATTGGTATATCAGTCCTATCCAGTCATGGATAGAAGCAACCTGCATGAGCACATACAAGTTGGGGAAGAATTTTTATGACATTATTCATGCCTATGATCTCCCATCGATCCTGCCCATTCTGAATCATCACGCAGGTTTGCAATTTCTGAATAAGGTATCCTTACTTTGGCTGGTAACCAAAGACAAGGAAATTTTTTTTTATGTTAATAAAATGCTTAGGTGGTTACATTGGATTTCTGATTACACTTAACCATTTTTATATCATGCTTAGAGTAGGAAAATAAGCTCCTTGAAAGAGAGAATTTACTTTCTAGATTTCTATTTTATACTTAGCTATAATAAAACTTTGCTTCTTTTAGTTAGTTACATTTATTTTGTTTAAATAAATCAGGTTGATGGTTCATTTGGTTTTTTATAAAACTTGTGCTACTAAGGTTTTTCTTGTCAGGTTGGGATGTTTTTACAAGGTATATAAATCAGAGATTCTGGTGTTCTCGTATCCTCTCCTTGCCTTAAAGACCAGATCGAGCACACATCCCACAGTTGGAGCCAGAATGTTACCACCTAAGTTGTACTTAGTGGTTTTTTAGCAAGTGAGCCTGGTGAACCGGACAAGGATAACTTGTTCGGACTTAAGAAGACCTTTGGAAGTACTTCTGGGAAGTGCTTGTTGTACTATATCACATGTTCATACCCCATGGGGGAATCGTAATAAATGTTCTAGCATGATAGTGTCTGTAAAAGACTCGGTCTCTTAGACTTTATTTGTCAATCCGATCAGCCCATGGTGTTTTTTCCTTTGGTTATTATTGGTTTTTGAATAAACGACTGATAATTTCTGAGTTTTTCACTCCGTACCTCCAAAGTTGGGGTGGTCAGCTTGGAATTTAGGCCTATTGAGGTTATTAGAGTCTATGTGTCAATGTATGAACATGATAGACATCATGGTCGAGTCATATGAACATGTCTAAGCCCCCCTAGGTTTTTTCAATTTTTCAATTTTTTTGTTTTTTCAGTGTTTTTTATTAGATTTTAATTTTTCCAAAACTTAGGCTATTTTTTAATAGTTTAATTGGAAAAATTGATTTTGTAATTAAAGTGGGCCAAATAATCAGTTTTAGTCATGTAGGTGCTCATTTTCAAGCTAAGAGCACCATGTAAACCCATGGACCCACTATTTCCTAGTTTTGAGTGATTTTCCATCACTCAGGTCAGAAAGCCCCAAAAATCAATTATTGATTATTTTAATTAATAAATTGATGAATAATGGAGCAAATCCAGAATCATAGATCAGTGGATTCTCAACCGATCTGATTGAAATCAGTCAGATCTGAACCAGATTGACTGGATCTGACAAATTCTTGACTGAAGGAGGTGATCAAATCAGATCCAGAGTTGATCTTCAGTAGCGTTTATGGGGAATTGCACCCTCTCTCTCTTTCCCACACGTGTGGACTCTCCTAGATGCTCTGTGGACTGATGTGTCAGTTTATGGGTTGATGTGTCAGCTCAATCAGCCCCCCGGTTGACAAGTAGGCTCAGTTCAGCTTCAGATCTGCATTGTTTGACTCTCCATCAGCTGGTTTGATCTGTCTCCTTGGGATTTGTGCCCCCCTGGGCTAGATCTCCTAGTTTTTGTATAAATCAAGGCACAAGCTCCCTCTTCTAGGCTAGTTAGAGTTGGATTGAAGGGCTTGCTATTGTAATACTATTGTAATCTTTTGATTGTTGGAATAAAGAATATTTGGAGGCCAAATGGTGTAATGCTCTCATGTGTGTGGATTAAGCATTGTCTTACGACTATTGATGTTGCCGCCTTTTCTCTCAATTTCTGCATCTGAACCCTGTCTGGCTTGAACGATTCAGTTGAATGAATAGGAGTATAGTTGGGCAAGTAAGGTTACTTGTTTTTCTTATACCTCATAGCATATATGTTAGAAGATCTAGATTATACATGTTTAATAAGTTTTTTTGCATGTGATTCTTGTCCCGTTTTCATATATATATCCAGATCTCATGAGGTTTCATGCGGGATTGTGTGTTTAGCTTTCAGGTAGAAAGGATTGGATGAGCTGTGGATCTAGTTTGACTCCACTGTACATCCAAAAGCTTTGTGAAGACATTTCCCCTCTGTATTCCACTAACAAGTTTCCATTGCAGATCCATCCAACAACGGGCCTTTCCCCTTCTCTTCCTCCTTTCTTTTAAAATCAATCTTCCTGTTACCTGTCTCTTCCTCTTATGATCAAATATAGTTCCAAGAATTGAATATATATTGTTAGATCTATTTTATAAGATTTTTGTTGCTTCGATCTATAATTTCATAAAGAATATCAGTTCATAAAGATAGATCTAGGTATAGGAAATTCCTTTTTTGCAAGTAGCTAAAGCATAGATCTAAAGCTTGCTCATAAGGTAGCTTCCTTTTTTGTTCTTCAAAGATATAAATTTTGAAATAAAAGTGCACATCTCATTGGCTGCCCAAACAGCAAGCCAAGATCCCAAGGAAAGCTTGCTTTCCTTGGTTCCTTTTTGCAAAAATTAGATTACCCATGTTTAACAATTTTTACTTAGTTTTTTTTGGTAATTAGCGTGGTGACCCAAAACACTTTTAAAGTGTGTTTTGGCACATTTGATTTTAATTGCTTGCTATTTTTTAGCAGGTCTAACATAAAAGAGAAGGAGACTCTGCCAAATTTCTGACTCTTGGATGAACCAGAGCTTCTCGGAAGCTTCCTCCACCGCTGTGTTTTAATTCAAGCTTGTTACAAGCTTGTTGTAAACCTTTGGATCCCAGATAACAAGGACCAAAGTGCATCAATTTCAATTTGATAATATTGTAAATCATTGCTAATAAAAAGAAGAGGTCCTTTCGAATAGGCTCTTTCGAGCCTATTCACCATCCCCCCTGGGGGGATTTGCGTTGGTGTCAATTTTTTACTTTTTGTTCATCTCTTTTCAATATAGCGTGGTTCTAATCTGCAGGGTAGTATACTTTGATTTATAATCATCTTCATATTCCATATTTGAGATTTCAAAGTAATCTTAATACTTACCCCATGACTTCCTGATTGACCCGAAAGGGGAAAGAGATGCGTGGTAGGACTAATTAGGGACTAATGACTCTCCCAAACTAACAAACCATCAGGTGAAAATCCAACACCTCTATCAAACCATTATGGTGGCAAAAATACCCAAAGGAAGTGGGAACTCCTAAAAAGTGACCTTGGGGCGCCGATCTCTGTCACACCCTAACGGGTGCGTTATGAACAATAGCCCCAGAGACTCCATTTAGACCACATATTCCTTGCGAGTAGCCATGATGGTTTAGTTTTGGACATACTCCAAGTACTCTTGGGTATATCTGTAGTCCCCCCCCCGCCTTTGCCTAATTTTAATCAACTCATATTTCACATTAACTTAAAACGTACCAAGAGGCAATCGCAAAACTTTCACTCCAAGCACATGCAAGTACATTGATTATATTTTGACTCCATTTTAAGGTACTGGTTATTTTCTTGCTATATATATATATTGTGTCTCAGCATTGTGCTTTCGTGCGCTAATTTTGTATCTTGTCATCTATGGTTGTTTATGGTTAAATTTCAAACTCCTAAGTAACTCATTCAATTTAACATCACCGTACTAAATAATTTTGCCTTAGTAACTTAATAGGGTCTACCCCCCTTGGCTTCATTAGGAGTTGAGCCTAAACGGAGGAGTCAAGAACAAGGTGACAGCCTTGACTCAAGACTTGCCCCTAAGGACACACCGAGTGGCTTGAAGATTTTTGCCATGTGACCCAGGTGTGTGAAAGGCGGCAACATTTCCTAGTCTTAATGCATGACTCCTCTTAAGCGAGCTAGGATCGAATCTCTAGAGGAACTTGCTAATAATAATATTATTAGATTTTTTAATTTTTTTTATTCATATTTGTTATTTTTTTGTCTATTTTTTTTATTATAAACTTTGTTTTATAATAAATATTTTTTCCTTTCCCTAAGAAAAAAAGATGATTGTATTAATAAAAAAAATACATACAAAAAGTATGTATTGTTCCTGCTTCTCGCACAGTTACATCTTGGTGTCACATCATTTCTGATGTATTTGCTTCTCTTTTGCATAGCAGCCTAAGAAAAGCCATGATGAGTCAAAAAGACTATCGTAAAGATTTCCTTTGAGAAACTTCAATTTGAGCCAAAAACTGGAACGAGCTGTTTTCCTTCTTCTATGCGAACTGGAAACTGCTGCATGTTGAAACAAAGAAATTGTAAGGATTTTCTTCGAAAAAACTCCAATTTAAGGCAAAAACCGGAAGTATCTATTTTCCTTCTTCTGTGGTAACTGGAAATAGCAGGAGATGTTTCCAGCAGTTCTCTTATTGAAAAGACTATTGCATTTTACTTAAAAATTGTCCAAAAATATTATGTAGCAAGGATTTAATGAGGCAAAATCAAAAAAGGCCTTTGGAAGTGCTCCTTGACCTCTATGTCCTTTATCTCTATGATTTTCTAGGACCCCCATTGCAGGTTCAGTCCCGCCTTTGAAAGTTTGTCTGCATCCATGTTTCGTTCCTTGTAGACATGTTTGAACGAGATTGATTCAAAATTTGAAAGAGTCCTGTTAACCTCTTCATAGAGAGTTTCTAATGAAGAATTTATGAATCTTTGAGTCTTATTTATCGAATTCATAACAACCATAGAATCACCAAAAACTTGAATCTTTTTGCAATTTCTTTCAATTGCAAAACAAAGGAGAAGTTTCAAGGTCATAAGTTCAGCATAGTTGTTTGTTCCGGATCCCATCCCCATTGAGATTTGGAAGTGGTGATTTGGATTCAAGAATAAAGTGGCTCCTCCCCTACATGTCAAGTTTTGAGAAGCGCCATCAAACAATGCCCAAGGGTTGTTTTTATCCAACTGTTCAGGAGTAATGATTCTTGGATTGGGGCTGTTCTTTGTTTGGGGGAAATAAGATAGGATATCTAGGCCCTTCCTTGCTACTTCTTCTGGAGAGATGGGTTTTTCGAGGAAAATGAACCTGTTTATGGCCAACCAAATTCCCCAGATGTGGATGAGCGAAAGGGATTTTTAATAAATATTTTTATATTAATGTTTATTATTTTTTGTATCCATTTGTTTCAATATATTTTTGATGTAATATATATATTTTTTAATTTGGTTTAAGTTAGTTATAACGTATACATATTATACTTCTCATCCATAAAGACTGTATAATGCGATCAGTATCATACAAGTGCAAACAATTCATAGAGACTGTATAATGCAGTGGATTGTGTAATACAATTAGAGGCATACAAGTGCAAACAGTTCATAGGGACTGTATAATGTAGTGGACTGTGTAATGCAATCAGAGGCATGCAAGTGCAAACATATCAATTAAAATAAATTTATATCATGTAATTGGTATAGATACATCAAGTTATCATCTAATAATTAGAATTTAGCATAGCTCCATCTTAGCCCATGGCCAGTGAATATCTAATAATTAGAATTTAGCATAGATCCATATTAGCTTATGGACAAGGAATCTTGCATAAATTTAGGTAACTGACATAATTTTATCCCCCAAATAGGGTCATAATTCTTCCATGCCCCAACCTAGAACCTTGATCATCATTTGAAACTATGCCCTTCCTCAAATTTTCCTATTTTTCCTATTTTGGATTATGAGCAGAATGGGATTTTCCGGACTATAATGCAACTAGAGGCATAATGTTATCATCTAATTATTATAGATCTATCAAGATCCATCAATTTCTCATTTAATTAGTATAGATCCATATTATCCCATGGCCTACCAAATTTTGTAGAAATTTAGGTGTCTGGCATAATTATCATCTAATTAATAATGCAATTAGAGGAATAAACTTATCATCTAATTATTATAGATCTATTAAGATACAACAAATTATCATTTAATTAGTATAGATCCATCTTAGCCCATGGCCTACCAAATTTTGTATAAATTTGGGTGATTGACATAGTTCTATGGGTCAAACAGGGGCATAGTTCTTCCATGCCCCAACCAAGAACATCGAAAATCTTTAAACTACATGAAACTATGCCCTTGTGATGACATAGTTGTGTCTGGCATAGATATCATCTATTTAATAATGCAATCAGAGGCATAAAGTTATCATCTAACTATTATAGATGTATCAAGTTCTCATTTAAGTATAGATCCATCTTAGCCCATGGCCTACCATAGATGTTAACCCAGAAAAAAACTTGATTAGCTCTACATGACCTACACCACACAAAGACATCTATTTCAGTACCCTCATTGACCTCCACACCCTTGTAAAGGCTCAAAAACACCAGAAAGGGCTTAAAACCCCATAAAAGAGCCTAAATAGCTCTCAAAAGGGCTGAAACCCCTAAAAGGAGCTTAAAAACCCTAAATGAGCTAAAGAATGGATGAAAATGGCCTAAAGCCCAAAAAAGGGGCTAAAGCCTTGACCAAGGGCTTAAAACCCTAGAAACTTAGAAAATGATATAAATACAAGGGTGGGTGTCACTCTCAAGACACTTCCATTTGCCTACCGTTACTTTGCCCGTGTGATTGCCTTGAGACCCATCTCTCTCAAGCCATTCACCCTCCTTGCTCCACTTGCTTCATTTGCTCAATTACCTAATCCCCATTCCACGGAGAGGTAGCACCTTGAGCTAGGGCATGGTGGCCCACCTTCCAGCAAGAGCATCGGTATAATGGTGTCAATGCTTTCTTATTGTTTAATCTAATTTCTTATAGATTGTTTTTGCTGACAATTCCATTGCAGGGTTGTTATTTGTTCATTCCTATAACAGGTTTATTGCATGGTTTTTCCTTCACCAAAGAAACCCTATCCTTCTGTCCTATAGATGAAAGTTAACCATTTCTGCACGTAGCTAGGGTGAAAGCCCTACTATAGATTGGCAACCATACGAGGTCGATCCCTGGGTTTTTACAGTTTATTTTTCAGAATTTTGTTAACCTAGTTTTTTGTTTCTATTTATTTCTAGTTTAGATATCTGTTTTTGTCATTTAAATTTCTAATCGATCCCTCGTCAGGCTGACCCGAGCCCGTTCAGCCACAATACCTGTTACTGTCGGTCATTCCCAGCTTTGCTTTTAAAAATTTCTAGTTTACGGGTCAGATTGCTCATATCGGGCATAAAAGGGAAACCCAGTCGCTCATATCGGGCCTAAAAGCATGACTCGGTCACTCATATTGGGCCTAAAAGCACGACCCAGTTGCTTATTTCAGCCCCAAAAAAATGACTTCACACTCAGGAGCCAGATTGCTTCTGTTTTTGGTTTTTTAGCGACCCAGTCGCTTAATTAGGACAAAAATCAACGACCCCCTCGCTACATTTGCCCCAAAAAGTGTGACTTGTCTCTCAGGGTTTGGTTTTTTTTATGTTCAATCTATCAGTGCGGCCCTGCTGCCACTGTCCAACAGCCTATTTCTTTTTGCAAACAATTTTTGTAAGTCGATGATACATTTGGTTAGTTGTTAATGCATATGAAGCTATTTTAGGACTTAGCTCAAATATTGTAACTTAATTTTCATTTTTTTCACTTAAATAATTGGAAATTAACCTCTTGCTGAAACCCTTCCTCCTCTACTCAGTCATCACCCTTTGGGGTATTCTGGGATAAGACGAAGGGTCAAGCTCGTGTAGTAATAGGCACTTATACTTGTTATTGCTTAAGACCACTAAAAACATGTGACTTGGAAGGTAAAGGGGATGGTAGGCCCAGGGGGCCTCACAGCGTTCGCGTCCTCCCTGTTAACCAACCCTGCACTCGAAGAGTGACCTGAGAAGCTATGGGTGGGCTTAGTCCTACTATTTTAACAGCCCAACACTCTTTCCTGGTCGAAGAGGAATATAGGTGTAAGGTAGTCACCTAGCAGGTTTGCAGTAGTTCAGGTTCATTACTTGCATGTTTAAATTTTTTTGTTTCAAAAGTTCACTGGTTTTTTCATAACAGGTTTCCCATTCTGTAATCTCTGCAACAAACCAGAAACGTCTACGAAGTATCCATAAACCATAATTGAAGTCACCAAACTAATAATAGAAATTTAAATGAACAACATTCATACATTAAACATGCAAACCACTTAAGCCAACCAAACTCGGTTCATGATGCTAAGAAAACCCATTAAAATCTATCAATTTACATTAATTCAAAAGCTTTGCAGTATTTGACGACATAAGTCCATGACTGCCTTAACCGTGGGAAGTACTTGGGCTCAACCTTAAAACTCATTGTGAGGAGTACCACGGGAACCACAAAGTAGCTGGCCGTTGAGAGGAATTGCCAAGCGAAATGGGCAACGACCCCCACCAATTGACTAGATCTCCTGTGACGAAAAATCCAAGCATTGTCTCCTTGCAGTCTTGGTGGCCAAGTGACCACCTGAAAGCCAATAGGAAACCTGAAACCAGGGTCCAGAACGCCATTACCAGATTACACCATTTGATCTACCAACCAAACACAATTGATTCCCCATGCTCTTCTTCACACCTGAGAGGCGATCCACCACAGTTTGAGTCCTTGAACCAACAACGTTGAGACCCTTCTTGACGACCCTCTACACTATCGAACAGCCAAATAGCCTCTGACTCAGACTCAGATTCATATCAATTTGAGCCAAACTTACAGACTGCACCGTCTAGCCCCATGGCTGGTGTAAACTTGGATCCACTTTCTGAAATGTTCATTAGCAGTGGACCCATGTACTTGCCTCTAGTCACCACCAAAACCTTTGCAGGTGTTCCTAGTACTGCCATGCAGACTGTCCTAACTCAGTTGCCTCCACCTGTACTTACCATTCAAACTATCCCACCTGTCATACCTAGGGCCAATGGCCCGTCCACTCACACTGTCTCACCTGTCATACCTAGGGGCAGTGGCCCGTCCACTCACACTATCCCACCTATCATACCTGGGGGCAATGGCCCTTCTGCTCATTCTATCCCACTCACCATACCTATGGGTAGTGGCCCTTCCACTCACACTGTCCCACTCACCATACCTAGGGGAAATGTCCCATCCACAACTGTTCCACAAATACCCCCAATCACGCAGGGACGTCATGTTCTCGTGAACCCCACTACCATTGCAGGTCCTTCCCATATCAACCTCAGGTCAAACCTCCCTTTTATGGCATGCCTCAATTTTCCCGACTTATCCAGGTTAACTAATGACCCTATCTGTCATCAAGCCTTTTTGCCTCCCATGCCAACCAAGCTCCCCTCAGACATCCTCAAGTTTGAAGGGAAGGAAGGAGAGTGCCTCCAAAACAATATAATGACGTTTCACCTATGGTTCTCATCAAACATCATCATAGATGATTCGATCAGACTCAGACTCTTCCAACGCACCCTCACAAGTGCTGCAGCCAAGTGGTACATTGAGCTACCACAAGCCAAGTACCCACACTTTAACTCCTTAGCCTTTATGTTCCTGCAGTATTTCCAGCTCCCCGTGAGATATGATGAAGGGGTGGAAATATTGCTATCTTGTCGCCAAAACACTATGACCCACATAATTGACCACATCCATGAGTGGCAGTGACGTTGCAGTTTGTGCAAGATCAAGCTTGATGACAGGATCTTCCTTGACTGGTTCTTAAAAATATTGCTGCCACCCATAGCCAAGGACGTCGCCTCTGAACATCCCCAAACAGAGGAAGAGGCCATCTTGAAGGCCCAGTAGTTTGACCTCATTTATGCATAGTCTGGATACCTTTACACCATCATTCCAGATGTTCCCTGTGTAGGCACCTCCTACCGGGATGCGCCGGGGGAATCCCATGCTGTAGATGGCATCATAGGCTCTGTTTCTCACCAAAAACAACATCACGTGACACCACCCATGATGCCACTATAGCCAAGCAACACCCCTAGTGTTTTCTACCCAAACCAAGCTCCTGACTATTCAAGAATGATGTCCCATTCTAGAGCTACAATGTCCTATGCACAACCTGCGCCACCGCAGTAGGCCCATGCACCTACTTGGCCAGCACAACAACATTAAGGACAGATGACCGGATTTGTCACACCCCTAGCTCCCCAAGTATACTATGCACCACCAGCGCAAGTCGCTCAAGCCCCTGCCCCAACTCCTCCAGTACCTTTGGGACAAGTGTTTGCTCAGCATAACCGTCCTAACCAACCAGCCCCCAACAACGAACAAGGGCAAGCCAAAAACAACCAAGCTAGGAATCGAGGCAACAACCAACCCTAAGGAGGCGGTCAACAAGCAAATCCTCCCAACAACGTCGGGGTGAATCGACTAGCTCAAAATCCCCAGGAACCAAACCCGCCTAGACGTAATGCTCCATTACGCACAAATAAACCANACGTCTATGGGCACTATACGATTAACTACCCCTTCATGGATCGTGCCAAGCAAGCCATTCAAAATGAAGTCCAACATGGAACCAATGCCGCATTTCTAGCTCAACCCAATCCGGCACCACCAGGCCCTCCACCTATGGTGCTCCAAAACCAATTACTGCTCCAAGGACTAGTAGCAACCGCACCTGCTCCCCAACCCAATCCCACCGCCCCTGTTGCACCTCTGCCAACAGAAAAAGGCATTCACCACCTGCTAGCCATGAAAACCAAAGAGGTCAATTTACAAACCAAGAGAAATTAGTACGGAACCAACATTGAACCCGCTAACCCATCAACGACATCCATGTCCACAACAACCAATACACCTCTTCACTTACCCCTTTTTCCACTGCACCCTCCCATACAACGGGTTGCCAACAATGCCACAACTAAAGCTACTATGAGCTACAACATCATTGATGACTTGGCCCAAACACCTACGACCATGTCTCCTCTTGAGGTACTTAAAAACTGCCCAACACAGTGAAAGGCCTTACTAGTGACCCTCAGTGCTTTAGACCCCTCTGACTCCAAGTTGATCATGTTTGACACAGATAACGGAGAACCCTGAATGCCATCAACGATTGCCTTCCAAATTTCGCTATCAATTCAAAATCGGGTCATACACTAGTGCATCATCGACAAGGGGGCATCCACATGTGTTATGTCAACCTTAGTCTGGCAGAAACATGGGTCCCCAGTCCTGCATCTGTCCACCACTACTCCACGGGCTTATGATGGCCATCCCACTAAGGCCCAAGGTATCCTTCTGCACGTTCACATAACATTAGCCAGGAAAATAGTGCTAATCGCGATAGAGGTTGTCAATGCACAGTTGGACTATAACCTTCTCCTGGGAAGAAGTTATATGTATGCCATGAGAGCTGTATAATCCACTATTTTCCATCTCATGATGTTCCCTCATGACGGGAAAATCGTAATGGTTGACCAATTGACTTATCACAATCTGCAAGGGATAACAACACCATCCAACATTATCCTTATGATCAGAACCATCGTCGACGACACATCCACCTCATTATTGAATGTGGCCCCTGGGTTGTTTGACGACACTCCCATGGTGGCTTCCTTCCCCTTCATGTCACCGTCGCTGACACCAAACAAGACTGCGGATTTGCGCATGCTCTCATCCAGTACTGCTGTACCTAAACATCAACTGCAGCCGCAAAATCATCCACAATCGCATCCCCAAATGCAACCACCAGGGAGTTACTTGGGCTCCTCCCCAGTCCACACAATTCCCTTCCTATTCCCCCCACCTGGGGTCATGAGTAAGCCAGTAATGTCTACCTTAAACTTACCCAACTTCACATTGGGGATTCCCATGTGGTACCTCGATCCACCGGCCCAACCTCCGATGCCCCAAGTTGTGTTAACCCCTGTTCAACCCATTGCGGTTGAATCACGTCCTCCTCCGCAAAATCCAACCACTTCACCAGCACCTACTATGCCTCACCCAAAAAGGGCCAGAGGAAAAAATGCGCAAACAAAAACTAAACCCCAACAGATCCCGCCATGCACCATGTGCGATGAATAGGGCCATGCAACCCAAAACTGTCCTGAAATTCCCATGATCCGCACACATTTAGATGCCATGGATACAACATAAAACCTCCCTATGTTTGAGCTCCCCAGTGGACCAACAAAGAGAAACAAGTCATTGAGAACGAACCATGCTTGCGCACTTTACAGATTGTATGGACATTATTCTCACCACTGCCAGGACTTGTCTGAGTTTCGAACAACTCTAGCTAACCTTCGACATCATGCCCTTGAAACTGAGATCACTCTCATCGAAGAAATCCACCCCCCGCCTCCTTCTTTAGATATCGTGTCCATATACATGGTGTCTAGTTCCACAGACCCAATTATCCCTGTAGTCACTAAAAACTCCTTCAAATTGTCCCATCATTTCTTCTGCAATGATGAGGAGATACTTGAAGCCTTAACCACTCCTCAATACCCTTGGGACGACATGCACCATCGCTCATTCTTCATCTTCGAAGAACCCATGTCGCTGTCGGATCAGTTTTCAGTTTAGACAAAGGATTTTATACATGGGAAAGTTGACTGGTTCAAAAATCCCATTCCAACACCCAACGATTTCGATGAAGGCAACATGGCCAATATCTCGCCAACCATTAAGATCGGCATCTCAACCAAATCTGAGATCGTTGAGGAAATCATGCTGGGGGCATCCTGCTCTCCTGAAGAAATTGCTTCCTACAAAGCACTCCTCCAAGAATTTCATGACATCTTCACCTGGACTTACACCAAAATTCCCGGGTTGGATCCATCCATTGTTGAGCACCACATCGACACATGGCCTGATGTGGTCCTCGTGCACCAAAAGAAATGACCAATCCATCCCTCCAAAGCTGTCGTTGTCAAAGCCGAAATTGAGAAGCTGCACACAGTCGACTTCATTTACCCCATTGCTTACACAACCTGGGTTTCAAGTTCTGTTCTCGTGAATAAAATATAGGGTACCATCCATGTCTGCACAGAATTTCGTGATCTAAATTGGCCTTGTCCAAAATACAATTTCGCAACACCCTTCATTGATCAGATCATTGATGCATGCGCCAGACATGAGGTTTTTTCCTTCATGGATGGCTTTTTCGTATACAACCAAATTCAGATTCAGAAAGAAGATCGTTACAAGATTGCATTCAAAACCCCTTGGGGCACATTCGCATATCCAGTAATTCCCTTTGGTCTAAAGAACGCTGGAGCCACCTTCCAGTGCACCATGACGTATTGTTTCCATGACCTCATCTACATCATATTGGTCTACCTAGACGACCTTACCGCCCAATCATGGAAACAAACACAGGACATAGACAACTTGCGGCAAGTCTTTTCACGATGCCACAAGTACAAAATTCGCTTGAATCCCCTCAAGTGCATTTTTTGTGTCCCAGCAGGCCATCTACTCAGGTTCATCATATCCCACAAAGGGATAATGGTTGACCCTATCAAGGTTCAAGCTATCCTTGATCTCCCTACACCAAAAACTCTACGCCAATTATAGATCCTCCAAGGCAAGGCCAATTTCCTTCACCGCTTTGTACCCGAGTATGCAACAAAATCCTACAGATTCATATTCTTGGTTCGCACCAAAATCCCCTTTGTTTGGGATCAACAAGCACAGGAATCATTTGATGCACTCAAACAGGCCCTGGATTTTGCACCATTACTTTAGACACCAGACTTCACCCAAGACTTCATTCTTTGAGTGTCGGCCTTGGAAAATGCCATTGATGGAGTCCTGGTCCTGGAAGATGATGCTCGACAGGAGCACGTGATTTATTACGTCATCTTGAAGATGACAGGTCCCCCACTGCGATATTCACTTGAGGAAAAACTGGCCCTCATCGTTGTTTTCTCAGCCCAAAAGTTGTGCCACTACATTATTGCAAACCATACTCGAGTAGTGGCTGATTCCAACCCGATGCGGTACCTCTTAAGCCATCGCCTTCTACAAGGCCGCGTGGCCAAGTGGGTAGTCGTCCTCCAAGAATTCGACTTGGATTTTGTTTCAAAAAGAAAAAAGGCACTAGCGCTAGTCGCGCTCATGAAAAATCTGCCCCCATTAACCACGTCACCACCACCAAAGGATGACCTCCCTGATGATTTCCTATTCGTCATATCCATGAAAGATCCATGGTATGGGGGCGTCCTTCTATATTTATGAACACAAAAGTTCGCAGCCCACTTAAATCGTGAAGACAGGCGACGCATCCGACATTAAGCCACTCACCATCTCCTTATTGGAGATATTTTATATTGCCGGAGCATTGATACAATCTTACGTTGTTGCCTTACCCATGACAAGGCCGAGATAGTCCCTAACGACTGTCATAGTGGAGCGTTCGGTGGCCACCTTTTAGGATTGGAAACTACCCAGAAGATTCTACATGCCGGCTACGTTTGGCCTTCCATCTTCGTTTATTTCATAGAGGCATTCAAACACTCTCGCAGCCGTCAGCTCTTCGCCCTAAAGGAAAGAACCCCCCTACACCATTGCACATTGTAGTCACAGTCGGTCCCTTCTGTAAATGGGAAATCAACTTCATGACAATCAACCCTACCTTGTCCAATGACCATAAGTGTATCATTGTGGCCATTTATTACTTCACTAAGTAGGTCGAGGCCATGCCTACGTTCGATTGCAAAAATGAAATGGCGAGACGTTTCTTCTTTAACCACATCATTTCATGATTTGGTGTTCCCAAACAGTTGGTCTCAGACCATGGTAAGATTTGTGAAGACGTTGTTTGGACTGAGATTTCAACCATGTTGAAGTTCGAACACCATTACTCATCTTCCTGCTACCCCTAGGGCAATGGTCAAGTTGAAGCAGTCAACAAAATCATTAAAAAAATGCTCCAAAGGATGGTAGGAAGCCATAAAACCAATTAGCACCACATGTTGTTTTCCACACTATGGGCTTACTGTACATCTGCATAAACCACAATCGGTTTCACCCCTTTCTGTTTAGTACATGGAATTGAATCAGTACTCCCTATAGAGTTCCAGATCCCATCACTCCGCCTCGCTGTGGAACTCCTTCCTGATACTTCGCCTTTGGAAGAATGACTCCTCCACCTGGAACAAATCGCAGAGGACCATTGGGCTGCCCTCCAAGCCATTGAAGCAGCTAAAATGTGGTCGAAATCCTATTACAACTCCCATGTCCACCCTCGCACCTTTAGCGAAGGTGATATGGTTCTGGTTTATGACCAAGCCAATGATAAATTGGGTAAAGGCAAGTTCGATTCAATGTGGTACGACCCATATGTTATCCACCTTTGCCTCAAAAAAGGGGCATACATTCTTGTTGACTTTGATGGAAAACTCTTGGAGAACCCCCATAACGAGCTCTACGTCAATAGGTTTTACGCGTAACATCACCAATGAGTCTCTTGTAGCATAGTCTTGTACTTTTTTGCTTTACACATTTAAAAAAAAAGTGAGTCTTATGTATTATTTCCTTGACTGCGCCAGATGGATCCTACCTCGTGTCGATACATCGAATTTGTTGACAGATCAAGCAGATGGTCTCCAAACCTCACCTCGGCTGCATGGATCATCTACTCCCTGTTGCATGAATTGATCCATATCGACGGAATATGTGTGGGCATCGCGACCAACAACCAGGATGAATATGATGGTGTTATTGGCCTTTTGGTCGCCGCCCTTCAGTTGGGTATCTGCCATCTTGATGTCTTCTTAGACTCCCAGCTACTTGTCTCCTAGTTAAAAAACCACTACCAGGTACACGATCCCTTCCTCTTTAGAAAATTCATGCACACTAAATAGATGGTTACAACATTTGAATCCATCACATTCACACATGTTCCTAGGAACCTCATTAGTGTAGCAGATCAAATGGCTAATGACATTCTAAATTGGCATATTCATCATAGCATATAGGACACATACAAAAAACTGCATAATGCATTCATCACATATAGATATGCATACACATGTAAAAACACATCATCTAGGCATTTCATTCACATCGTCATAAAAGACTCACATATAAAACCATTAAAAGCGCATCCATGCGCGCAATATATATATTGCATGTCCAAAATATGTCCAATACAAAATGAGAAGCTACATATGCTTTCTCAGCTGAATATACATAGCGATACAAAAAATCCTAAGTGCACCAACACACTAGGGGCATCCCCACTAGCTAACAGTGACAATGATAGTTCACAAAGTGGTCCCCCCCCATTTATAGGCCCCATTTGACCTATTTTCTTCTTTTTCACATAACTAGGCCATACAGAGTCCGTTTGGGATGTTGTTTGCACCACTGATTTCAGAATTCCATCCTCTATATTTAAGTCAGACCACAGTCTCATGATTAGTAAGTCATTTTCAAGGCCTTTTCTCGGATGTTACCTCGATTTACATGCCATTCACACATAACTGTCTAATCCATCCACCGCAGCTTACGTGGGTTCCCGGACCATTTCCCTGAAGTCGGATGATGTTGGCATGCATTTGGAAATATAACTGCCCCCAGACCCATGCCTACACCACCGCAACTTATGCGAGATTTCAGAACATCTATCGGAAGGAACATCATTTTGCACGCATTTGGCACATAACTTTCTACATGCATCATGCAATATAAGGTCTCCCTCTCATTTTATTATTTAGCATATAGCATTCCAATCCGTCCACCCCAAGTTGGTACAGGTCAGGCACACAAGACTCTCTTGACCTATATTCGAGAGCCACCTCGTTTTCCATGCCTCTCCCACACCGATTCATGTGCCTTTGCCGCGATCTATCTCATGCATGTATTGGTATGTTTAAGAGCCACCTGCTCCATCCATACTACACAGTTGACCTTTGGACCAATGTCCACTGTCCCGAAATGGGGGGCACCATCAGTGCCCCGTGATCGGTTGACCATATCGAAGTTTCTGTTAAGCTCTTTTCTGACTCCTGAAAAAGAATGAAAATATTGTCGAGCACATTCGCTTCCTCTCCCGCTCGTTGAAGTATCGAAAAGGGTGTTTACATAGCTTCATTTATCTCCTTTTACGAACTATGTAGACTACCATATGAAAAGGATCACCTTGGCACATTCAAGCCAAGACCATTCCCCTATGTATCCTTTTATGCTTTCTCAGGTAGAGGGGTCGAACTTTACAAAAATCTCACCATGGGTTGTCTTTAAGCTCTTTTCCAACCTTCTCATCAAGAAAATATTGTCGAGCAAACTTGGTCTCGTTCGTGCTCGTAAAATTATTTTAATGACTGTCCAATCAGTACAAGTTTAACCTTTTTTGGCCTGATTGGACTACCAACGGTAAAGAAGTCTCTCATCCCCTAAAGGATGGGAGAGCTCTCCTATGTACACTTTTATCCTTTTTCAGGCACAAGAGACTATCAACGAAAAAGAGCCCTTGTTGGAGTCTTCTTCATGCTTTTAGACTCTCTAAAAATTGAAAGCACCATCAAGCATTTACTTTCTTGGGCTTGCCAAAAATCCACGAGATCGTACCACAATGCTGTCTTTAGACACCACCTCACATATAACAGTTCGACAGCATTCCCACTTTGGGTCACCTTTGTTCAGAGTATTATGCGATGTGTCTTCCTTGGATCCCATCAATACCAAAAATGTCTACCTCCCCTAAGTATTTCCCATCTGCAGTTACACCCCTAATATTACAGCTATGATCCCTTTCCCATGAGTCAGTTTCATTGGCTGCCTGGTCCGCCCTACCGTCATACTCTGAACAAAGGAAGTTTGAGTCCCCCGTGATTCTTTGCCCCTATTCCCTATTTCACTTTGTCAATCCCTAGATTGTCTCACACCTTTGGTTATCCCCCTCGCGCTTCTGGTAAAGGAAACACCATTGCCTTGGTCAGTTGCAGGTCTCCCTCTGTTGATGGTTGTTTCTCGTGTGCTCGAAACAAGCTACATCATTGCACCATTGAGATTCATACAGGGTATTGGTCTATGCAGTATTTGGTCAAAGACCCTGGATGTCACCTATAGGACGGAAGGATAGGATGTCACCTAGTAGGCCATTGTAGTAGGCCATTGTAGTAGGGGTGAAAGCCCTACTACAATGGCCTACCAAATTTTGTATAAATTTGGGTGTCTAACATAGTTCTATGGGTCAAGCATGGGCATAGTTCTTCCATGCTCCAACCAAGAACCTCAAAAATCTTTAAATTGCCTAAAACTATGCCCTTCCTCAAATTTTACTATTTTGGATTCTGAGCAGAATGGGATTTTTTGGGCCATTTTGGATAATGCATATACTACGCAAGGAAAAAAACATTAATTAGAAATAATTATTAAACTAATTCACTTATTATTTCTATTATCTATGGCAATTAATTATACTTTTAATTAGCTTAGTATATGGTATTTACATTATTTTTAGAAATAAGTAAAATAATTATCCCTTATTTCTTGTTTTTTATAACTATATATGATTGACAATGTCCTCAACTAAGGCTATAGAAATAATAGAAACCTGGACGAAAATCATCCAAATAGACAATGACATTAACAACAACCCATTAAACTAACCACTTAGATTGAATTAAAATTCCTTTACTCATAAAAATATATAATTAAAATATTTTTAACTATATTTTTAATAAAAACACTTCTTCTCTCTTTCAAGACCTAGACATGTACTTACATAATTGTATGTTAGAAGAAGTAGTTTAAGGTGGTTTCAACTAGTCACTAGTATAACTGGATATCCAATATCCCATTTGATCATCACTAAAGATATTAGAGAGGATGACATGAATAAAAGTTGATGAGTTAGCCAAATATATTTGTGTTGATTGTCTAAAGCATAACCACTATGGCGTAATGCATCTCTAGTATTAAGCCACCAATCATCAAGATAATTCCATGATATTGGAGAGGGTTTGACCTTGATCTAACACAGCTCAAAAACATATCAGGATATAGATCACTTCTAGGTTGAAATGCATAGAATCTCATAAACTACACAGTGTCGCTTAGTGCATAGAGTGATGGTACACTTATCCAACCATATGCCACTAATGATATTGAATCTTGTGATAAGTAATCACCAACCTCATGCACAGAAAGAACAATTGGAGGGTGGATCATTGAGGAATTCCCCATCATAAGGGATCAACATCGTTGATTTATATAGCTTGTCTATTTAAGTTTTATGATACCTATGAAATCATGTAAGGTTTAATATGAGGTTAAACTAAGTTGACTGTAAAGTACTTCAAACAAATGTATATACACCATGTTTTATATATAATCAAGCAAATAAGCTTAAGCATATATTGAATCAATGTGCTGACGTGATTGCTATATGTCTAATATCTAAAACAACAAAAACAAAAACCATTCAAACTATTTTCAATATATATATATAACCATTCACAATATTTAATTATATTTAATTATAAAGATGAGTTAACAAACATGGATATATTAACAAGAGCTGCATGGTGGCAATGTCCCCAACAGCTTTGTGGTTGTTATGAAGAGAATTTTTTTGCAATGAGTTGTTTTTTTGCACTTGGTATGAAGCTAAATAATAATAATTTAAAAGTTAAAATTGGACCATCAAAGCTTTATGAGATAATTTAGAGCTGGTTGACAATTAATTTTAACGTTCAGTTACGTTGGCAACAAATAAACAGAATATTTTTAAAAGCGGAAATAACTTGCATTTGAATAATAGTTTAACATCATATCTATGTTTTTTTTGTTTTTTATTAATATAAAAAATAAATTATTTTATTCATTACATTTTCCTGAAAATTGAAAAACTATTATTTATA
>LPNX010985414.1:288368-355927 GCA_001517045.1 Pseudotsuga menziesii
TTTGGTGAAAGAAATTATTCTCTTACTATTATAGAATAATGCAATTTTTATTTATCTCACAATTTAAAAAGTTAAGAAATCTTGTCAATTTAACCTAATATGTCAATGTAGGTAGAAATTAATGTAGATAAAAATTAGATTAATCCTCAATTGTTTAGTTTGTTAATCTCTCCTCTCTCAAAACTGTGGGCAGATGGGCTTGGCCTGAACTGTTTTAATCCAAAACACAGGGAAGAAAAACAACATTTATCAAGAACATCGTCATGCCATGGTGTCATGTGTATGCTGAAGCATGGTATAATATGGAGGTAGAAGCCTAATTACCTATAGATGGGTCTGATATAGCAGGGCATTATTTTTTATTAAGGTTAGTAGAAACTCCCTACTTGGGTTGTTGCTCACTTGCCATCACGATCCCAGTTTAATCTAACTACCAACAATGTTTTCTGATAAACACGACACGAAACCTGTCTTCAATCTATGCAGGAAGCAACAAATTAAATCTAATCTCTTACAATTTGTAAGCTTGAAGAAATAATTTATATGTGGCGTCGAGCCGAAAATTCAAACATATACAGTAAGAACGTGGAGGCCATGCAAACATTGACATGTTTGAATTGCCATCAGTGATGCCACATTACATTTCACCATCGATTTGCACATATTTATCACCTCTATATTTAAAACAATGTGCTATTCATAAATGGTTTAATAATTACTTAACGCTGTCGAAGTGGGAAGGAATTCTCGAGACAAATTCAATCCAATGAGAACTTAACAAATTGACATTATTGCGCCAAGAGGCGCTCTACAACCCAATATGGGGAAGATATTGTAACGTTATGTAACGTTACATAACGTTACATAGATGTCGGCTATAAAAAACAAAACTTTTAATTCTCTTCCAAAATAAATGTCGGCCACAAAAACAACCTAATATGCGAGAGATGTTGTAATGTTCCTACCTAACAAAATAATAATAATAATAAAAATTAATTATCAGCCATAAAAAATGTTCGGCAAGAAAAACAACACAATATAGGGGAGATGTTGTAATGTTTCTACTTAACAAAATAATTAAAAATTGAATTATCGAGAATTTTTTTTTTGTCGTGCACATGGTTTTAAAACCATGTGCAAGGCCTCCTAAAAAACCCATTGTTTTATTGTACATGGTTTAGGAGGGCCTTACAAATGGTTTTAAAGCCATGTGCAAGGCCTCCTAAACAACCCATGGTTTTATTTTACATGGTTTAGGAGGTAGTTGCAAATGGTTTTAATACCATGTGCAAGGCCTCCTAAACAACCCATGATTTTAGGAGGGCCTTGCAAATGGTTTTAATACCATGTGCAAGGCCTCCTAAACAACCCATGATTTTAGGAGGGCCTTGCACATGGTTTTAAAACTATGTATGGGGAGATGTTCTAATGTTCTTTCCTAACAAAATAAAAAATAATAAGATATTAAATATTAACAATAAAAAATATGATTTGTGGACCTCAAATAAAAAAATGTGCCTTTTGGTATGAATCACATTAAAGCTGATAGTTGAGTGCAATACTTAAGAAGAGGTTTGCACCTCCAAAGATTTGATCCGGCGCTTGATAGAGTCTAGGATTTAAAAAAAAAAATCATATAAATAATTATTTTGAACTATATATAAATCACCCAAAACTATTGACTGAGAAAAAACTTATTTTCAATATGAACAAATTAATAAGGGTGAACGATTTATATATATCCCTTGTGGGAGACATAATAAAACAAAAAACCATTCACACTATTTATGAACATGTTAGGAATTTAATACCCTTAAAAACTACAAATATTCACCTATAAACATGTTAGGAATTTAATACCCTTAAAAACTACAAATATTAAGTGAATATAGGTATTAATAAAATCCATAGGTTTCCCGTTGTTGTTGAGAGAAATACATGCCCATTTCAAATTTTATTTAATATATGATATTACAAATTTAAAAGGAATGCAAATTTTTTTCTCATTCAAACCAAATTAATAGAGTTCTGTGTCATTGTTTGCAAGCTGGAAGTGTTCCTTTGTTAGTACTGCCTCTTATGTAAGAAATAATGTGAACTAAATTAACAGTGGACATCATACATGATTATTTATAGTTTTATGAATTATTCATGATTATTTATAGTTTTATGAATTATTTAAGTGCTACTTAAATCTTCATAGTCATATAAACAATTTTTTGTCGATATGATAAGTGCCTAACAATAGCTATAACCATTCATAGCTTCATATTTTTATAGTAAATGCAGATGCCCTTTATGTATATAATAAATGTAGTAAGTTATTGTTGTTATTTAAAAGTAATTAAATGTGTGTCACTTAAACTTTTGCAAAATTTAAGTTATCAAATAAAAATTATATATATATATATATAGCACCAGTAAAATTCTATTTTAAAAAATATAAATATTTTTTAATTTTATTTTAAAACATATACATAGAAAAATTTAGAAAAATAAAATGCTTGCAAATCCATTTACAGGTCATTAATGGTAACTTTTTCTTATTAAGTAAATAAGAATGTATAATTCATTTACAATTATAATAAATAAAAATAATAAGTGTTAATAGTAATATTTTGTTGAGTATCATCTAATTTAAATTGTATATAAAAAAGAGTAAATCGATTTAGTGACATGAATACTAAGTATCATATAAAATGTTAACCAATAAATTAATAACCTATTGGAAGTTTAGTAAATTAATTAAGAGTACTATAGTATATTAATAATTGTATAAGTGATTTAAAAAAAATAAATCTTAAATAAGTTTATATATATGATTTAAATAAGTAAATTTCAAATGAATTCATGTTTACTATATAAAGTTTACTATATATTAATAATACTTTGGCCATATTAGCTAAGTATTTACTATAAGAATAACAACGATAAAGGGAAGGGTGGAAGTCACGGTAATGAGTGGGGTGGATGAAAGCAATATGCCTATTCTTATATACAGAATAGTTGTTCATTGGACGTTCGTTTAAAAATCCCAACCAGGCCCGGAAATTTACCAGGGTGATGCCTAACGCTGATCCTATATAGGACTCACGAGTGGGAAACACATGAAGGTAATTGATTTCGGTAGTCTTTGCATATTCCTTAAAGGAAGTAAAGAAAATTCTAAATAGCTTTAAAACGTGCGGTAAGGAATGACATTATATAGTCTTTCAGCTAATCCATTAACTCGATTTCTAGCGTAAGATATAATGCTCTTTGTGTATGAGAGTTTTTCTTACCTTCCCTCCATATATTGTAGTAATAGCTTGGCTTTTCCAACTTTTATTACACCTTGTGGAGTTTTATCTATGATATTAGCTACTAAGGGATACCCAAGAAAAACAGTAGAACAACAAGCATTACCAAGTTCATTATTCACAGCATCACCACAACACGCTGTAGCACTACAACAAGAAACAACATCACAACTGACATAATTCCTCAGGAGCAGTTTAACTAGTTGCATTCTAAGTATCACGACAAGCAACACCAGTTTAATCAGCGTCCCCATCATCACCAGTAGAACCAATTAGCATATTATCTTCATAATCCATGGCAGCACAAGCAATAGCAAAACCAGGTCAACAAGAAGAAAGAAGGAATAAAAGTAGATATCCAACAGAACTAGCATTTACAAGAGTAGTTCCATAAACATCCCCATGAGCAGTTGAACCAACAAAAGCAACAGAATTGTCATGCTATATATCAATTATGCTAATTCCAACTTTCACTTTAACTCCAACAATTTATTACGATCGATGATACACAATGTTACACTGCACTTGTGCCCAGCGCACCTTCAGGTGTGCCCCAGGGAGAGAGTGCTGATTTTTTCGACCAAGAGGAATATTATTGAGCGATGGCGGTCATGGATGAACCCTTTGGTCCCCCTTTAAGGATACTATGGCTTAATGGTGTTGTTGATTTCCCATTAAAGAGGTTTTTAACCTCAGGGTTGGTGTCTGGGGCCCCTAAAGGTTGATTAATGGGTCTCATGGCCCCATTCCTTTCTTGTGCGCTTCGGTGGCCTCTACTTCAACAAAAAGACACTAGTCTTCAGTTACGATCACTTCATGTATCCTCCTGACCCTTTAGTCAGTGGGTCCTTTCTCTTCTTGGCATGCCTTTCCTCAAAGGAAGGCATCCTCCATGCCATGTCATTTCCAAGCTTTGAGGAAGGCGTTCAGGGATTTTACAGTATTCTAAGGGTTAGATGGGCCATAATACCATCCCTCCAGCCCGCTTCGGTCTTTCGTTAGGAGCAAATCGCTTATTTGAGCATGTTTTGACACCTGGGGATGCAAATACCCCCATGTTGCCTACCATAGTTTATATTTTATTATTATTTTCTTCTAATTTTAAGTTTGTATTTAATAATCATGAATTTACATATTTCAAGGCATGTAATCCTGGATAAGTGAGTGTGAGATCATATGAATAGATCTCCTCACTTTCACTTTAAATCAGAATTGAATGGATAATTCACTATGCGCTTGTTTTACCCTACTTAGGGTTTTCTCCGGATGGATGTGCTCCTGGGGAGGAATTTTTTTTGGGTAATGCAAGAGTCTTTTGGTGGTAATTCTTTAGTGAATCTTTACTTTTGGTGATGCTTCGATTTGTTGGATGAACACAAAAACAAGGAGGTCAAGCTTCTTACATTTTTGTCGGATGTTGCTGATGTGTGTGCCTGAGTCTTAGGGGTAGCCTTAGAGCTGCACTTTGCCCTAGGATAGGCCTTTACCTTCCTCTTGTCACCTTAGCAAATGACAACATGACTCCTTGCGAGAGTACCCTGAGGTTTCGCCTTAGGCTTTCTAGGCTAGTTGTTTAACCTAGGATCCTTCCTCACTAGGTTAGCACTCCTCAGAAATCCTAGGTTAGGTAGGGCTACAAAATCCAATCTAGGGTTAGTTTCTTAGATTAGTCTAGGTTAGTACAGAATAGTTTAGGAGTTAGTTTGGTTTAGGGTTAGCTACGCGTTGTCTTGGGTTAGTTAGATTTAGGGTTAGGGTTAGGCCCACTATCGCAACCTATCACCTCACTTCCCTTTCTCCACGCGTGCATACTTGTGAGCCTTCGTTCGCCGACATATCCACCACTAGCTTCTCGCACCCACCTCCTCCGCAGCCACCTCGCAGTTGACAACTACCTCCCTCGCCATTTTGCTGCTCCTTCTCCCTCCATCTACAGGCCGCTACCTTCGCGCTGCCATAACGCTCCTTAACGTCAGCTTCACCCTTCTCCTCGTTGGTCACCTCCCACAACTTCCCCCACTTCATGCTTGCTGCTACAACAACAAACATCCTCGTCGATGCCTTCACTCCACGGGATGCCCTTTACTCCACCAAACACTGCCAGTCTTTCAGCCCTTTGGCTGCTCCCTCGACTTTCGCTAACCCATCCGTCAACGGACCTGTTGGTACACCAACGCTCCCACAGGCCTGCACCTTGATCACAACCTTAGATCCACCTACCTCCACGTTTTTCCATAGTTTCTCATAACCTCGTTGCTAGTCCTTCGCACGTAGCGGGCCACATTCGGTTGCTACCTTCTTCTCCCCATGGCTGCTTCCAAACTTTCCTGCTGCTAGCCGCCCCTTTACTTCACGTTCCACTCCCGCAGCACGCCTCAACCACCTCTCTTGCTGATCTTCCCTTCCTCTTTTCCATCCGTTGCTGTGACTCCCGAGCTTCCACCTTATGTGCACAACAGCTCTCCCCTCCGTGCTACTGTGTAACTCGTCCCACCTCTTTCCGCGCCTCCACTAGCTCGCGGACGCTACCGATCCGCCTCTGTGGTCACTCCTTCTCCCCACGAGCTTGCTCCCCTCGCGGTCCCAACTGAACTCTATACTCTCCCGCGTCGGTTCCTGCAACTGCCGCTCTTTCTCCCCGCGGGCTGCCATCTTCCATCCCAAGCGTCATCCATCACACACTCCTCTATTTCGCCTTGCCTGCGTTAACTCCTTTCTTCATATTAATACTTTACTTTAAAATCTTGAATGTTTATTAATTTGCAATGTTTTATTGACAGTATTAATGTTTATTAATTATCATTGTTTTATTAATAGTATTTTAGTAATGTATAATAACTTATAGTTTGTTCATTTAGTTTAATAAGTATTCAAAGCTTTACGTTTTAAATTGATATATGATATTTGGTTTATTACTAGTTTATTGTTTTTAGTTTTTGATATTTACGTATGTTTTTAGTTTATTAGGATACCTTAATTAATTATTTAATTATTATTTGCATATTTTAGTTAATTAGTTGATGTTGTTCTGTTATTTATTTGTTAATTGCATGGTCATAGTTAGCATAACAATCCTTAATTATTCCATAGGCACATTATTCACTCTTAAATTAGACTCCATTAGGCACTGATCAATAACATACTCAAGAGAGATATCTTCGTGTTTAGTGTCTTTTGCAGAGTCACATAGGGCTCTTCCCTAGGAGGCTTCGACTTCCGAAGCAGTTAAGGGAAAGTGACTAAGGTGACAGTGGTCACTTGTTCTACATATGCTTACCAATGGATAGACTTCCATTTCAACCAGTAACATTTTTCCGTCGTTGTCGGAGACCATTTCAAATTAGAAGCGGTTGATCTTGAATCATTCACACCTTGGCAAGAATGACATCCAGTAAGAAAGAGTTGAGGTAAGTCTTTCTGGGTATTTTGAAAATAATTTTAAAGACTAATCTTGCAGATCTTACAAGACAACTCCACAAAGAAAGCGAGACAAGGCTTGACACTTTGGTAAGTTTTGAAATCCTAATCATATATGATTGCTTACATTTTTTAAGGACTAACTTGCATGCTTACCTGGTGTCTCCACAAAGAACTCAGTCTGTCCTATCTATTAGGTACGCCATTGTTTTATTTAGTACTTTGGACAGATTTTCTTAACTAACCTGGCAGGTTTCTCCTGGTGACTCCAATTGAATAAAGATAAAAGAAGTAATCTATAAAGACAGGGAAGCCCGAGGAGATGGCATCCAATTATGAGTTGTGGATGGACATATTGGACTTCTCATGCGTTCCAGGTTTCCCACACAAGTACGCCATTAAGGATGGTGGGAAGGAACTGTTCCCATTGTTCCAACAGTATAAGAACCATACAACATCCCATGTGCAGAAATTTATGCAATTCATCTGGGCAAGTAACATCATGCATGAAGACATCAGGATGAGGCTATTTCTATTGTCTCTTCACCTAGAAGTCAACTTATATGTCAGAAATTGGTATGACGGCTTTCCTTGCAAAATATTTTCTTCTCTCAGGAAATTCATTGATGCATTCAACGCGGATTGGGATTACGGTGTAGAAGAACAAGAAAGAAAGGCCATGATCGACAGAATATGGGAAGAAAACCTAGGAAAAATCCAGACTCAAGATAATGCAAGAGAAGGAACCACATATGATATTCCATTTGAGTTTGAGGATCCTCATAATCCGACTGCTACAGAAATGGAAATTAGATTCGCTCCTCTTGATCTATCATCTTTCCCAGGATACTCACATGAGCTGCCAAAGGCATTCTAGCATACCTTCAAGGGTGACCATGATAACGCCACACATCATGTAGAATGGTTTATGACTATGGCTTCAGAATATGGTATCAAAGAAGAAGAAGATGTTTACATGCGATCATTTGTCCTCCACTTGGAGGCGAGGCTCTCTCTTGGTTCGTGGGTCTAGATAAAGGAACAATATCGTCATTTGCAGAATTGGTGGAAATATTTTGTAACCACTGGGATTCAGGTCACCGTGACGAATGGATACCTCATGTTAAGCAGGCGAAGGACTTGCTCAGTAAGGAAGCCCAAAACAAATATCAGTTTGACGTAACCATCGTTCAGGGTCTAACTAATGGTATCTTGAGCACGATGGATGAAGCTCCCCAAGCAGATGAATATAATGATGGTCCCATATATGATTATCCATAAGTCCTCATTGAAGAGCTTTAGGAGCAGAAAGGTAGGATGAGTCTTCCCTTCCAACATACAAAAACTCATTTTGACGTACTAGATCTTTGGGAACATAATAACAATAATTTCGAGGATGATGGTTATTGGACATTTATGGTTCCTCCTTTATATGATTCCTCGATACCAGGTAGCATTGTATCCATACATTGAAGAGAGGAAGAGTAGCTTAATGAAGTTACTCAGGAAGAGCCAGAACTTGACACTATTTGGGACGAGGAACCTCTCAGTCACCTCCAGCAAGGATGTTGAAGACATAACTTACGAATACCATGTTGAAAGAGATATGATCATTCCTTCCCCTTATGAGGCTAATGACGAAGAGTGGCTCAATCCTTTTTCCACCATAATTGAAGATGGAACAACACCAGAATTTTCACATAGTTATTATATGGAGCTGGGCCATTATGATGAAAAGTTTGAAGACTTGGAACATCATATCTCTGGTGATTTTTCCATGATGTCACCATCATACTCATCCTGCAGCAGAAGCTAGTTGCATAGAGGATTCCTTTACAGATATTCAACATATGATGAGCCTAGGTCATCACTCTCAGTTGTGCCTTGGAATAAGCATAGAAGAAGTTGTTCATCCTGCTCTACCCTACATCGGCAAGCCCTTAATGATACATATTGACAAGACCGATGAAGGTAGGTGGACAGGTATGATTTTCATCCTTCAGTTTCATGATATTTATTGTTTACTTTTCAATATGAAGCATGAATGTATGGCTTATATTGTTGACAATTTCAAAAGTTCAAAGATTATTGGGGTTACTAATATGATTGTGGAAAAGATAAGAAATATACGTGTATGAACAAAGAAAATCTTGAGTAAATGCAGAGACAGGTTGCGGCTCACATGTGAAGATTTGCGAAGCCCAACTCCACGGATAGTCTCCCAAGTTCAAGATTCAGGGATGAGTTTCAGGCCAAAATTTTCTGAAGATATGTATGATGGAGGTATTCGATACATAATCCCACTAGAAGAATGGATCGATAAAGCATGTCAAAGTGATGCTTCTCCATGG
The DNA here is from genome assembly GCA_001517045.1 of Pseudotsuga menziesii. Lineage (NCBI taxonomy): Eukaryota > Viridiplantae > Streptophyta > Pinopsida > Pinales > Pinaceae > Pseudotsuga > Pseudotsuga menziesii. The sequence goes on from LPNX010985414.1 coordinate 297,436, forward strand.
CACCAGTTTCAAGTTTTCCAAGTTCTTAAGAAGGTTTGGTTTCCTGCACTCATCAAGATAAAGATCCTAGTACAAACTCAACGTATCATCAATAAGGTATTGCCTTGGATTACGCTAAAGGATAAAGGTAAGATGGCAGGTATGAATTGCTTACTTAAATGGTTACATTGGTGGTATGATTTCACTCAACCTGTTTTGATTACCATGTTTAGAGTAGGTAGCTTTAGTTGCATTAGGCATATTTTAGTGTGTTGCATTTCATGTCTTTTCATTATCTAGTTAGTTTTCATTGTTCTTAGCTTGTTTCCCTTACTTTGCGAACAAGGCAGGATGGAGGTGTCTACCTCTAGATGCTTTTAATCTCTTGGGCATTCGATATGTGTGTAGGTCTACAGGTACCAGCAGATTCACATGTTCTCGAGCACTCCCGGGAAGAGCACTCGTCCCGCAGTTAGAGCCAGTGTTACGCGGCACTTGTACCCATCACACCTTCAAGTGTGACCCAGGGAGATAGGGTCAATTTTTTCGACCAAGAGGGGTTTTATTGAGCGATGGCGGTCATGGCTGGACCCTTTGGCCTCCTTTTAAGGGTATTATGGCTTAATGGCATTGTTGATTACCCGTTAAGGAGGTTTTTAATCTCAGGGTTGGTGTCCGAGGACCATAAAGGTTGATTATTGGGTCTCATGGCCCCATTCCTTTCTTGCATGCTTTGGTGGCCTCTTCTTTAGCCATGCGACACTAGTATTCAGTTACAACCACTTCATGCACCCTCTTGGCCCTTCATTCAGTGGGTCCTTTCTCTCCTTGGCCTTTCTTTCCTCAAAGGAAGGAATCCTCCATGCCAGGTCATTTCCATGCTTTGAGGAGGGCGTTGAGGAATTTTATAGTATTCTATGGGTTAGATGGGGCATAAATCCCTCCCTCCATCCCGCTCTGGTCTTTCGTTCAGATTGAATCACTTGTTTGAGCATGTTTTGGCACCCCAGCATGCAAATACCCCCATGTAACCTACCATAGTTTATATTTTATTTTTATTTTCTTCTAATTTTAAGTTGACATTTAATAATTGTGAATAGACATGTTTTAAGGCATGTAATCCTGGATAAATGAGTGTGAGATCACATAAATAGATCTCCTCACTTTAACTTTAAATCAGAACTGATGGGATAATACACTATGCACTTGTTTTACGGAACATACTTAACATATATCTGTCCTTGTATTGGTTAAGTACATTAGAGAACCAATAATATGTCAATATAAGGTGACATCTACTATCTTCAAAGAGTCATTATTCAATAGCTTCAAATTTGTTGTCATCGGAGTAGTCATAGCCTTGCAATCCATCATCCCAAATCTCCTTAGGATCTATACCGCATATTTTCCTTGGTTTAGGAAAATCTTGTCTGGATACTGCCATACTTCAAGACCTAGAAAGTAGTGCATCATTCCAAGGTCTTTCATCTCAAATTCTACAATGAGCTTCTTCTTACATTCGTTGATGGGATTGTCTTCACCTATCAAAAATAGATCATCTACATATAGTAGTAATATCATAAGCCCATCATCCTTAACTTTATAGTAGAGGTTGGAATCTTCTTTACTCTTGGTAAATCCCAAACTCATCATGAATCCATCAATTCTTATGTACCATTCTCTCTGTGCTTGCTTCAACCCATACAATTTCTTCTTGAGTCTGCATACATGAGATTTTTGATTATCTATCTTAAAAACATGTGGTTATTCAAATATACTTCTTCCGACCATCAAACCATTTAAGAAGGTTGTCTTTACATCCATCTAATGTAACTTCCACTTCATTTTGGATCTCTGGTAAACTTGTCACCACCTTGCTCACAATTGGTAATGCCCTGTAATGTACATGAGCAAGTATTATGTGCCATATCTCACATGGGCTTATGGTACTAGTCATTAAGGCTGAATCTACATTCCCCTTTAATCTGTAGAGTCCTCCTCCTTCAACTCCAATCACTACTGCATCATCTATAATTTTTCCTTTTGTCTACATGAGGACTTCTCTATCTATAAACGAAACTCTGGAACCTTTCTTATCTAAGTATGAGATAGAAAGGAGATTCTTCTTTAGTCCTAGAACATACAGGACATCCTTCATCTTCATGGACTTTCCGGAGTCCAACTTATAGGAGGATTCTCCTATCCCTTTGATGGAATATTGATAATCATCTCCAAGCATTACTTTGTGTGGGGACTCCTTCTGTATAAGACAAGAGAGTGAGTCCTTGTAACAAATCATGTGCTTGGAGGAACCACTATCTACTAGCCAAGTATCATTCCCAAGTGAGACTGAACCTGTGAGTGCAAAGATCAAAACATATTATTCACAGAAATATTCTTCTTCTTTAGTTCTTTCCTCATCTTCTTGATCATTGTCTTCAGCAGCAGGGGCCTGCAATATTTTGTTCTTCTTCTTGAGTTGTTCTTCCCTCATGGGACAATTTATGGAGATGTGTCCCATCTTGTGACAAGTGAAGCATTCATAGTTTGAGAAGTCGTTCTTGGACTTCTTGCTCTTCTTAAACCCTTGAAATTTTTCGGGAGGATGGTCATAACATTTCCTCTTGTTCTTTCCTTTGGTACGGACTTCCAAATCCTCATTTTCATTTAGCTTATATTCTGTGGCTGCTAGTCTTTATTTTCCTTGAACACATTCTTCCCATAACTGTTGGAACTTAGTCATCTTTCTTCTGGAGTAGATTCCTCGAATAATGGATTCCCATTCTCTTGGGAGACCATTCAACGTGGTCATTACAATTTCTGCTTCTTCTAGCATATCACCAATAGCTTCCAACGGTTCCTTGATTTGAGATACTCTTGTGAAGTATGATTGCGTGGTTTCTGACTTATGAGCCTTTACATTTGTTAGGGGATTCCTCAAGGTCATCTTCCTATTAATATTTCTTCCTTCAAATAGGATGGAGAGGGCATCAAACATTTCCTTTGGTGTTCTCCTTGAAGATACTTAAGGAATCAAGTTATATTTGATGGAGTCAGTTATGATCCTCTTAGCCTTGATCATATCCTTATTGTGTTCGGACTTAGCTTCATCTCCTTTTGGTTCTGCAACTTCCTCTTTTATAAATCCTTCTAGATCAATCTCTTCTAGGATGAGCATGATCCAATACTTCCATGCTCTAAATTTTTCAACACCCTCAAGCTTCTCATCCAGCTTGATACTTAATTTCATCTTTTAACATAATGATAACTTCAAAAGGAAATAGAAGGAGTAATACTTACTTGATGAATACTGCTTCTAACTGACCTTCTTCGAGATGACCTAAGGTTTGATGGAGAAACCCTAATTTTCTAGTTGAGATCACTAGTAGGGCTGAGTGATGGAAAAGATGTGCCTTCCTAAGGCGAGCTAGACTGTATCTTGCTTTTTCTGATATTGATGATGGAGCCTCAAGAAATTTAAAGCCCTAATTCTTCCCGATAGTAGTGTCTAGTCCAAAAATGAAACTTCTCGAAATTCAATTATGGTTTCATAGAAAAATGCACCCTCATAGGGAGAGTTGAGTGAGCCCTCTTTTTTGGTTGATCTGTCAAGGGATTTGTTTGGAATAACAAACTCTAATTGTATAGTGTCTCCTTTTAGGATGGATTTGATACCATGTTAAGTTTTCTTAATGGCTTAAATGACATTCTAAAAAAATTTACAATAGTAGGATCACCGAAAGAATAACAGGCACAACAACGCAAAGAACACAAAGATTTTCCTCGGGGAAACCACAAGGGAGAAAACCCCTCAAAAATTCCTCAGTATAGGACTCAACCAGAACAGTGTAGAACCCAAAGACAACTGCTCATATTTCTTTCTGGTGCACTTGTTCTTCTCTCTCTTGCAAACTTGCTTGAGTGAAGTGAGTACAAATGAAGGGGGCGCCTCCCTATTTATATTGGTCTCTTGACTTGAACTAAAACCTAACAAGGCTAACTTGTCTAACTGACAGGGTTGACTTTCCAAGTAAGATACCAAAATAAAAATTATTATGATGACACATGGGTACTATTGACCCGAATTACATTCATAGGTTTACCTTGATTCTTTCAATGACTCTTACATGACCAATTACACCAGTTACACCTCTTGAAAGAGGAATACAATTAGTACAACTAGAATATCCTCTGAAGTTACAATATTTTAACTCTTGCCACTATAGCAATGTCCATCTAGCAATTATTTCGAGACCTTTTTATGTGTTCAGATCCTTGGAGTCGAGCCTTGTTGAAATTCAACCTGCTTTGTACATTAAATTATAGATAAATACTACCCCCCAAAATACTACAAATCTATTGGAACTTCAACCACAAAAAGACATACACCTACACCCTCTATTTTATTCATGGGATCTACAAGTAGAGTATGATATTTTTGAATCCCTTATATCCTACAAGAATTTGCTCACCCTAGCAAACTCATTTATTTAGTTTAAGTTAAATGCATGTGCATTATGGAATATTAAATAAAATCAGACAAAACCTGGGGTAAAATGAGCATACCTTCAACTGCAATTGCAACATTTTTTGTATATCATTTGAATAGTCTAACCGTAGTGACTTATGTGTTGCAAACATGTGAAAAAATTCTCCAACAGTATGTCTCATCGATAGTGATCATAGGAGCTACTGATATGAGCAAAGCACAGTTATTGCAAATACAAGATTACACCAAGATCACCCCGTTTTGCAAGAATCAAATTAATCACATAAATTATTCTCACATTTTCTTCCTTTAAACATTCAGTTTCATGATGAGATTGTACGCCATCATGATAATTGACCAAGCACTTTAACGAAGACTTTCGATGCAGTCCCAAGCATCATTGTAACCCAATCCCTCTAGTGCTCGAATTGCTAGGTTTTGTCTTCTCCCACAAAGAAAGAACCGATATTCAAAAACATATCCTTCTCTTCACTATAGAGAACCTCGTAACTCATTTTTAATATGTTAATGAGATTGGTTGGAAGTCTCCCAGGAACTGTAGCATTCTGTCAAGCATGCCTAGAAGTTGTGCACCCAAATCGTTTAAAGTTAAAAGAAACCCACCACAAATTTTCAAAAATCGACTAACTAAATCTTCAAATCCTTTGCATGGTTTGCGTTGAAGAAACACATGCTAGCAATAAAGGTCATGGGCATGCTTTCCCTGCAATGGATTTACTTTGTATGATATTGTTTTAGAAAAGCATCTTAGTAAATGTTTGTGCCAACATGTGATCAAAATCCAAACTACCCCATCCTCTGGAATCTATGCTTACTAAGCTATTGATGCAATCAACTTAATGCACATCATTCAAAACGATCAGAAGTTAGATCCCTCATAGACGATCTCACAAAATACTCTCTTTGGATGGTACATATCACAATATTGCGACCTGTCATGAAGAGCTTAAGGAGCTTTTGTATAAAGATGTTGCGATATGGACTGATTCTTTGCTATTCTTACCCATTCTTTCCTATTCTCTTTATGATTCTTTCCTATCCTGTAGATGGCTGTTTCCTATCCTTTTTAGGATCTGCAGCTTGATTATAGGATCTGCAGCATGACTGTAGGATCGACAGCTCGATTGTAGGATCTGGAAATTGTTCCATTGATGTATATGTACCTGTACAATTCATTGTAATAAAACAAAATTATTTTTCTCTTGAAATCTGTTTTGAACTTGGTATCAAAGCCAAGAAGCTTAAATCATTAGTACTCTCCACTGAACCATGGCCGACTCAGATTCTAAAACATCTGGGACCAAATCTGCTCCCATTATTATTCAATCTGAAGGTTCATCATTCAATGCAGGGATTGTACTCGATGAAACAAACTATGATTTGTGGTCTCAAATCATGGAGATGCATATTGCTGAGAAGGAGAAAATCTCTTTCATTTGTGGTAATTCACATTCACCTACCGAGAAGGATGATGGATATGAGAAGTGGTATGCAGACAATCAAAAGGTCAAGAGATGGCTGTTGATGTCTATGTCCCCAGAAATCATGAAGTGATATATCCGCTTACCCACCGCTCGAGATATTTGGAAAGCTCTTTCAAAAGCTTTTTATGATGGAGAAAATGAATTGCAGGTGTTTGTCTTGAATCAGAGGGCCTTCTCTACGAAACAGAATGGCAGAACACTCTCGGTTTATTATGGAGAATTAACTGAGATCTTTTGTGAGTTGGATCATCGTGATAAGGTGATTATGGAAAGTGAGAATGATGTTGAATCTTACCGAAAATCAGTTCAACGACAAAGGGTACATATTTTTCTTGCTGGATTAGATGGTGAATTCGAACAAATCCGTGGTGAAATTTTGAGAAAGGATCCTATCCCCGAATTGGAAGCATGTTATGCTTTGGTCCATCGTGAATCTGTTCGACTTGCAATGATGAATGGAGAACCAGAAAAATCTAAAGCTTCAACCATGGTGACTCGAAATCGGTCTAATCAGAATCGATCTTCCCAAAGCCAGCCTAAGAACACTGATGGTGCCGATAAATCCACCTACAAATGCACTCATTGCAATCAAACTGGTCATACCAAGAGCCACTACTTTGAACTTGTGGGGTATCCAGAACGATGGGATCGTAGCTGCGATTCACGGAAGAAGAATTCCAAGAGGACCTCCAATGTTGTAGTTGTTGAAACAAAGACAACGGATGGTGTTGCTGGTCAGATCTCGGCATTAGCAGTAGTGGCAGGTAATGGTGGTAAGGTTTTAAATATTTATACACTTGTTTCTAATAGTTCATGGATAATTTATTCCGGTGCTATGGATCATATGACGTTTGATTCTAGACAGGTCTCGCCTCTTAAACCATCCACACAAAAATTTGTTTCCACTGCCAATGGCTCTTCAGCCCCAATTATTGGAGAAGGGTCTTTACCGCTCACTGATACTTTAAATCTAGACTCTGTTTTAGTTGTTCCATCTTTGGATTATAATCTGTTGTCAATTTCCCAAATCACCACTACCTTGCTTTGTATTGTAATTTTTTGGCCTGATTTTTGTGTGTTTAAGGACATCCGAACGAGGCAAACGATTGGTTGTGGTGTTAGGCGAGGAAAGTTGTATTACTTGGACTTAGTGCCAAAGAGTTCGGACAAGTTACGTTAAGCTTTAACGATCGATGGCTCTGAGGGGGAGAAGAAGAAATCTGAAATCTGGTTATGGCATTGACGTTTGGGGCATGCCTCCTTTGGTTACCTGAAGAAATTATTTCCTAGTTTATTTGTAAAATTTGATGTTTCTATTTTCTGCTGTGATGTTTGTGAACTTGCAAAAAGCCATCGTTCTTCGTTTCCATTAAGTTTGAATAAAAGTCTAGTTCCTTTTATGGTCATACATTCTGATGTTTGGGGTCCGTCCAAAGTTACTACCTTTGGTGGATCACGTTGGTTTGTTACTTTTATTGACAACTGTACCAGGATGACTTGGGTGTGCTTGATGAAGTCTAAAAGTGAAGTGAATTTGTTATTTCAAATTTTTTATAAAATGGTTTGTACTCAGTACAATGCATAGGTTCAGGTTCTCCGCAGTGATAATGGAGGAGAATATTTGAGTTCTAAACTTCAGTAGTATCTGGAAGCACATGGAACTATTCATCAAACTACTTGTCCCAATACACCTCAGCAGAATGGGGTGGCTAAGAGAAAAAACCGCCACTTGTTGGAGGTTGTCCATGCTTCATTGATAGAAGCCCATATGCCGTTAGCCTATTGGAGAGAAGCACTTACCTCTGCAGCATATTTGATCAACCGGGTACCCTCCAGCACTATTAATTTCCAGACACCATCTCAGGCTCTCGCTGAAGCGATTGTTGCTCCAGCCGTCCCAAATTTATCTCCTCACATCTTTGGTTGTGTAGCTTTTGTACACCTCCATAAGCATCAGCGCAACAAGTTGTCTCCTCGAGCGCTACAATGTGTCTTTCTCGGATATGCTGCTTATCAAAAGGGGTATCGATGCTATCATCCTCCAACCCAACGAATGTTTATTACATTAGATGTAACTTTTCATGAAGAGTCGATGTATATTTCCTCTGAGCCTGAACTTCAGGGGGAGTACCAGAAGGAAATTCAGACTCTAGACTATGATGATCACATCTCTGAAGATGTGGTTGTTCACATCCCGGAAGTAGGGGAACTCTCTGATGTGCTGAATCAAGAAATGGATGAATTGGATGTGGGTGGTTTGACTTTGGATCCAAGTAGTGATGAACACCCAGAAACTGAAGTTGTGGCTCCACCTCCGTCCGAGTCTCTCACACCACAGGAAGTTGATACACCAAACCAATCACTTGCTGAGGATGCTCCTAAACCATTTAGAAGACATCTACCACAACGTCACGCCAGAGGTATTCCTAAACCCAGATATGAACCCGAGCTTTCTAGTAACGTTAAATACCCCATGAGTCATTATGTGTCTAACCATCGTTTGTTAGAATCAAATCAGTCATTTGTAAATCAGTTATCTACTGTATCTATTCCTAACAATGTGCAGGAAGCCTTAGCTGACCCAAGGTGGAAATCCGCTATGAATGAGGAGTTTAAATCCTTGCAGGAGAATAAAACCTGGGAACTTGTTGACCGTTCACCAAGAAAGAAACCAGTTGGATGTCGGTGGGTTTACACTGTGAAGTACAAAGCAGATGGTGCAATTGAACGCTTTAAGGCGAGACTGGTGGCAAAAGGATACACCCAAACCTATGGGATCTATTATACAAAGACATTTGCACCTGTAGCTAAAATCAATACAGTACGAGTCTTGTTGTCTCTTGCTGCGAACTTGGGTTGGCCATTACAATAGTTTGATGTGAAGAATGCCTTTCTACATGGCGAGTTGTCCGAAGAAGTTTACATGGAACTCCCACCAGGATGCATGATACCAGAAACGCATAGTCAGAAGGTGTGCAGATTAAAGAAGTCACTGTATGGGTTGAAACAGTCTCCGAGAGCATGGTTTGGAAGGTTCACAAAGTCTATGAAAGCCTTTGGTTACTGTCAGATGAACTCAAACCACACTTTATTCTTGAAGAAACAACAGGGTAAGATAACTGCACTTATTGTATATGTGGATGACATGGTGGTTACAGGAAATGATCCTGAAGAAAGGGAGGCTCTACAGGATTACTTGTCCAGAGAATTTGAAATGAAAGACCTCAGCCCCTTGAAATATTTCCTTGGGATCGAAGTGTCTCGATTTGATAAAGGGATTTTTCTATCTCAAAGAAAATATGCCTTAGACTTGTTATAGGAAACTGGCATGTCAGCATGTCAACCCGCTGATACACCAGTGGAAGAAGGATTGAAGTTATGTGTTGGGTCTGATCAAGTACCAATTGATAAGGGGAGATACCAAAGACTCGTAGGAAGATTGATGTACTTAGCACACACAAGGCTGGACCTTGCCTATACCTTGAGTATTGTTAGCCAGTTTATGCATAATCTTGGCAAGCAACACATGAATGCAGTTATGCACATTCTGAGATATCTGAAATCTGCTCCTGGAAAAGGAATTTTATTCACTAAAAATGAAGATTATCGAAGCGTGGATGCATATACTGATGCTGACTGGGCTGGAGCAGTCGATGAAAGGCGTTCTACTTCAGGTTATTTCACCTTTGTAGGAGGTAACCTTGTTATGTGGAGAAGCAAAAAATAGAATGTTGTTGCCTGATCAAGTGCAGAGGCTGAATTTAGAGGTATGACACTTGGAGTATGCGAAGCATTGTGGCTAAGACTTCTCCTCAAAGATTTGGGCTATCCGCCTAGGTAGCCAATTCGACTGTATTGTGATAATAAAGCAGCATGTGATATTGCTCATAATCTGGTTCATCATGATCGAAAGAAACATGTGGAGGTAGATAGATTCTTCATTAAGGAGAAGTTGGATCAGGAGATCGTGGAGTTGCCTAAGATTCGATCAGAGGATCAGTTGGTCGATATTCTCACCAAAACAGTTTCAAGTCGAGTGTTCTCAAATATTTTGGGCAAGTTGGGCATGTGTGACATCTATGCACCAACTTGAGGGGGAGTGTTGCGATATGGACTGATTCTTTCCTATTCTTACCCATTCTTTCCTATTCTCTCTATGATTCTTTCCTATCCTGTAGATGGCTGTTTCGTATCCTTTTTAGGATCTACAGCTTGATTATAGGATCTGCAGCATGACTGTAGGATCGGCAGCTCGATTGTAGGATCTAGAAATTGATCCATTGATGTATATGTACCGGTACAATTCATTGTAATAAAATAGAATTATTTTTCTCTTGAACTCTATTTTGAACTAAAGATGGTAACTTATTATTTAGTATGGTAAATTGTGTTTCTTTAGTATGTATTTGTACTTATATAATTCAAGAGTCATGACATGTTCTAGACATAATGTAATTTGATGTTTTATCTTGTCCTTGATACTAATAACTATATTGATGTGGCTTAACCCTTGATTGGTCTATGTTGTGGTCCATGTTTATACTTAGAGAGTGTGGAGGATTATTTGTTGATGATTGATTTTGAGAAACTCATATGCAAAGTCTTTTATTTTTGAATTAATAATTTGTCTCAAGTGGTCGCGTTGGCTGCATTGGATGGGGCAATGGATTCGGATGGGGCAATGGATTCTTTCCCTCTTTCAGGGATTTAACCACATAATACATTGGTGTTCCTTTCTTTGATTTGTTTGTATGACAGTTTTCTTAAAGTGTTCTACTTGTGTGGACATAGCTTGTTTTGTCGCAGGTTGTATTAGAGCATTTATGAAGATCTTCTTGTATTTTATAGAGATAGTGAAGATTACAAGGTGTAGGTTCATCATTGTGTGTAGACAAAAATTGACTACCTAAGATAATCAGATGGTGGTCCATAAGGGAAGTAAGTTTACAAACTTTCTAGATGGTTATGGGTTTTAGGTTTAAGGAACATGAGCTCATATTAAACATTTGAAATGAAAATCATAAGAACTAAGAAATACTAAAAAAATAATAATAAGAACTAATAAGTGCTGAAACAAAACAAAATGAAAATAATAAAAACAAAGAAACACTAAACAGCAATAGACATGTCAATTTTTCCAATGTTAATAGGAGCTGCAAGATAGCTCAACCTCACTGGAAGTGATTTTTCTTCGTCATTAACTTCTCTAAGAGTTTCCATAGAACATTTCCCCACTTTATTGGTGCTTTATTGTCATTCTACCTGCTATGACCAACATATTGTCAATTCTATATCAAGGTTACAAAAAACAAACCGGTGGTCCAACACTCTGAAAACCGACAGAGACCTGAATACCAAAACTGAGAAAAAAAATAATGGATCACAAAACCCGTCCACCAAAAATACAAAAACTACTTAAATTTTGAAAAATTATATACAAATTCCCAAAAATTGTTCTTGCTGTGTTCCATAATGAACATATTTCACTAGAACCTTCCCAATCAACTAACCTAAACCTGTCAAAACCGAACCGAAACCCGTAAAACTTGTTAAGAAACGGGTCATTTCCCGATTGAGACACCAGTTTGACCCAATGAAACCTCAAAATATTTGAATTCTCTTTTTCTTTTCTGCGCTATGCATCTATAAAGACATTTCAACCTTTAAAGTTTGAAGTCTACAAGCAAAACTCAACAACACCTTGTCAAAAGTAAATGCTCAGTAAAACAAGGCTTGTACATAATGTGATCTCTGCACAGGCAAGTGCTCGTAGAAAAATAATTCTACTTATGAACTGCATTTATTTTGATTCATAAAGGACTCAATCCTATGTCTCCAACAAGGTTGTTGCATATCGACTAAGAACAGATATTGAAACAGATTTAGGCAAGTGCTCGTAGAAAAAGAATTCTACTTATGAACTGCATTTATTTTGATTCATAAAGGACTCAATCCTATGTCTCCAACAAGGTTGTTGCATATCGACTAAAAAAAGATATTGAAACAGGTTCACAACAGACTTATCAAGTGATAATGGAATTAAATTTGAAAATGACCATTCAATACTAGCAATCTTTTTCACCTGGTTCAAGGTCTTTATACTCATTCAATCTTTCAATAGGTGGGATGGATGTCATTCTTCAACATGATTCATGGTATAACAACACAATTGCCATAATTGCCATAGAGTTCAACCACCAATTCTACATAAAATACTACTACACTCAAGATTAACTATGGAGGTCATTGAAGAATCAGTTTATACAGGCCTAAGAATCTTAGACATCCCATACCCGTTGATGCGTTTAAATCCTTAGAGTCTCTTTGCTCATTCTCGTCGTGAGCTCATTAACTAGGTTGAGTGCCTCATGATCTGCATAACCCTTTTAAAATCCAACTTATGTATATATTGCTACATGATGACTATGGGGTGAGGGGGAACTGAAAGTATATATGTAACAACCATAAAACCTTGGCTCTTACCTCTGTAGTAGCACCCATGTAGCCATGATTTCGAAGACCCTTGATGCGTTCAGATCCAGATCCTTGGAGCCGAGCTCTATCAAAACTTACTTAACTTGCTTTGTACATTAAACTGTAGATAAATTACTTCCCAAAACTACAAATCTATTGGAACTTCAACCAAAAAAAGACATACACCTACACCCTTTATTTTATTCGTGCGATCTGCAAGTAGAGTATGATCTTTTCAAATCCTACATATCCTACAAGAATCTACTTCGCCCTGACAAACTCATTTATTTACATTAAGGTAAATGCCTGTACATTATGGAATATTAAAGAAAACCAGACAAAACATGGGGTAAAATAAGCATACCTTCAATTGCAATTGCAACTTATTAAGTTAAATTTCTCCAACATTATGTCTTGTCGATTCCCTAACCTGATCGTGCATTGTAATTTTATATCTTCCATTTGGAAGTCATCCGTAGTGATCATAGGAGCAAAGCACAGTTATGGAATATATAAGATTGTAACAAGATCACCCCATTTTGCAAGACAAACAGATTATAAACTACAGAAATAATTCTCACATTTTCTTCCTCGGCATTCAATTTCATTATGAGATTGTGCATCATCATGATAATCGACCAGGCATTTTGACAGAGACTTTCAATGCAGTCCCATACATCGTTGTAAACCAATCCATCTAGTGCTCGAACTGCTAGGTTTCTGTCTTCTCCCACGAAGAAACACCCAATATCCAGAAACATCTCCTTTTCTTCACTATTGAGAAAATCGTAACTCACTTTTAATATGTTTATGAGATAGATGGGCTGGCAGTCCTCTTGACAATTCTTCCAACTGTAGCATTTTGAATCCTTTGCATGGTTTGCGTCGGTCCCAGGGTTGGAATTTCAATTCACCTGTCCTACAATGTCTTTACCTCATCCAAACTACCCGGTCCCAGGGTTGGAATTTCAATTCACCGGTCTCCTTCACACTAATTTTTTTTTACTTTTTGAACATTTATTTACCCACTCACATAACCTTTGGTTAAAAAAAAGTTACCATTCAACCATGAATCTAGAACTTAGTTATCATAGAAAATTAGGTTAAATTTGTAGCTCCTAAATCATAGTTAGGACTGGGGATAGGTCTGGACTTTTATAGAAAGGGATGTTGGAAATTGTTCAAGATATCAAAGCAATGATTAGTTGAGTCTTTAAAATGGTTTATACTCAGCATAAGCAAAAATGGTCCAGAATCAGAATAGGGAACTCAGCACCCAACAAAATCAACCCATCAACAAACTAACCAACATTAACAACCCGCTTCACACATAATAGTTATCACTTAAACATCTATGATTACCTACAATTAAAACTTGGGTTTATGAACTGGTTTCAAAATTTAATTTCTCCCCAAAAAAAATTTAATAACTACTTAAATTGTTTACCCGGTGACTTAAATGATCTCTTAAAATATTTAAGAGTGTTTGATCGGAAAAATGCCCTTTGACAAGTGATGACATACCTCATAGACGATCTCACAAATTACTCTTTCATTGGTGGGTGTGATAAAGATGCATTTCAAAGATGGTAACTTATCATTGAATCTCTGAACTTCGATTAATAATAATAATAATAAAACGTGCTAAAATAGAAACATTTTAAGTTGCAGAAATGTTTAGCGAGAGTGGAGAAGACAGCGATGCTTATGGAAAAAGAGAAACTTATTTACATTACAAGAATTTCTTTTAGATGGAGATAACCTATTTGCAAGAAAAATAATGCTTATGGAAAGAGAGAAACTTATTTACATTAGAAGAATTTCTTTTAGATGGAGATAACCTATTTGCAAGAAAAATAAGCAAAAGGAAAAGAATGAAATCAGAGAAATCTGTATCTTTAGTGATGGAAGTTTCCATGCTATGAAACTTTTTTTTTTAATTTTTTGGTCAATTTGTATTATCTTAATTTCCAATGTATAACACTAATCAAATTTGAAAAAAATTCATGTAAAAATTAAAAAATAAACTAAAACTTTAGTTGCATTTTAGACATGTTGAGATATTAAATGTATTTTTATGAAAATAATGAAAAAAAAGAAACAATAGGCTAACAACTTAGTCTATTATTCTATTTAAAACATGATTGCTTTTAAAAAAGGCCAAATAAAACTTCAATGTTTTTTATTTGAGGAAAGAAATATTCAATAAATATTAAGCATCATTCCACCATAATATATACATCAAATATTTTAGCACGATTTCATTATAGTTACCAAGTTAAGTTATGTTAAATCATTGAACCACCATAGTATCAATCCACATTAATTTAAGTACCATCCAACCGGGTACATAGTATTCAAGCTCAAGGGGTTATCATAAGGGGTTGTTGATTATGTGTTAGTGTGTTAGAGATTTGGATAGTTCATGTTAGCATGTGCTCAATTTAAATTATTTAGTTTAGGTATACAAGTTTATGCACATGAGTTTACTAGGTTTTTAACCACAAATTTGGAAAAGTACTTGTTAAATTTTTATGTAAGATTTTTCTTGAAAAGAAAATCGTACAAATAATTTCATCATAACATTTAAGTATCAACTCATTCAATATGATAAATAATATAACATATTTTGTCAATCCAAATATTATTAATATTCAAGTATGGTCAAGAAAATATCAGTCACAATCAAGCACCATTTATTTATCATAATCATCATTAAACCATCAAATGTCATTATAATCAAGTGCCATCATTAATTTATGTTCCCTTTCTCTAGCCACATATCATCATTCACAATCATGTGTCCTTGGTCCATCATTATCTTTATTAACAATTAAACATTAATTAGTCATCTCAATTGTGAAACATTCTTGTTAAGGTTGTATGTTCCCATATTGGCACTAAGTAATTTAAGTTCCAACTCACATACCATATCTTAAAAGGAAATATTACAACTTTTACCATTATAAATTGTATCCATTTTTAGCTCACTTTATCACTAGCCTAAATCCAACTTAACTCTAGATTTATCAAGTACCAAGAGGGATCAAATTCCTTGAGGTGGAAACTTATTTAGAGTAAAAACTTGAATAAACATCTTCACCTCAAGGAATTTGATCCCTTTCAACACTTGATAAATCCATAATAAAGATGATCATCATGATGTATACATGTATACGTTTTATATGAATTTGATCCTTTGAAATTTTCTAATTATCCTCTATAATTTAAATAGTACTATCAAGAAGTCATACATTGTCACTCTTGGTTTTCCAATATTAATAGTTTATTTCTTCATCCTTATATATTCCTCATAAAACTATTTAGATTGTACTGCATGATTTCCATCCTTATATGTTCCTCATACTAACTATTTAGATTGTACTGCATGATTTTGGTTTTAATGTATTGCATATATCAATGTACTCTATATATCTTAACATTTTATACCTCCTAATATTATTATGGTTCAAGATGAAAATACTAACAAATAAATCACATCTAAGCACACAAAGCAACATAATTCATCTTTCATTAGGAACCTTTTTTGTAACATCATAATATATGTTTTGAATTGGTTTGCATTGTGTCATTGTTAAATTCATTTCATATTATATTTTTTTGAAATAATGCATAAAATCATTTTTCATTCTACCATCTAAAGACTACACCCTATTGTTTTGCATTATATCATTATTTGCTCTAAATTATTTTTTGTTGTATCCTTATTAAAGTCAATGTACCTTATTGTTTTGAATTAAACCATTATTGAAATGAGTGCAACTACCTAATTGCTAATTTGTTATTGTATTCTGACCGAAATGAACCGCTACATCCACGGAACTTCCCTGCTACACTGTGAGGTATGTGGGGGAGGCCAAACCTTATCCAAGCAATGGTGTCTCAATTAAGAGGCCATGTCACTTACAAGGATTGAACTTGGGTGGGGAGGTTATCAATCAGTACTCCCATGCCTCCTAATATTATTATGGTTCAATATGTAAATACTAACAAATAAATCACATCAAAGCACACAAAGCATCATAATTCAACTTTCATTAGGAACCTTTTTTGTAACATCATAATATGTGTTTTGAATTGGTTTGCATTGTGTCATTGTTAAATTCATTTCATATGATATTTTTAAAAATAATGCATAAAATCATTTTTCATTCTACCATCTAAAGAATACACCCTATTGTTTTGCATTATATCATTATTTGCTTTAAATTATTTTTTGTTGTATCATTATTAAATTCAATGTACCTTATTGTTTTGAATTAAACCATTATTGAAATGAGTGCAACTACTTAATTGTTCATTTGTTATTGTATCCTGATCGAAATGAACCGCTACATCCACCGAACTTCCCTGCTACACTGTGAGGTATGTGGGGGAGGCCAAACCTTATCCAAGCAATGGTGTCTCAAGTAAGAGGCCATGTCACTTACAAGGATTGAACTTGGGTGGCGAGGTTATCAATCAGTATCCCAACCACCCAAGCAACATCCAATAAACAATTGTTTTGATATCATTGCGCTGAGAGGCGCATTCTATAGCCTGGTATGAGGTAGAAGTGTAATTCCGTGCTCAACTTGGAGATGACACATGTCACATAAAAAAGTCGGCTTATATATCTATATATATATACAAGTCGGCTTAATAATTAATAATCTTAGGTGTGTGTGTGTATATATATATATATATATATTTGTAAGTAAATCAAAACACCTATACACACTTCAAAACAATACGTACAAGATGGACCTTCGGAATAAGGCTGAGAGCAATTACAGATTTGTCTCAGGTATGCGAATGCGTATAATTTAAGTTTCTATATCAATTATACATATGCGAAACGATTGAATTATAGTATTTGATGTATTCTCCCCCGTAGTCCATTTCTGTGATTGATGGCGAGCACCAGAATCCATCTGCAATTTCTGGATTTTGTTTTTGTTTTGGCATCTGGGTTTTCACTTCTAATAATGCAGCAATTATGAACTGATCTCTAGCGTAGATCCAACAAAGAAAAAGACAGTATAATTGAATCAGCTGATCTCCAGCTTAGATTCAGCAATTTTCTCTTTATGTTTTCGAGGTGCAAACCAGCTTATCTCTTTATATACAGTCTTTTTCTGTCAAGAAAAAGACTGTATAATTGAATTACTATATAAGCTCGAAATATTTGATCCCTCTCGACGCATGATAGAGCCGGGTAAAACTGGATCTAAGCTGGTTGTATAATCAATGCAACTACTTCATCAAACACCCTTTGAGCTATGACTTGTACATGTCCAACTTTGTTTTGTCTACCTTAGAGTATGTCCTTCCCATCTAACATTGCTTTGGGTGGCCAAATTACTTAGCCTTGGAATCTTTTTAATCACTTCAAAAGATCTTATCAAAAAACTTCACTGGTAGGATTTTAAACTCGAGTTAGATTTTATTTTAAATTAGTTTACTAAATTAAGTATTAGTTCCCCTCCTAAACCCTTTTTAATTTGTCGGTAATTGAATATTAATTCCCCTCCTAAATCCTTTTTAATTTGTCCATAATTGAATATTAGTTCCCCTCCTAAACCTTTTTAATTTATAGTAATTGAATATTAATTCCCCTCCTAAACCATTTTTTATCATTTTTATCTCTTAATCATTTAATTGTTAATATCTCATACCAAATCAATACAACTAGATAAACACAATTTAATTATGACTTATACATAGCCAAATTTCTTTCATTTACCTTTAATCTCACTGGTCAAATTATCGAGCCTTGAAAACTTTCGATGCACTTTAGAATATCCTATTTGGAAACTTCATTAAGAAACCTTTAAACTCAAGTGAGGATTGATTCGTTCAACTGATTTACTAAAATTTAGTTTCAATTCGATCTCTAAAGTCATTTTCTTTTCTTTGTATAATCATCAAAGCATTTAAACCCCACGCACCTTCTTCGTTGTCACTAATTAATAACTCGTAAATGGTTTATCCAGGTGCTGTCATTTCCACGTGGAAGCATAAAGGAAGAGAAACCTCGACTTGGCTCAAGGGTTATCGTTCATTATTGGAAGCCATCGTTCAATTATTGCTCCAAGAATTTTCCTAGCCTGCACGCTATTATATATCACAATCAATGCAGTTGAATTGTGACTCTTCTTGCCCATTAACGAGTTACTTTAAGTGTTCATTGCTTTTGCTTTGTTGTTACTGAAATCTATATAAATTGGATTTGTTTTTATACACATTATGTGTGTATTCATTATTGTATAGAAAGAAGTCAGGTGTTCTCTAATTCAGTATGGAAAGATCAAGCTAGTCAAGTTATGTTAGCTGACATAAATAAAAAATATTAAAAAATATAAATATAAATTACATATCAACTTAAATAAAATTAAATTAAATTAAACTCGGATAGATCCATTTTAACCCAGATCTATCAAGTACCGATAGTGTAATACCCTAGTTTTGACCTCTTGGTATTTAATTGTACATGATGTAATCACTGTACATAAATCATGGCGAGGAGCTCAAGGCCAAGGCCCTTCCAATGATTGATGTCTGGTGGATAGATGATCAAGGTTGACACCTATGGTTTTTGTGTGCTAAGTCAAGCACGGTAGATATATTTTGAAATATCATATAAATATACAAATTAATATAAAACCACAACTAGCTATGGGAGTGCAAACGTTAAAGAGATGGGGGCATGATTCCACAAGGGATAGGGAGGGGAGTTAGTCAAACCCCTTGAGCGAATAGGATGTGACCAGATGTCAATGGGGGAAACGCATGTACCTTTAGCTACCTTTCTATCCTCTGTCCTCAATCATCAATTCTTCCAGAAGTTGGTTGAGGTAGTTAATTCCTTGGGCAGAGCAAGGCATGGCAGTCTAATGGCTTGACTGAGCAATCCTGCAAGTCTACAGGTCTATAGCCTGGGAGGCTGCGTTCTTGCTTCTGCAACAAGTAATCCCACATGGGAATGCGTGCTCTTTCCCTCATCCTTGAGTCACGCTGAACGTTGGATTCATTTGCGATGTTCATGGAGCCTGCTAGGGGAGAGTCGTGTTTCTGTTCATGCGTGTTGTGCGTTCATCCTGCAAGCAGACCCGCGTTTTGTTCTGGGTTGTTCACCTGTTGTTTACCATCCTCAGCTGCGCAGAGGTTCATTGGTCTCCTGGTTTGCTGAGTGAATGAGCAGTGGAGATCACCCGATTTGATGAGAAAGTGTGGCCATCTGTGGTTTCCCTAGCGTTGTTGTTCAATAGTCTCCTCTGTCACATAGTGAATGTAATCCTGATAAACCCACTACGAATGATGGCTTGGCCGAGTGCCTGATTAACCCATTTTTGGCTTGGTTGGATAGTTTGATAAACCCACTGTGAATGATGGCTTGGCTGAGTGCATAATAAACCCATATGTGGCTTGACTATGAACAGTCTGATAAACCCAACTATATGTTTGCTTGGCTGAGTAAGCCTGATAAACCTAGCATTGTTTGGCTTGTATTCCTGCAGCCTAATAAACCCACTGTGAATGATGGCTTGGTTGAGTGCCTGATAAACCCATCTGTGGCTTGGATGGACAGTCTGATAAACCCAACTGCAGGTTGGCTTGATTGTGTGTGTGCTCTGGTCTGGTTGTGTATAAGCCAGTTGGTTTCCCACTTCCTTGTGGAAATCATCCCCAGCTCGGGAGTGTAAGTGTGTTGAGAGATTAATGAACACACTAGCCTATGGTTGGGTGGAACGTTGCAACGACATAGCTAGTTGCGGAGCAGCTTAATCATCGGGCTAAGTATCTCTATCACACTATTTATGCAATGTATTTTCTTATGGATGACTATACTGGTTGTGTAGAATGCTTATGAATATGATGCATTTGCCTATGAATTGTTTTGTTCATGATTGAATGTTTAATGCTGATGAAGTAGATGGTTACTTATGTATATTTCCTGCATTTTATCTCTGTTTTTGCGTTAGATGTTTTTATGCAATTTTTCCTCAGTGTTTCTGACTCGGTGTTTCTGCGCTTTGAAATCCGCCCGAGGGAGGTGGAAGGAGGAAGCAAAAAAGGAGTAGTTCAACTAAGCAGAAAGGTTGTGTTTC
This sequence comes from Pseudotsuga menziesii, assembly GCA_001517045.1. Taxonomy (NCBI): domain Eukaryota; kingdom Viridiplantae; phylum Streptophyta; class Pinopsida; order Pinales; family Pinaceae; genus Pseudotsuga; species Pseudotsuga menziesii. Next base: position 317,994 of record LPNX010985414.1, read on the forward strand.
CACATCCCGGGATCTGCAGCGGAAGGTGAAATGTGGGAGGCAGGAGAAAGAAGTTCCATTAGAGTGGAGCAACCGAATTCGGTTGGTCCGATACTAGTCGAATCCGACTATCATTTTAATAATGAAATATGAATAATATATTAGATGATGATAAAATGTACTATAAGCTCGCCTCTTATACGGCTTGAGCCAACATAGTGAAAGGTTACGCCCTTTCACTAGTAACCTAATAGTCTAATTGATATTGTATTTTATATTTGTTACATTGCCACTCCCTTTAAGGGAGCTTTGTCCTCAAAGCTAAAGTATTTTCTAATGTCATATTTTATTCTGGCTCTATGTCGCACTGATGACTTGAGAGGTGCGATTTTGATTACGACCATTGCTTCATTTTGATTATTATGTCTTGGTATTTGCAATAAGTATGAACTTGGTGAATTTTTGTTTACACTTTTCTACTTCTATGATTGATTCTTTTAACTATGTTTGTCGTCAATTAAACATGCTCAACATATATTACGACTTTAATTATTTTCGTGTTGTTATCCCCAACACATTTTGTGTCAGTTCCCTTGAACGGGTTCCCTGTGCTTATAATGCCCATAAGAACACCGGTCTTATCTTGTGTCCGATAGATATTATAGTTTCTTCCCTTGATGTTCTTTATAGTCGTCTTTGTGATGATATATGTCCTTCGTGTGTTTGCGATTGTGACATTTTTGTCACAACATTGATCATCTTTATTGTTAGCAACATCAGCTTGTCTCTTATCACAATCTTGGTCAAGATCATCCTTCTCCTTGTCAATTATTTCGTTGTCAATTCCCTTATTACTAGGGTATGTTATATCTTTGTATTGCATGTTATATTTATTGATGCCATTACTCTCATCGGGGATGACATAGTGGCCTACTATATCTTCCTTTTTTTCATCCATTTTGGTGGTTTCTTCTACGTGATTTTCACCTCCATCTACATTTAATTTAAATGTTTCATCCATAGTTTTCTTTATTTCATCTATGTCCTTAAGGATTTTCTCAAGGAGATTTATGAATTCGTCACTCTTACTATAAGATGCCATGGATGTTTGTAGAACGCTATTTTGACTTTTGAGGCGAAATTTGAATAGTAATATATTAATTAAATAATTAATTAATAATATTATTATTATTTTTTATTTTTCATAAACTATATAATATTTTGTAAATAGTTTTTTTTTAAACAAATATTATAATAATAAATATAATATTCGATTTAAATATATATATATCAATTATTATAAATATATTACAATATTATATTATATTATATTATATTATATTATATATTGTGTTGTTTTTTTTTATGTTGGTTGCAGGTCATGGATTTGGAGGGAGCGATGGCGTGGGAGGGAGGTTGGCCGCAGTTGAGGCGAGCGTCGAGGGGAGGAGGCAAGAAGATGGAGAACGGTTGCGTGATGAGCAGCGTGGAGAAGCTGGAGTTGGTGGGGTGGGCAGCGGGGTAGAGGAGGGAGCAACCCGCATGAGTGTAATGTGGGAGGCGCATGAGGGTGTGGGAAGGAATGTGGGAGGGATGACGAGGGTGCTGCCAACGATGCGCAGTGGAGGAGGGCGTGGGTGGAATGAAGAGCTGCATGCAGCGTGGGTAGAAGGAGGAGCTGCAAGCAGCGTGGGTGGAATGAAGAGCTGCAGAATGAAAAATGTGCAGGAGGAAGGAGTTGAGGGAGCCAAGCTAGTGGGGAGGAGGGGATCGGTGAAGTGGATGGTAGCAGTGGAGTGCAACGGAGATGAAAGGGAGTGAAGAGGAGTATGGAGGAAGGTTTGTGAGGAGCTGGGTAAGTGGAAAAAGAGTGCACACAATTTTTATTTTTATTTTGAGCAGGGATATAAGTTTCTAAGTGTTTGGTGAGAGATAAAAGGGAGGTGAGTATGAGTGGAAGAGGTGATGTGAGATGAGCCAAAGCCGAGCTCAAGTGGGAGGAGCTGAATCCGAGCTCAGGTCGAAGGAGCCGAATTCGAGCTCTGATACCAAATGGAGCAACCGAATCCAGTTGGTCTGTTAGTAGTCGAATCCGACTATCATTTTAATAATGGAATATGAATAATATATTAGATGGTGATAAAATGTACAATAAGCTCGCCTCTTATATGGCTTGAGCCAACATAGTGAAGGGTTACGCCCTTTCACTAGTAACCTAATAGTCTAATTAATATTGTATTTTATATTTGTTACAAACTTGGAGAGAATGAGTGATCTAGGATCTTCGACAAAAGATAAACCAGTGAGTCACATGCACAAGTATATTCAATCATTTTAGTTATTCAGAGGTTATTTCTTAGTTTCAATTAATTCCTTAAAAATCAAACATAAGTTTATTTGGATGAGCTAAAACAGAGCTCTAATTGTAGCGGGGAACCGAATCCGAGCTCAGTGCAACTAGGAGCGAATCTGCTCTGATACCAAATGGAGCAACCGAATCTGATTGGTCCGTTAGTAGTCGAATCCAACTATCATTTTGAATGATAAATATTATAATGTATTAGATGATGAATGATAATTAAAAAGGATGCTCGCCTTTATAGGCTTTGAGCGTATAGAATTGAAAGGTTACGCCCTTTCATTTAATAATTACTAATCTAATTAATATTGTATTTTATATTTGTTACATAGGGAAGAATGTGGGATTTCCAACTTCCGAGATCCATCTGATGAAGGCGAAATATGGAAGGCAGAAATCAAGATAAAAGATAAGGTAGAAAGTGGGATTTTTGACTTTTGATGTCCGAGGTCAGAAGGCAGAAGTTGAAAGTGTAAAAGGACTCTAAGGCAGAAGTGTGACTTTCTGATTTCCGGGATCCACCTACAGAAGGTGGAAAGCGGAAAGCAGAAAGGCGTAGAAAAAAAATTAAGGAAAAGTTGATGTTCTGATTTCCAAAGTCCGAGGTCGAAAGGAAGAAGTCGGAAGGAGAGAGAAAGGTTAGGTCGAAACTTTAAGTTTCCAAATTCCCGACTTCCAAAGTGTGAAAGGAGGAAGGCGAGAGAAGCAATTAAGCACCCCGTCTAGCTGTAAGTTTTCTGATTTCTGACTTTCAAAGTGCGGAAGGCAGAAGACGAAAGGCGGAAGGAGCAGTTAAGTATTTTTTGTCGACCTTAAGTTTTCGACTTCTGATTTCGGAAGTGTGGAAGGAGGAAGGTGGAAGGCAGAAGAAGCAACCAAGTATTTTCTCCGAACTTTAGGTCTTGATTTCCAATTCCTGAAGTGCAGAAGGTGGAAAGAGGAGGTGCGAAACGCAGACTGCGGAAAGACAAGTTCAGTGTGGAAGAAGGTTTCCTATGCACAGAGTGGATCTATCAAGGGCAGAACGACTGTTACGGTGAATTTAAAGGGGTTCCTAAGCCTAAGATGAAGGTTGGATATTAGGTTAACGTCCATACCCAGTGTTTATTAGAAGAACAAAGAGGTTCTTTAAGCAATTTTTTTTAATAATCCACATTATGGGGTATGGGGACGTTACAATGTGGTATTAGAGGTTATGGTTACAACATTGGGCCTTGATGGGCCAAGTTGAACAGTCAACAAAGCTATTGGTAGATTATTTCAACATATTGTTAGTTGCATAGAAAAATAAAGCTACCATGGGCAGTGGGTAAGTGGTTTTCATTCTGAAATTATCTAACAAATGATGTGCTAACACATTTTGCAGAGTCATAGTGTTGTTTGGAAAGTGATTTTTTGGCTCAGCCATGAGAACCTATGATGGGTATGATGCACAAAATTCCTATGAGCACAAGGAAGATGCTATGGGGGAAAATGTTCGAGTTGCAAATGATGACACGGAGTCTAATAGAAGGATATTTCAAGAGACATCGCCAGAGATTGCAACCACCATGAGAAGCTTGATTAAAGCTCAGGAAGAGCAGCATCAACTGAATGTCACCATGTTGCAAAACTTAAGAGACATCCAAAGGAGGATGAGCTCGGGGTGTCATACAGAGAAACCAAAAGGAAACAAAAGCAGTGCCAAAAGAAGGGAGAGTTCTTCTAGTAGATCTTCTGACTCTGAGGAATCTGCTGGGGGATCGAGCTCTTTGTCTCATGAAGAAAAAAGAAGGAGGCGTTATAGAAACAACTCACATGATGAGTTTAAGAAGGCAAGGCCTCCTACCTTTAATGGTGAGATCAAGACTAGTCATGAAGTTGAAGCTTGTCTCCTTGTGATGAGGAAATATTTTCAATTCCAAGACTATTAAGGAAATATGAAATCTAGGTTTGCCATCTTCCACCTGAATGGAAGAGAATCCATTTGGTGGGAGCGCCTTAGGAAGGAAAAGAAGATCAATGAAAGGAAGATCACTTGGGAACATTTCAAGAAGTAACTCTCTGATAGGTACTATGATGATAAGATCACATAATTCTATGAGATGAAGTTGGGACAACAGACCATGGAAGAGTATGCCAGTGAGTTCTTGGAACTATTAAGGCATGTCAGGTATATCAGGGATGACAAAGTAAAAATACAACATTTCCTAAGTGGGTTGCCTCAGTCCTACAGATATAGAATCGAGTTTGATGAGCCTATAACTCTAGAAGAGGTCATCATGAAATCTCAGTATTTCTATGAGAAAAGCAAGGGAAAACCTGATTACCAAAAGGTCTGGAAGGACAAGATAAATGAGGGGTCTGACCAAAGGAAGAAAGGTTCCAAACACTCTAACTTCTGAAATCAACATAAGAATCCATCACAAGTTGTGGGTAAGCCCGCTAGAGTGATGGGAGAAAAGAAAATATATCCACAAAAGAGCAGGGAACCTATCTAATGTTGGAAATGTGGAGGACCCCATATGTGCAAGTACTGTCCACTTGAGAATGGGAATGTAAGGCCAACTTACAACATTCAAGAATCTAAAACAGTGGGTCAAGTTGCAAGGACTGTCCCTAGGATTTATGCAACTCTAGATAACCACTAGGAAAACCATCAATCACCTATGGTTGAAGTTGCAGGTAAGATTGCTAAGCAATCTGTTTCTATTTTGATTGACCCTGGTTCTACTCACAGTTATATTACTCCTAGAGTTGTTGATATTTGTGTTTTTGAGAAGTTAAAGCATAGCAAATCATGGTTAGTTCAGCTAGCCATTGAGACTAAGAGGAAATTTAGTGAAGTAGTAGAGAAATGTCCATTAGTCATGAATGGATTGGTCAATTGTGTATATATGAATGTTCTACCACTTGGTTCCTATGATGTTCTCATTGGAATAGATTGGTTGGAAGCACATAACGGTAAAACTTGATTGTTACAAAAAGACTTTTGAGTGCTTGGATGAAGAAGGAAACCTAAAGGTTGTGAATGGAATTCCAAAGGTAATTTATGTTAGGCAGATTTCAGCCATGCAATTGAAGAATTCCTGTAGGAAGGGGTGCAGAGTGTATGCAGCCCATGTTATGGAGGCAGCATAGAAGGAAACTCCAAGGTTGGAATATTTTTCAGGTGTTGCAGGAATTCAAGGATTTTTTTCTTGATGAGATTCTATGGATTCCTCCAAAGAGGAACATTGACTTCACAATTGAACTTGTTCCTAGAGCAACACCAGTGTCCAAGACACCCTACAAGATGAGTACACTAGAGATGCTTGAGCTGAAGATGCAACTACAAGAGTTATTGGAGAAGAAGTACATTAGGTCGAGTGTGTCCCATTGGGGAGCACTAGTGTTGTTTGTGAAGAAGAAAGATGGTACACTCAGGTTGTGTATTGATTACAGGTAGCTGAATAAAGTCACTGTGTATCCTTTGCCTAGGATTGACGACCTCTTTGATCAAATGAGAGGAGCAAAGGTATTTTCCAAGATTGACTTAATGTTTGGTTACCATCATGTAAGAATCAAGGATGAAGACATTCATAATACATCCTTCAAAACAAGGTATGGACATTATGAGTTTGTAGTGGTACCATTTGGTCTCACCAATGCACTAGCTACATTTGTGTGCCTTATGAATAGTGTCTTCAGAAGGTACTTTGACAAATTTGTTCTTATCTTCCTTGATGGAATTCTTATTTATTCTAAGAATGAGGAAGAACATGAAGAACATTTGAGATTGGTTTTGCAATTGCTCAGTGAGCATAAGTTGTATCCAAAGTTGAGAAAGTGTGCCTTCTATAAAGATAGGATTCATTATTTGGGTTACATCATCTCAGATGAGGGTATATTTGTAAACCCTGAAAATATTGAGGCCATCATGAATCGGCCAAATCCAATGAATATGACAGATGTAAGGTCTTTTATGGGACTTGCAGGATATTATAAGAGATTCATTGAAGGATTCTCCAAGGTTGAACATCCTATCACTTCCTTGCAAAGGAAGGGGATGAGATTTGAATGGACACATAAATGTGAGGGAAGCTTCGAGCAATTGAAGGATCTTCTCACAAGAGTACCCATTCTGAAAATTGCAGACCCAGAAAATGACTTTGTGGTGTGCATTGATGCATGTGGTCAAGGATTGGGGGGAGTACTTATGCAAGATATCCATGTGGTATGTTATGAGTGTAGAAATTTAAAAGATCATGAAAATAATTATGCCACTCATGACTTAGAACTTGCATCCATAGTAAATTCCCTCAATATGTGGAGGCATTATTTAATGGGAAGAAAATTTGAGTTAAGGACAAGCCATTGTGGCCTGAAATATTTGTTTGATCAGCCAACACTAAATGCTAGACAAGCTAGATGGATGGATTTTTTATGTAAGTTTGATTTTGGAATCAAGCACATAAAAGTGAAGGAGAATAAAGTGGTTGATGCACTCAGCAAGAAATTGCATGAAATGCATGTGGCATCTCTTAGTATCTACCAATCAGATATGAGACAACTGATTGTGAATCATACTACTGAAGATGAGTTGTATGTGTAGGTTAAGGATAAATTGCAGCAACATAATCTTGAGAAGAGATATGAGGGATATAAATTGGAAGAAGGTGGGATTCTTACCTCCAGGAACATAATTTATATTCCACATGTAGCAGACTTGAGGAGAACTGTTATGGATGAAATCCATCAAGCTCCATATTCTGGCCACCTAGGATATCAGAAGACAATTGCTACAGCCAAAAAACAATATTTTTGGCCAGGAATGAAGAGGGACATTGCTGAGTATATTTTAAAATGCATGAAATGTCAACAGGTAAAGGTTGAGCATCAACACCCAACAGGTTTGTTGCAACCTTTGCCAGCCCCAGAATGGAAATGGGAAGTAATTTCCATGGACTTTATTACAGGATTGCCAATGAATTGGAGGAAACATGATTCCATCATGGTTGTGGTAGACAAGTTGACAAAGGCAGCACATTTTATACCAGTCAAATCCACACATAAGACAGATGATATTGCCAAAATATTCATGAAGAATATTTTCAGATTGCATGGATTTCCTAAGGAAATAGTCTCTGACACGGATCCTAAGTTCACCTCGAACTTCTGGAAGGGTTTGTTCGCATATTTGGGGACAAAGTTGAACTTCAATAGTGCCTACTATCCCCAAACTGATGGTCAGACAGAGAGAGTGAATCAAGTGCTTGAAGACATGCTTCACATGTATGTGATGGACAAACCATCCAAGTGGGAGGATTACATACACTTGGTAGAGTTTTTCTATAACAATGGAAAAAAAGCATCCTTAAGGATGAGTCCATATGAATATTTGTATGGAAGAATGTGTAGGATACCTGCCACTTGGGATAATCCCGTGAACATGATTGTGCTCGGTCCAATATTTCTCGAGGAGATGGAGCAAGAGATTGCAAAGATCGGGCAGAATTTGAAGGCATCCTGGGACAAACAGAAAAGCTATGCAGATAATCATAGGGTGGACAGAGAATTCAATGTTGGGGATCATGTTTACCTCAGAGTGAGGGAAAAGAAGAGTTCTTTGAAGCTTGGAAGTTGTGCCAAGCTATCACCTAGATACTATGGGTCGTTTGAAGTTCTTGAAAGAATAGGGTCAGTTGCATATAGACTTGCATTTCCTACTAGCACTAGAGCTCATAATTTTTTTCATGTTTCCTTGATTAAGAAATATGTACATGATCCTAACCATGTAATTGATTGGGTTGTGGTTCAGGTGGAACCCAAGGGAGAGTTCCAAACCAAGCCATTGTGCATTCTCGACAAGAAGGTCACCATGATCCGAAATCGAGCCATTGGCCAGGTAAAGGTGCAATGGGAGCACTACAATCCCGATGCTACAAGGGAACTATAGGATGCCATGCGATTGTCACATCCATTTTTGTTCAATTTTGCGGAGCACTGAGGGCAGTGCCGGTGTAGCATTTTTGTCCAAATTATGAAGCACTGAGGACAATGCTGTTGTAAGGGGGAGGGGATTGTAATACCCCAGTTTTGACCCCTTGGTATTTAATTGTACATGATGTAATTACTGTATGTTAATCATGGTGAGGATATCAAGGCCAAGGGCCTTCCATTGATTGATGTCTAGTGGATAGGCGATTAAGGTTGAAACCTATGGTTTTTGTGTGGTAACTCAAGCATAATAGATATATTTTGATATATCATGTAAATGTACAAATTGATATAAAACCACAACTATCTATGGGACTGCAAACATTAAAGAGATGGGGGAATGATTCCACAAGGGATAGAGAGGGGAGTTAGTCAAACCCCCTGACCCAATAGGATGCGACCAGATGTCAATGGGGGAACCCATGTACCCTTAGCTACATTTTTGTCCTATGTCCTCAACCATCAATTTTTCCAAAAGTTGGTTGAGGAAGTTAATGCCTTGGGCAGAGCAAGGCATGAAAGTGTCATGGCTTGACTGAGCAAGCCTGTAAGTATGCAGTTCTGCATCCTGGGAGGGCGCGTTCTTACTTTTACAGCAAGTAAACCCACGTGGGAATGCATGCATGTTCCCTCATTTCTAATACACACTGAACATTATATTCATTCGTGTTGTTCATGGAGCCTACTGGGGGAGATTTGTCTTTATGTTCATGCATGCTATGCATTCATCCTATAGGAAGAACTGTGTTTTGTTCACCTATTGTTTACCATCCTCAGTTGTGCAAATGTTCAGTGGTCTCCTGGTTTGTTGAGTGAAAGAGCAGTGGAGATCACTCGATTTGATGAGAAAGTGTGGCCATCTATGGTTTCCCCAGCATTGTTGTTCAACAATATCCTCTGTCACAGAGTGAATGCAAGACTGATAAACCCACTGCGAATGATGGATTGGTTGAGTTCCTGATAACCCCATCCATGGCTTGGCTGGACAGTCCGATAAACCCACTGTGAATGATGGCTTGTATGAGTTCCTGATAAACCCATATGTGGCTTGATTGGTCCCTATTTTGGAAGTTGGCTTGACTGTGAACAGTCTGATAAACCCAACCGTATGCTGTCTTGACTGAGTAAGCCCGATAAACCAAACATTGTTTGGCTTGTACACCTACATCCTGATAAACCCACCATGAGTGATGGCTTGGCTGAGTGCATGGTAAACCCATCCGTGGCTTGGATGGACAGTCTGATAAACACAACTGCAGGTTTTTTTGACTATGTGTGTGCTCTGGTCTGGCTGTGTACAAGCTTGTTGTTTCCCTAGCTCCTTGTGGAAATCATGCCCAGCTCAAGGATTGCAATGTGTTGAGATATTAATGAACACAATCGCCTATGGTTGGGTGGAACATTGGAGTGACATAGCTAGTTGCGGAACAAATTAATCATCAAGATAAGTATCTATGTCTCTCTATTTATGCAATGTATATTCTTATGGATGACTATACTGGTTGTGTAGAATTCTTATGAATATGATGAATTTTCCTATGAAATGTTTTGTTCATGATTGAGTGTTTAATGATGATGAAGTAGATGGTTACTTGTGTATATTTCCTACATTTTATCTCTAGTTTTGCCTTAGATGTTTTTCTACATTTTTGCCTAAGTTCATGGAGGCTGAAAGTCTATTACAAAGGTCAGAATGCTTTTGACTCAGTGTTTCCGCCCTTTGAAATCCACTTGGTAGAGGTGGAAGTCGGAAAGGAGTAGTTGAAATAGGTAGAAAGGTTGTGTTTTTGCATCCCAGGATCCGTAGCGAAAGGAGGAATGCGGGAGGCAAGATAAATAAGTTCCATCGAAGCAGAATGCGGGGTTTCTGACTTCCGGGATCCACTTATGGAAGGCAAAAGATGAAAGGTAGAAATTAGGATAAAAGATAAGGAAGAAAGTGTGCTTTCCTACTTCCGATGTCCAAGGTCGGAAGGTGGATGTCGGAAACATAAAAGTACTCTAAGGCAGAAGTGTGACTTTCTGATTTCCGGGATCCGCCTGCGGAAGGTAGAAAGTAGAAAGCGGAAAGGCACAGAAAAAGACTAAGGAAAAGTTGATGTTCCTATTTTCGAAGTCCGAGGTCGGAAGGAGGAAGTCGGAAGGACAAAGAAAGGTTAATTTGAAACTTTAATTTTTTTGATTCCCAACTTTTGAAGTGAGGAAGGTGGAAGGAGGAAGACGAAAGGTGGGATAATCAATTATGCACCCCGTCGAGTTGTAAGTTTTTCGATTTCTGACTTTTGAAGTGCGGAAGGAGAAAGGCGGAAGAAGCAGTTAAGTATTTTTCATCGACCTTAAGTTTCCAACTTTCGATTTTGGATGTGTAGATGGAGGACAGAGGAATGAGGACGAAGAAACGAGAAATAAGAATCCAAGTATCTCCGCAAAACTTTAGGTTCCAGTTTTTGATTCCTAAGGTGCAGAAGGCAAAAAGTGGAGGTGCAAACTGGAGACTGCGGAAAGACTTGTTCGGTGCAGAATAAGGTTTCCTGTGCACATAGTGGCTTTGTGAAGGGAGGAATGACTATTACAGTGATGTACATGGGTTCCTAAGCCTAAGATGAAGGTTGGATATTAGGTTAGCGTCCATACCCGGTGTTTATCAGAAGAACAAAAAGTTTATTTAAGCAAAAAAATTTAATAATCCGCATTATGGGGTCTGGGGACGTTATAGAGAGGGATCCAAATGCTAAAAAAATTTACACCTCAAGAAATTGGATCCCTGTTGGTGCTTGATAGATCCTGGTTTAAAATGGATCTATGCTAGTTATATCGCAATGGTCGCTATGAATTCATTATCAATGGACATCCCTCATAAAATGAAGGCGAGTGGAGAAGTTGGCACGATTGGGTTAAATTAAGAATAACACCATTGTACCTACTTTTTTGGGCCTTTATGTGAAGTGCATGGCAGAGGTAACCATAAGAAATATGTTGGTAGAGTACTCAAGTTCTTTACTGTTTAATATGGGGAAGATGTTGTCATTAAATTAAAGCTATAGTCTAATATGAAGGATACTAGTTACCCTTATCATAACTTTACATTATTAAAAATAAAAGATAATTAAAGTCAAATATTAAGTTTAAGATAAATCTATGTTTATTGTTACTAATTACCATTTAAATTAATTTTAAAAAGAAATCAATGCTCATTACCATTACAATCAACCATTAGATTCCTAGAATACACAACATCCACTATTGCATGTTGGAACTCCTATATATAGCCCGAGATAGGAAAGATAAAGCTCAACAACCACAACATTGATATCAGCTAGAATCTAAACAATTAAACCGAAAAGAATATCAACTCAAGAAGGTTTCTCCTCTTTGTATCCAACACCTAGATAAATCTATGAGTCAAATTGAAACAAGGGAATGGATTATGGATCTCTAAAGAATCAACTTGTTGAATCCCAAATAATAGTTTCAAAATAAATTGACATACTAATATGAGTAAAGATTTGCATATTGCAGTAAATAGTTTACATGAGTTTGAAAAATAAATGAGCTAAGAAGGTAAAAGTAGCGACAAAGAAAGATGTTTCCCTCCTTGGCCTCGAGAGTCAGGCTGGTATTATCATCATCCTGATGTAGGAGTTGGAAGAGTCAACACCTTTGAATGAAATGTTCAAGGCTTTTACAAATACATTTATATAAGTATGATATATGATATGAAGGGTAGAACTTTAGTGAAGTATATTGTTTTCTCTTTCTTTAACCATTGTTTAAACAAAGTTTATTTAAATCTTAATCAATATGCATTTAAGTATAACAAAATACAAGGACCATGAAATGAATCCATCACAATTATTACACTCGGGTTAATATTGTTGATCCATTCAAGGAAGTCCAAAATATCAAATAATATCTAAACACCTATCCACATAATTACATTCACAAAAGAACATGAGACAATCTCGACCATTACCACTTAATCTGAGACAGATGGATGACCTACAGTTGTTCCCACACCGCTCATCATATCAACACACCATTTTTATAGAATGTTGTGGCAAGCCTCCTTTGGCTACTATGATCAACGAATTTGCTATGAGTTCTCTCGTTGGCTAAATATTATAGTTGCATAGCTAGCAATATATGAATTCTCCTCCCCCTACCATCCGCGCTTCCTTGCTCGTTAGTTCCCTATAAAGATGGGTATCTAATCATGCTCGGTTTAGTGCTCTGTCAGGTTTAAATTTATATGAATTTTTATATTGCGAATATGTTTATGTTTTTTAATGATTCTCAATCAACTTTACTTAATAGTTTAATAAGTATAGATCTATAATAAACCCGGATCTATTAAGCATCGAGAGTGATCCAATTTCTTGATGTTTGTTTAAGATCGATTATGTTGATCTTAAATTTTTTAATTTTATGAGGTAACATAAATTTTTTAATTACTTTTTATTTTTGATAAGTTATGAATTAACATGATTTTTTTAAATTCACAACACCCATATAAACAAAATGTCACAATACCCATCTTGAAATTGTTTTTATTACATAAATTCTTCTCCATATCAAATATCTAAAATCAAAACTGAATGCGGTTTTACCACTCACTCTCTCAATGCAAAGTGCAAACCCACCAAAAAAAATCCCCACTTCAAAACACTCCTCTCAAAATTGAAATATAGGTTAAAGTTATTTATAATGTCGCTAAATGAAATCTAACATGTTCCACTTAATCGAAATGTTCAAACGTCTATATCATTATTATTATTTTCACACTACACATCATGAAACTTTCAATCTGATACTATAAAACAAAGTTCAAGCTGGTTATTCAGACAATATGGTGGGATTTAACATAGGTGGCCCCCTTTATGGTTTGTAATAGCATTTTTTTTTCATTTTGGTATGTGATGGTTGTGATAGGTTGACATTCTCCATTCTTCGACACACAAGACCAAAAAAAAGAACTTTTGTTTCACACCCGAAAAGATAGCACCTGTTATTCCATAGAATCAAAGTTGTTCGAAGCAATACATCAAAACAAAGTACTAGTCAATAAAATTCACACAAGGCTAATATATCAGGATTTTTACGTATATGATCCATACTTAGATAAAAAAAATACTAACTCCATCTGAGAAGGAAGTCCCAAACATGGCATGCCCCAAAAAGGTTAACAATCCTGACTGTCTCTCTAACACATAATAGAAACTAAACCACATAAAAAAAATCATGGAGCCAATGTTAGTATGAAATCCATCCCTAAAGTCTTCACAATTTAATAAACCACTCAAGTCGCCAATTCCTTTCTTCGATAAACAATCTTCTTCCATATTGAACTCTCTGTAGATATGACTAAAAGAATATAAGAGAATCCGAAAATTAAGCACTTAACTCTAGCCATCCAATGTTTTAGAACCATTGACTCAATAGATATGGAACCATTCACCCAATCGATGATAGCCTTAGAGTCACCAACTATTTGAATATTTAGGACACAATATCTCCTCACATACCATAATAAACCCCACAAAGAAATAAAATCCTCCCAAGTATTTATTCCATGACAAACTCCCATCCAAAGATATGTCATATTAGAATCACTTTCCAAAATATTATACCTACACTGCACCAAACACCCTGCTGATATCCATTAGCCAATGACCAAGTTTTTTTGAAAAACAGGCTTAGTAATCCTCCTAGCATGGGATTGAACAAATTTGTTGCGTAACTCATACCAAGAGCTCATGATTCTAGAAACAACCTATAAAATAGTAGGAATCGTATCCTAGAAAATAGCCATATTTCTCATCTTACAGACCGACCATAAAGATATAAGAGAAAGAGGAAATATATTCTGATGTCGATCATACCAACATTTTAAATTGTCTTCTAGACAACCACAATCCTAGTTATTATCAAAACGAAGCCTCATACTTAGCTATGACCACACACCTTTGAAAAAAGAACAATATACAAATAAGTCTTCCACCAATTATAGGTCAGATTTAAACAAGACACAAAAACCTGGCCCAAATATGCCTCTTTAATACAAGGAATCCCATGTAAGAATTCTTCTGTTAAGAGTTAGCCATGAGAAATATTTATTTTAGGGGCAAATTACCACCCCACAAAAAAGGTGTCCACCAACAAGATTCATCATCCTGAGCCTCCTCCCATATTAGCTAATAGGACAACTTCGCACTAACCTCCCCACTTGCTTTATTGAAAGACCAGTCTATCGCCAGAGTCATTAAGTACAATCCTAGCCCAATATAAAGAGTCCACATAATAATCCCATTCCTTTGCAATGACACTAGATAGCAGCAGATCAACAAAGAAAAACCAAGACACCATCCCAACGTTATGTGCAAAAGAGACCTGCTTTAGAAAATTAAAAATTTCTCTCATGCAAAGCAGTTATGAGATCTAATGACAATTTGAAATTTCCCCCCAAAAACAACGACTAGATCGATGCCCACAAAAACTTTAATACCTCTCCCGATCAACCATATAATAGGATAGTTAATGATGGGGAATCCTTCATCATACTTTTCCAAATCAAATATCCTCTAATCTTTAAGTTTACTTGATTTCTAATCTAGGTATAAATAGGAAGGATTTTTAAGTACTTCTGCTTGATCAATTTACCCCACAAACCTTCATTAAAAAGGGTCCTCCAAAGAGTCTTGGAACATAGAGACTAATTAAAAAAAATGCTTAACTCGCCAAACCCCACATAGTTTAGGTTTGGAAATACTCTCCCAGGAGGAGAGATGATACTTTGAAGAGTTCAATTTTCTAACCAATAAAATGGAACATAAGCTTTCTAATCTAAGCAATGACAACCAGCAACATAATAAAGAGAGAGAACCAAAATGTAATGTCCCCCGGGGATATAAATGAGTTTGAGGGACATAGCATTAGCTCTCTAAGGCTAATTAGATAATTTTAGCACAACAAATTAGTTAAACAAATATTAAATTTCATTTTTTTAGGATTTAATCACAACAAAGTCCCATTAACTACCAATAAATCAAAATAAATTCAATAACTATTCCAAAATCTGATACAAGGACTAGGAAGGATTACTAAAACCCTATAGAAACATCATATATCCATTCCAATCCAATTCAAACATAAATTCCACCTCTAAAGGCCATTTATTCTTAATCATGATTAACTAATAATTAGTGTTTTGATTATGATGATTAACGACACTTAGCACATAATTGACAGTACTTAATATAATTTTATTTGTTTATCACTTAACCATTGTTTATCAAGTCCAATGGATAAACAACACCTGATAACATGTAAATCATGCCTAATTACCATTTTTCAATTTATTAAACATAGTAATTACGTCATAAGGCGTTTCAACAAGTGGGAGTTGACTCCCTGAATTTAATGTTTTTTTTTTTTTTTTTTCATCCATAGGATGCTTTCGTTCGATGATTGGAGTAATCTGCCTCATTGATCAGTTGATCTTGATCTGCTGCCTGGCATTTCTGTCAATTGAAAGGATGGCCATTTAAACTGGCACCTACTCCCTTAAATGCACATAAATCCCTGCATTGTCGACACTCTTAGGTGGTGATGCCTGCCTCCATCTACCTCTAAACGTTTTTTTCCATTAGAACTCTACGCTACATAAATCATTCAATCCCATACTGATTTTCTCCATAATGAGTTGCTGGAAACATGATAGAAAGGCAATCCCTTCACCTCGTAGGGCAGGGTTTAGGACGAGCTAGTAACTCCATGATTCCAGGTTTTGAATCTCTTTGTATCTTTCTTTTTCCCTTTAACATTTAGTTTTCCTACATTAATTTACAGTTGGGACATCTCTAATGCCTAGCTAATTCTAATGAGTGATTTATAATGGTATTTTTGTATTGATGGGAAGGGTTTAAACACCCAAATGATTTTTTTATCTATTTTCCTCTCTTGAACGTCAATACCTGCAAATAATCCTGCAATAATTTCACACGCTTTAACAGTCCTCTTCTCATCATGAAAATTGTACCCATGGTTCACATAGGCTATTCCATCATGAGTGGTTGATGTTTTAGGTGTATTTTGTTGATTCAATATTTCAAAATTCAAAGCTAATGAATATCCCATACTGTTTAGCATGCATATGACTTTGAGATGCTAATGTTCCTTGTGTGCAGGCAAGGGAAAATATTATGAGAACGCTGAGATAGGTGCTCAGGGAAAGAAGGGCGTCCATGAACATTCATAATGATATGATTGCAATGCTGCTTAATGACAGAGAAGAAGAAGAACATGGATCATCTGTTGATTTCAAGCTGACAGAAGAACAGATCCTCAATTTACTAATATCTATTATCAATGTTGGCTACGAAACAGTTTCCACCACAACCATGATGTGTTCCTTCTTATCTCCTTATACTCACTATATTTCTATGTATTTTTCAATAGATGGGAAGATTTAAACAAATATGGAGAATAGTTTATCGTGACAAATTATCTTTACGGTTCTCTGTATGAGAAATTCCCCATCACTCCCATTAAAAAACACCCCAATAGAAAAAAAATACAAAAACCAAAATAGAGATGATGACAAAGGATTATGTGTGGATTATTACAAAGGTCTTTAGCATCGTTCTGGATGTCTTGAACAAATCGAAATTGCTTCCATGCAAGGAGTTCTAGGAACCAGAACTTATATGCCAATTTCCAATCAATTGCTTGATTTTAGTCACAAGTAGAAGTCACGATTCATAGCTGAGAAAACCCACCCTTGGACGGGATTGTTCTAGAGGCAAACTCATGGTGAATTTATTTAACAAATATACTTCAAACCTATAAGTTTGCTGAAAATACATAGATGTAAATAGTTACTATGTTCGTGGAGAATGAAGGATAACAAACCCACTGCAAAATCATAAATCATAAATAATTCCACTACAAATTCAGAGTGAATTGATGTAACTACACAAAATTGATGAGAAAACTGCAAATCACCTCAGAGAAAGCGTGTTCATGGTGTGCTAAGCTCTGCAAAATGATGAAATAGCCTACCTAGACTCCATGGAATAACCTACAGAATCCTACACAATGAATAACGTTACTATTTTTTCTCTGTGGGCACTAGTGGCAACGATCCCTTGCCAGGACTGGGGTCTCCAAATCCATTTCTCTGTGCCGCGGAATTTCATCGGGGTTGCCTCGCTTATCTCAATTTATGATAAGGTCATGGAGAAGTTGAAGAAGAGGGACCGGAGGAGCTCCAGCTCCATGGGATTGCTGAAGGAAATTCACCATATTTCCACTTGTGTGCACTGTCTCTCTGATCTAGAAGACACGGTGAAATTTCCTTTGAAGGAATAGCAAGATCAGGAGGTGAGGAAAGTCATTCTGGAACTCATGCATCTTTGGGATTCTTTGAGTCTTTGAGCCGGTTAACGTAAAACCAACACATTCTAAACTTCAAAATCAAAATGATATTGAATCACATACTCCTAGCCCAGGGACTCCCAAATGTTATGGATTTCGTCTTTCACTATCGCATATGCCTAGCCTAGGGACTGCCAAATGTTATGGATTTCCTCTTTCAATATCGTAGACACCTAGCCTAGGGACTTCCAAATGTTATGGATTTCAATATAACATATCCATGCTACATTTGAATGTTGTTCATGTATAAGAAATCAAATTACTTCAAGAAGAAATGGTTGTCTTTAATTCTACATCTTCATCCTCAATGACATCAATCTTCAATCGTATGTCATAGCCATTGTGAAGTTCATCCCCTGCCTCATTTCTATATTTTTTTTCTTTTACATTTTTCATAATATATGCAACATATTGCCATTGTCTTCCCAAAAACATTGGTTACAACATGATGTGGAGTGTATTCTAATGTATGAAAAGTCTAGAAAGACTTATATCCTTGGTAAGGACATTCTTAACACCCAATAGGATCAACTCCTCTATTTAATTTCCCAATACATCAAACAAGCAACCTTTATCAAAATCAATTATCCTAAATTGTGTAAATTTCATCTTGAAATAATATTTTACTCCCTAACCTTCATCAATAATGACATGATGAATTACTCGATCAAAGATTTTATCTATACATTGGGGTATTCATCACAATTTTTTGTTATTTTTTAATAGATAGTAGAATACCTCTTTAAGCAACTTTAAGATTCCATTGCAACAATATTACAACTTAAGCGTATGTTAGAGATGCCATTCTCCTACCTTATTATTATGATCACTAACAATCCAAGCTTCATTTCTAATTACTTCAATAATTGTGACTCTTGTCCATCTTGGATTTATATTCCTTTCCTTCTTCTCCCTTTTCCTTTGTTCATATGTTAACATTAGTGGTGAGCTATTATTTGTATGATAAGCCTCTTTTTCCTTTGTTATTTGTTATTTGAGTGCTCAAGAGTCAAAACTACCATTTCTTATTCAACAATGATAATAGAGTCGTATTAAAAACTTGTGCCGTGGAAGGATCTAAATATTCCTCCATACGGTTCAGGATGACCATTGCCAAACAAGTCCCTACACTTTCATCCAGGGATTCTGAGAACAATTTTCCATTCACAGTCACTAAGGCCAAATTTAAAGCATCTGTAGCGTTCCTTTAATTTCTTGGTTCATAATCTACCTAATTCACAATTCTTAATGTTTTGATTCACAATCTACCTAATTCACAATTTCTAAAGTTTTGATCATTTTGGCTCATTGAATAAATTAGCAATATTTGATATTAACTAGAACAGAGCATGGTAGTAACATACCCATGTCTTCCCAAAATAACGACTCATTGAATAAATTACCAATATGGTATGGTTAACATAGACTTGTATCTACCGATATAGTATCACTACAGAATTTTGCGATAGCTAAACTTTTTGAGAGAGACAGATGCCCTTCTCCCAAATAAATCCAAATATAAAATATTTTGAAACCCATAATTAAAAAGCTACCTTTCAGAACTCTGCGCTACATAAATAGTTCAATCCCATACAATTTTCTCCGGAATGAGTTGCTGGAAACATGATGGAAAGCCAATCCCTTGGCCTCACAGGGTTTAGGATGAGCTAGTAACTCCAAGCTAGCTTTCAGAACTCTGCGCTACATAAATAGTTCAATCCCATACGATTTTCTCCGGAATGAGTGGCTGGAAACATGATGGAAAGGCAGTCCCTTGGCCTCGCAGGGTTTAGGACGAGCTAGTAACTCCATGAGTCTAGGTTTCTATCTATGCATTCTATATAGAAATGAAAGGTTTCATAATTCCCAAAGGATGGACTATTTATGTGTACATGACAAAAACCAATCACGATAATTTTATGTTTGCACTTCTCCACATTTAATCCATGGCGATGGCTGGTGCATATGCAATTGTTCCATTAAAATAAAAGAGCATAGAAGAGTTTGTTCCATTAAAATACAAGAGCATAGAAGAGTTCAAACACAGGGTTGATGTGATGTGTATGGTTGTGTTCAGGAAAAGAACAATGATGCCCTCTTGTATTTCATGTCTTTCGGAGGAGGAAGCAGGCTCTATCCAAACTAAAACTAAAGTGTAATTGTTTCACAAAACTAAAACCATAATGTAGCTAATTTTGTGGAGAAATGGCAATGTTTAATCTAATTTCATGGAGAAGAGTAGCCAAATGTTGTGTTTTAAAGAGATGAAAAGCTTATCAAATATTTGTATTATATTAGGTAATCTATATTTTATGTATATAGAGGTTAGTTTGTTAAATAGTGTTTTATTTTGCAATTTATTTTATGTTTTTTACTTAAAGATTAATTTGTCGAAGAGTATTTTATTTTGCAATTTATTTTATGTTTTTGGAATTTAAAAAAATATATAAAGAAAAACTTAAAATTGTTGGATATATCTAGAAAAAGATAAATTAAATTCATAATAAAAAAATAAGATTTATAATATTATGAAAAAATTATAATTTGATTCTATATCCTTACATATAAGAATTTAGTAGGTCTGCAAATATAAAAACCAAGCAATTCTAATGATGTTTATAAACTTACCTTTTTTTTATATTATTAGAATTTAGAAAATTTTAAGTTTTTCTTTTTATATTTTTTTGAGATATTTTTCAATGATGTCCATTAATCTACCCTCTTTTTTTATATTTACCCCACAGGCGTTTTTCTCCCCCAGAGTCCGGTTTTGAAAAGGACTGTATCATTTTGGTCGTCCCTCCAACCAACAGTTTTCTTACGCGTGTCTTCCTCTTGTCCGCTGGCTCTCTGTTTTGTCCAATGGGATCGAGTTTGTACCAAATTTTGTTTTCTGATTTAGCAATGGGCACGCTCGGATATCTTACAAGTTTTTCATGTCAAACACTTGACATGCAATGGCTGCGGTTTGGCTCTATTAATGTAAGGATAAAAGTCAAGGTTTCAAGACGAGAGAAAGGTTGGTGGAAATTTCTGGAAAGATTGAGGGGTTGCCGTGGTGGAAGCGAAGGAAAAATGTATGTAGTTTGAGATCAAGCCAAAGTAGGGTACCCTTGTGGAGAGGAAGAGTTCTCAACAATGACTTAATGCAAAGAAGTGCAGGCCATGAAAAGGGCCAAAGCTGACCAGATAAGATTGACGGGATTCATAGGAAGGA
This sequence comes from Pseudotsuga menziesii, assembly GCA_001517045.1. Lineage (NCBI taxonomy): Eukaryota > Viridiplantae > Streptophyta > Pinopsida > Pinales > Pinaceae > Pseudotsuga > Pseudotsuga menziesii. The sequence goes on from LPNX010985414.1 coordinate 338,939, forward strand.
ATCTTCCAGTGACAGATGTTAGGATGGTTGATGATTTTGCAATGAGTAGACACCTGCTGACTTCAAGCATAATGGCGTTTATATGTTGTTATCCATCATCCAGGTCCACCTGCCATTAATAAAAAAGCTTGCACCTGTCCGTTTTTAATTCAGTTTTTAATGGATTTTTTGAGGTCGTTGGACATTTGTCAAGCGACCTTCCCTCTACATCCTCTTATATGGTATCTTTATTTCATTACTTGTTGCTATCGAGTTTATGCACAGCGAGACTAAAAAATGTTGTCGTGAGTTTATGCACAGCCAGAGGAAAAAGTGTTGCCGTGAGTTTATGCACATTGAGAGGAAAAAATTCTGCTTCATATCGGGCTTTATATATGAGGTGATTCAACTGTTTATTTTATTTTATTTCTACTTGTAATTCCTTTGCTTGCTTACCCATTTACATGATTTGAACCAAAACTCTTGAAGGCTAGGGCACTCTAGAAATTCCTCTTACCACCGCCTTAAACACAACGATTTCTGCATCCGACAGTTTAAGATCCCTGAAGATTTTTTGCCACTGTATATCAAATTTATTGCTTCTTACAGTTACCACATAATAAATTTGTGGCTCTTTAATTTATTTTTTCTGAATTTTATTTAGCAATTTGCACTTCGTAGTGGGATTAGGATTCAGATTCTATGTAGAAATTTGCAACTGGGAGTGAGAATATTTTATTTTTAGAAAAATCTAAGCTCTCAAATTTGTGGATTTTTACAGCCACCAATGTAGTAATTTGCAGTTGGGAGTATTATCTTTCTAGCAAATCATAGCTTCCACCTATGTAGCAATTTGCAACCTTTTTAGCAAATGATAGCTCTCAAATATGTGGCTTTTTACATCACAGTATAGCAAATTTGTGGCAAACTCTTTTTAGTTCAGATTTTATGTATCAATTCGCAAGCTGTGAATTGTTTCTTTTTATCCAGTCATAGCTATAATTTTGGTTGTCTGCATTGTAAACTTTACTTCACTTCAAGCAAACTATATAAGCTATAAAACCGAGGAATGTTATATATATTGTTTGTCCAGTGAAAAGCTATGTTCTTTTCCACATGAATGCATGGAAGTTTAAGGATCTCCTAAGAATAACGTTACACGCTCTGGATTTTCTCTTTGAAACCCAGTTCTATAGACTTCAAATTACAAAAGTAAAAAAAACCAGTTGAAGATGAAGATAATCTTGTCACCTAGTCTTCCAGACCTATCGCTACTCCACTCCGTAAAGCTTTTGGAACATATTTGTCAATAATGGTTTGTAGTGCTTCAGACAAGCTTGCAAGCATCAATCTCATGACTTGTTTATTTACAAGTATGCCTTTCCTTGCTAGAGCCAGTTCACTATTTTTGCAATTATGGCCATAGAAGCTACTGCAATAATAGTTTTAAGTGTAGATAATTATATCAATGAATGTATAGGCCAGTTTGGTCTGCCTTTGAAAGCCTTCATTGTTAAAGACCAATATTCATAATTCTTTCCTGTAAAACTTGGAGGTTGCAATGAACCAGAAGTGGAAGCCATTTTTTTAATTTAATTAACTTTCCTTAGAAAATTAAATTCCACTCTTTAAGACAAGATTTCTTTCCTAAAATCTTGGGCTGATGTAAACCTTGTTCTGATATAACCTAGCTCTGATACCAGATAGCCAAAACCGAGCCGACTAAACTTGAGTTTAGGGCTCAGTCGAAATTCAAATTTTCACTTTTTACTTTTCACGCCGACCAATTTACTTTTTCCACCAGTCGAGTGAAACTTGTCTATGTCCAACTATACAAGTTTATAAATTTTAGTCAGTCCTTCACTTGAACAAAATTATTCCGACTTATTTGTCCGACTGATTTTTACTTCGACCACTTTTACTCCGACCAAGTCGGACCTTCGACCAAGTCGGCTCTCCGACCAAGTTGGCTGCTTTAGTCGGCTGACCAACCGACCACTCTAGTCGGCTCTTCGACCACTCCAGTCGGCTTACTTTGGTCGAAATCTGCAGGATATGTTTCTTAGTCTAAAGACTTAAGAAATTACAAATGCTTTTTCACCTGTGAGTAAAATGAAGTAAAATAGACAGATTTACAAATCCAAATAACTTATGAGAAACATGTGCCAAATATGTAGGAAGACTTGAGTCGACTAATGTGCCGTAAAACCTGGAACTTTCACTCAGTGAGAATTTTATGGGTTCTTGTTCTTTTACTTATCAGTAACTGTAAAAGACATTTACAGAAGTAAATCTGGAAATATATGCGGCCAAATAATCATGCATTCAACCACAAACTATTTCATATATTAACTATGTTGAAATACAAAGTAATACAAACTTGTCGATTACAAACTGGTCGGTCCAGACTTGTCTGTCCAGACTCGTCGGTATACAGAGCTTCAGCTCTTCGACTAAATTACATGCACAGAAGCTTGAGCTTCAACTGTTATTTCTCACCCTGAGTTCCTCTGCTGTCTACTATCTGTCTGTGTTCTACTGAATTACAAAAATGCTTCTTCTATTTATAAGCAACCTGAAGATTGCTACAGCATAGACCGACTTACTTGCCATTAAAGACTGTAATAACTATCTATCTAACAACTTAGCTTCTGAAATAAATTCGACTGCTTTACAGAGCCGAATTCAGACTGACAGACAAGATTTCGACTTGTACGGCCTGTGACAAAGTCGGCTGGAAGTTGCGTACTTATCTGCGAGTAATTACTTTTCTCCAACAGAAAGAATGTTGCCAAATTCTCTTTGGGATTATAGTTCAGGTTCTAGTGTTTAAAATTACCTAAAAATCCACCTTATTTGAAGTATCAACATCATGCTTCATATACGTTTTTCTAAAAAGTGCCTCTTAGTGCAACAAGAGAGTTGATGAGCAACAAGTCTTTTCTAAAAATGAATTATTCACCTTGCTTCATTAGGTCATTGAATTGTTTTTCCTTGCGTCAAAATGTAGCCCATCATATTCTCCCTTTAAGAAATAGTATTTCATAGTTCCCTCATCTTAACTATGAAATTGAATGACAATTACCTAAAAATTATATTTAATTTAGGTGGAAATTATAGGATGAAAATGGAAATAATTGTGCCTTATTATCTTCTTAAGAGATAACCCTTAAGAAGAATGAAAGTAATGAAAAAAGAACTACCCTGTTTCATGCATTATGCTAATTCCTGAACATAGAATTGTTGGAGTAGGTTATATGTGATTTCACTTTCCATGCTATTACAGTTTTCGTGATGGAATTCTATCACTTGTTACTCAGCTAAGAGAAAAAAATTACGTGAGAATAGTCTCAATTATGTTCTGTAGGCACCAAAATCTTGAAGCAGAAGTCGACCAGTCGAAAATTTTTAGATGTGTTTCTTCACCTTTCAATCAACGCCACTGCTTCCTGCAATCACTCCATATTGATCGACCTCTGAGAACCGAAATGGGTTGCTTCTGTGTGTCCTCGTTGTTCATGTTCTTCATCCCTCCACCCAACTCTATTTTTCCACGCGTCTTTCTCGCTTGACCATCTGACTCACGCCATGTTTTTACCATGTCTTTGAAGTTTCAACATAGAACAAGAAAGTGGCACTGCAAATAAGGAAGTTTCTATTACTGATAGCATCAGTGGACCCATCGTTCAACTTATTCATTTTCAACATGCTCCTTAGTACAGTGTTAAAACTTTCTACACACAGACTGTGAAGCCAAAGCAAATTTGCAAGTCTCCCTCTCGGTCCTTCACTCCGCTCCTTTATTAGAGCATATGATCAAGATCAAAGTGATTTTTCCTTACATTAACTGTTACGTATGCAATTAATGGCTCTTGCACTTCCACTTCCATCAGAAGTGGCGAGAATCAGATTGGATCTCGCCATCTATAAGCCAATCGAGGGCTACAATATTCACTATGCATTACGCCACATTGATACAAAACTCATCCCTGCCTTTCACAAGAAATGAAACATCAAAGAGGCCGTCCTTAGCAGTTTTAATGGCTCCTGGGTAAGTATAAATAATAAATTCATGAGATTAACATAAAAACATATATTCATGAAGTTCATACGCTGAAAATATATATTCGATATTTCTACAGTTAGCGATTTTTTCCTGTCTAAAAAGCAGTATTGTTAGAGAAAGAGGATTCTAGAATTGTAGATGAATTGGGAAAGGATTAGTCGTCATTGGTAGTGAGGGTGGTGGAGTGGTGATGGTTTCAATTAAGTTGTGAGGAGTACAAAGATGTATCGTTTGGCCATTTTAGGATTGGATACATTGTGAACCTTCATAGAATACATTCCATCGGAAATAAACAAGACGTGCTCGCATATAGTTGACTTGCCATCTTAAAGGCAAACTTTAAGAAGTTGAAAGGGATTTGTTCTCATGGATTATATACGTCTCTGGAATATAAGTGTATTATGGGGCTAGGCATATGGGACAACATTGAATCTACGTCAACTCTACTCAAAGAATCAAATAGGAGTCCCGCACAACCCTGCTGGTATGACCTTGGAGCTAAAATGCTCAAATACAAAGAGTGCAGGGTTAGCTTTGTGAGAACAACCTCGCAATTGGACAAACAAACTTATTTATATCAATAAACATGGGAGCAATTGTAATTAAAGAAGCCGGTTAAAAGTGCTACAAAAATTATCTCTTACCCATGTCGATTCGATGATCAATCCTATGTTGCTCCAACAAGGGAAATTGTTCCAACATGATACCAAAATTTGTAGTGTTAGGTCACACAAATTGAAAATGGTCCAGATCAACGTGAAACAATAAGAATTGTTCTGCTCAATTCCCGAGGGGTTTCCCGCGGAAAAGGTTCACATATTCATGTATGAATCAATGGGAAACATCAAGTATTAACTTAACTTAGTTGTTCTACCAATATTTGGAAAATGTCCCCCACCTGAGGTTTCTACATATTCCTCGCACAAATTGTGAATCTGTAAATTGTAAGTTCTAACATTAGAGCAAACATTTTCCAAATATGTTCACATGTTCTTTAGCCTCCTTCTTTCTGTCATTTCTAGAGTTCCCAAAAATATTTCATGTAATTACTCATATGGGAGAATGCCTTTCTTTTTTATTTTTCTTTTTTATTGTAGAAATTCATAACAATATCAAATTCACCTTGCTGGCAAACTTTATCGATAACAGTGACATAAATATCATTATTTTGTATATTTCACAACATATCATGATATCAAGAAGTTTATGGGCCAACAACGTCTTGACTGTACTTATCTCAACCTTCCATGATGTGTTTTTTTATGTTACATGATTTATAAATTTGTTATTTATTATCTTTTATATTCCTTTATATGAAAATTGTTTGCTATATTCCCATCCTCCAAAAAGTTGGTTACTTTATCCCATGGCAACAATTGGAAATTTATGTAATTAAAACATTCAACTATTGAGATATCAACCAGCTTCATGATTCTTAGGGATTGATTTCAGTATGGTATTTTACCTTGTCCACTTTTTAAATCATAAATTATATAGTTTTTTATGAATCCATGCCATGAAGGGAGCGCTGGTGATTACCATGTTATGTAGTGGCAAGGCTCGAATATTTATCACAATACTTTTCTTTTTGTAAACAGAAACTGAAGAATAATTTAGATTGAAAGAAAGGTTGTGCACAACCATACGTTTCAAAACTGAAACCGAGGTTTCATATAGTCCTGTGTAGAGAGAAAAAATGGAACAACTATGCATAAAGGAGAAGTATTAATGTTCCTGGGATGCTTCCTAAAGGATTTCAAACCCTTCGAAGGGTAAACTCTAATAAAATGGATATTAAGCAAAATGCATAAAAACGTCTAGGATTATAAAGTTGGGTCTCTACTTTTTATTGCCTTCAAGCCCATGAGCGGTATGAACAACCAAAGTCTCCTCCATTGGGTGGTCGCCTTGGTCTGGGGAATCCTAAAAGTGGCTTCACTGGGTCATTCTGGTCATCTTTTGAACCTCTTCCTTGATGAAATCCACGGTTCCCATCATCTCTCTCTGGTATCCTTCATTGTCATCTATCATGGATTTGTGAAAACCCATTTTATTAGCAATGTATCTAACATCATATGCTACATCTCTGTTCTCCTGAACACCAAATCCCACCATATCATAGACCCTTTTTAGATGTATTTTTATATCCTGCATAATAGACTTGAGCTTAGCGATTTTCGGGTTCCCTCCTTTGCTCGCCATTGGGTTCTGCGTTCTGCTGCTGAATGCCCACAAGAGTTCTAAAGTTGTTGGACTTCGCCTTAGGTTTCCTTTGTTTCCCTCAAATCTGTCGCTCTCCATACCTTCAAGCAATGAGCAGAAATGGGAGCGGGTTTCTCTATTATGCTCCTCCCTCCTTTGTGTCAACCATCGTCTCATGACCTTGGGAAACAACCATAGAGGACGGGAATTAAAGGCGTTCACGTGAAGGGGAGGGCCACTTATCCGTAGTGGATCACACGTAATGGGGAAGTTCTAATAGTCACTGTGGGTAGGTGGCCTGCGGGAGGGCCTTAAAAATATATCACCCAACCTTAGACTAAAGAAAAAAATGCATAAGGGTGTGTCTAGGGGACATGCTTGTGGATTTTGAAATGATTCTTAAGTTCAACCATTCCTACATGGCTTATGGATCCTTGTTTGGAAAGTTTGTTAGCGAAGCTATTGTTTTCCCTGAGAATATGAAGATAGAAAACTTGTGGAATAAGATTTTTCCAAAAAATTCAATCATGAATTCTTTTTCATCTAGTAGAACCATGGTTATATCCTGATATCATCTTCTGTATTACTTGTCTTGAATCTTTGAATACCATGAGCTTTGATATTTTAGACTTACCTTCCAATTCAAGGCCAAGGAGGAGTGATAGCCATTCCACTTCATTGTTGGATAGATGTCCAAGTCCCCAAGAATAAGTGTTTACTATGTTTCCTCTGGTATCTAAGATAATTCCCCCTTGATCCTGCCTCCCTTTTTTAGCACAATGTTGATATATGCAGTACCATGCATTTTATATAGTACGAGGTCATGATTGTGAGTTTTTATTGAGCATAAAATGCGTAGGTTCACTTTGTAAAATAAGTGCATAACTTGTATTTATATTCTAATGGCCTGTTCCTGAATGGGTTATAACTTATATGTTTACCTAATGAAACTCACAGTCCATACAAATGATAATTGGAGGGTCAAGTAGTAATTTGAGAAGAGTACTCAAAGTAGAATTGTAATGCTTTTCTTAACTTGATTTGAAACATCATAAATATTAAAATATTAATTTATTTCACTTGACCATGCAAATAACTTAGGTTTGATTTTGTTAAGTTGTTCTATTTTTGGTCAAGACAAGCCAATTATAAAGTTTATTTTTACTCATTTAAAATAGATATCATAGGTAAGCAGTGTCTATGAAGCCCCTCTTTCTTTTACTACTGGTCCCTACATTTACGCACTTGCATAAAGACATTCAATCAATACCCAACTTCAACACTTTTTAATTCCATTTAAACAACATTTAAGCTGCCCTTAAATGCTTATTTATTCATGGTGTGGGATACCCAGGTCTCTTATCGGTGCCCACTAAATTGCCAGCTTATTTCAGTTAATCCATTCACAATATATAATGCTTTGTGTGTATGGGAGTTGGTCTTATATGCCCTTCATAAATTGAAGCCATGGTTTTATTGATAGCTTGGATTTGCCAACTTTTATTACAAGTTTTTAAGTTTTACCTATATTAGTTATTAAGGGATGGTAAATTATGTCATATCACCACCCATACTTGTCATGTTGTACATCAATTCCTAGAATTCCAACTTTCTCTTTAATTCCAACAATTTATTACTATCACTGATACATAGGAACAAAAAATTGTTCCACGTGAATCTATGCATAGGGATGTGTGTATGTATTTTCCATGTTAATGAGTTGTTCCACTTTTAATTCTTGGAGAAAACTCTATTGGAAACAACAATTATGAACAACTTGCACAATTAAACACTCAAATTGAAACTAAACATATAGCAATCGAACCAACAATAAATCCACTGTCAAATATTTGCAAGATAATTTATTTTTGTTTTAAGATCATTAAATGGATTGTATAAATTAACTGAACAGAAATTGATGTCTAAAATTAACAATAATCCATTTGGTTAATCTTTTGTTCTTATTCAATATATGTATGGGATGAGATGGAAAGTATGATAAGAGTTAGAGTAATTGGTAAGAGGAGACAATAGCATGATGTTTCAAAACCTAGCAAATGAAGCTAGAACTAAAAGAATTTAAATCAATTTCCCAGGTGGTAGCCTTGGCATGTGGCTTACTTCTTCTAACCTACCTTTATTGCAATGTCAAAATATATTTATAAGGTTGGTGTGACTAAAGAGATTGGCAGAGTTTCTCTCATTTCCATTTCATGATATAATGGCAAAGTTGTGTCAATGTTGCATTTTTTTGTGCCCTTTTATCACTAAGTGGAATTTAAAACCATCGGGTGGATTCTTCATTTCTCCAACTCAAAGAGAAGAGTGGAAATCTTATCAATTTTACATTGCTTGAAGTATCCAACATTTAATAAGCTGTAACTAATAATGTTTCAAACAAAGCCATTAGCTGACAATTTTTTGGGAAATCCTCTACATCCTCCAAATAGCCTTCCTTGTAGAGAATGCGTATGCGCTTAGAGTATATTTCCTTCAATAATACTTTTTATATCAATAACATTCAAAAAGATGAAATCTTCTACCTAGGGGACTTCATTGCAAATTATATTCATTATTGAATTATATGTCACATCACTAGGCATAGTGCCTTTTAATTCCATTTCCTCGCGCAACTCTAAAGCTTCATCCAACTAATCTTCTTTACATCCTATCAATTACTATTGTGTAAACAAAATCATTCACCACAATTCCTTTATTCATATTTTCCCTTAAAATATCATATGATTCTTTCACCCTCCCTTTTTATGTTCCCCTTTCCATAGTTTGAAATTATAATTCTACATAAAGTATTTCCATTAGTGACTTAAGCCTTTCTCTAGAGTTATTTGAAAAATATTATTGGCCTCTTCCAAACTACCTTTGCTTGTGAAGATCATTTAAAGGCACTTTGAAGACTTGGAAGGAGCTACCTCTACTGCATTCTAAAGTGCATCCTTAAATCCATATACATATTGCACACTCTCTGAAGCCCACAAATGACAATATCGTATGTAAAAATATAGTTGCGATAACTCTCTCTTCCTTTCTATAATACAAATTCCTAGAAAAATCCACATCTTCCTCACACAAATTGTGAATCTATAAATTGTAAGTTCTGACATTAGAGAAAACATTTTCTAAAGATGTTCACAAGTTCTTTAGCCTCCTACTTTCTGCCATTTCTAGAGTTCCCCAAAAGATTTCATGTTTTTACTCATATGGGAGAATTCCTTTCCCTTTTCTTTATTGTATAAATTCATAATAGTATCAAATTCACCTTGTTGGAAAACTTTATCGATATCAGTAACATAGAGATCATTGTTTTGTATATTTCACAACTATAATGCTATCAAGAAGTTTATGGGCCAACAACATATTGAGAGTACTTATCTCAGCCTTCCTTAAAGTGTTTTTTATGTTAAATGATTTATACATTTGTTATTTATTATCTTTTATATTCCTTTATATGGAAATTCTTTGCTATAAGTTCCCATCCTCCAAAAAGTTGGTTACTTTATCCCATAGAAACAGTTGGAAATTTATGTAATTAAAATATTCAACTACTGAGATATCAACCGACTTCATGATTATTAGGGATTGATTATCATGTGGTCTTTTACCTTGTCCACTTTTAAAATCATAAATTATATACTTTGTTCTGAGTCCATGCCATGAAGGGGTACGTTGGTGATGACCATGTTATGTAGTGGAAAGGCTCGAATATTTAGCACAATTTTGATATATGCAATACCATGCATTTTATATAGAAAGAGATTATGATTGTGAGTGTCTATTGAGCATAAAACGCGTAGGTTCACTTTGGAATATAAGTACATAACTTGTATCTATATTCGAATGGCATGTGTCTGAATGGGTTATAACTTATAAGTTTTCCCAATGAAACTTACAATCCATACAAAAGATAATTGGTAGGTTAGTTTGTACTTTGAGAAGAGTACTCACAACAAAATTGTAATGCTTTTCTTACCTTGATTTGATACATCATAAATACAAAGATATTAATTTATTTCACTTGACCCTGCAAATAACTTAGGATTGAGTTTATTAAGTTGTTATATTTCTAGTCAACACAAGCCAATTATAAAGTTTATTTTTCCTCATTTAAATATGTTGATGTTCAACAACTATTTGAGTGTTACATTTGTGCCCTAACTTTTGGTAAAATATAAATGTTTGTGGGAAAATATGTCAACCATTATCAACTTTATTTAATAAATAATTTGTTTTGTTTCTCTTTTGAATAGTTATTTAGCATGCCATATATTCACGATTAAATTTTGAATATGTTTTTTAGAATGTCATATATTCACTATTGAGCTATGTGGTCAAACCTATTTTGACTTCTTTCTCTTGAGGAGTTTTAAAAATTATTTCTTTTTTGATGTGTTTAACCCTTTAACTATGGATCCTTTAAAGGTTTTAAAATATATTTTAATTAAATATATCTAAAGTTAGTAATATTTTTTATTTTTAAATACATAAAATTATTTTGGATATTTTATCATCTTTTGTATGTTTGCCTTGTGTCTTCTAGATGTTTAAAAAAAATAGTAAAGGTTCATGTTTTTTTCATTTGTATGTTTGAGATAGTCACTTACCCATTTAAGGGTTTAAGCATGTCATTGAAGTGCCAACTAGTTTATGGGTTTGCAAAATTTCCATAAAGTGTCTTGGTAATAATTCAATCCTAGACTCAAGAGATATTGTACAAATATTATGTGCAATATGGGTAAGCAAAGCAAGTGTATTGACCTCCCAAAATGTAAAATCGTATAATTTTTAATTTTATTTTTAATAATAGTGTTATTTAAGGAATCAATACAATAGGTGACTTATCCAAGTGGTTTTGTTGCAACCATCAATGGATAACATAGAAGATATTTTTGAGGTAGAGGAAGAATAAATTAATATCACGATTGGATTTCGAATTGCACATGAAAAATGGGTTAATATTAACAAATATATATGAACTTAATTTGTTATTTAGTAGTGGAAATTTAAAGTGGATAAAATATGGCTAAATTCCTAGATAAAATTTCTATAAAATTTATAACTAAATCTTCAAGGTAATGATTTTGAAACAAACAAAATTTCAAGGAAGATTAATAGATCATAACTAAAATAATTATTTTAGTTACAATGTCGGGTCTACATGATGTGTAAAATTATGTACATGCAATTTTTTGGTTTTCTTTTTATCTTTATAGCCATTTCACCCTCCAACAACAACTTATCCACGTATTGTTGCAGCTTCTTGGGGCAATTTCTAGTTATGAAAATGATTCCACAAGAACTAGTTAACTAGTACTCGTTCAATACCAACAACTAGTCTTGCATAAATTCGACACACAATCATGCCAATGAACCAAAAAGTGAACCTATAGACATTATACACATATTTAAGCATTTATGTACAAAAAAATAAGGTACTTTTTCAAATCTAATCTGAGTACATAAATGAAGAATATTTCAAGTTCAATTAATACAACTAGTTAATAAACACTGCGAGAAATTCAATCAAACCAATCGTACCGAGTTCCGAGGCATGCAAAGGTGAAGGTACAGATATGGAAAATAACATTCTATGGCACAATTAAATCACTAATAACATATCATATGGTTTTACATTCGTATTTTACCAAAAACAAAGATTTGAATCCAAAAACTATTTAAAAATTTCACCGCAATGCACCTAGTTTCCAATTTAACTTTCCAAATTCGAAATAAAGAGAAATATATGACTATTGTATCTCATGTAAAACATATCAGGGGTCACTTAAATGCATATGTTTTTATATTTCCACCCATATACATACCTTTAGAAACTCACAAAACAAGTTAATTCTACTCATCTTAATTGACTAGTAATTCTAGGAGTCGCTAGAATATTTAAATCCACAACTCATCGAATCATTCAAATGAAACTCCAATTCTAGATAAAATGTTTTATCAATATTAAAAAATGTATATCTCATTCTAAAAAAATTTCAAACACTTCATATGCAAAGTCACAAATCTACTCAAAACAATTCCATTGAAGGAGCTAGAAATTGGAAATTGATCTAGAATTTCGGTAAAAATTTCCCCAACAATACCAAGAATATTTATCCTCACATTATTACAAAAATCTCAATTTTATTGATCTTAAATAATCATAAAAACAATATTGAGTATTTTTACAAACACTTCATGTGCTAAGTCTCAGAACTATGCCAAACCGTCTGATCGAAGAACTAGTTTTCGAACAAAAGGTAGAAGTCTCAAAGAGAAGTGTCGTAAAACATTATGAGGCTACTATACCATAAAAATACACACTATATAATGAGAAGGGGGATAAATATCAGTTCTGTAGCATAGGTACCAAATAATTATTTCCTCAAACAAATTGTGCACAAAATCCCAAAAACTAGTTTCCAATTCCTTCATAAAATTTACTTGCATAAATAGATTTAATTTTGTGAGAAATTTATTCCATGGATAAATAATACATTTCATGTGAACCCATCAATAAATCATATCATATCCATACAAATTAAATAAACATGAGATAAATAACTTATCTTATCAATGCGCAACTGACATCATCTGGACCACATTCCACCCAGCCTTTGGCACTGCCAACCGAAATCTCACTTTGACAAGACACCCCTGAGCTGATGCCATAGATCCACGATAGAGGTGCACTTAATAATAGCTCAAGTATTATTTTTAGAATCCAAATCTCTATTCTTGAGCACATACTTCCTCTTCCACCCCACTACCAGGTGCAATGGTAATCCAAACCCCCTGGGCCAACGAGATATCACCATTCACCATCAAGATTTATGTGCAAGTCCAGGACAAAGCCAAGTAGTGGAAATAGAGGAACTACACCATATTTTTCTATGATTACCACAAACATCATACAAGATCATAGTGCTTCAAGAACAAATTTCATTCACATAGAAAAGAATTCATGGTTTCCCAATATATCATCATCAAATGTATGAACAACCATAATCAGCAACCATCCAACATAACCATAAAAAACAACCCTAAACCAAGGATATTAAACATGGATTTATAGACCAAATAAGGTAATTCTAACTCAATGGGGTCAAACCAAACCGGGGTAAGCCAACTTGAGTCAATAAAAGGGGGTTAATTCAACCACAAGAGGTTAACTATAATCCAACCCAAGCAATTCAAATTTCAAGGAGAGTGACTCCAAGACAGTCCACCCCACTCAAATTCATGTGTGGACACATCATCCATGAAGAGGAATCAAAATTAGTGAGGTGAGGTGTCATGCAAGCCAAGGCATCTTCCCAAAATAGAAAAACGGAGGCTAGGGGGTACACAAGGATTTACAAAATTATTTACATAAGGAGTTACATAATTATTTACATAACTTTTGAGGTATTAAGCCTAAAAATAGCCAATGAGGGAACACTTGTGCAAATGGGAGTTACAAAACCAAGTGTAACCTCCACAAAGGAGTTACAAAACCACCAAAGGGGCTCAATCAACAAGTGGCACCCACCCAAAAACCAAGGAGGCCCACTAAATCATGAACTAGGCTCAATAATACCAACATTGGCTGAAATAATCAAAAGTTGGGTATGTTGTACAATGTTTGGGCGATCATCAACTAATAAAGCCACCATGGCATAAATATGGACCAATATCAACCAAATAAGTTCGAAAGTGTTACAAATTTTCTCATTCCCCTCACATTGTGGATTTAGGCCTCCCATACTCTTTTAGTGGTCCTCGATGTACCAGTTGTTTTCATTAATTATTTATTTACAAAATAATAATAATGTCTCTAGGTGCTTAAAACCCTTTTTCCCGCACCCTATGCCAAAATAATAAACAATTACAAATTACATATGTATGGGGATTAACACGCGAGATATTACATCCCCACCCACCCCGCTTAAACCATGCATCATCCTTGGTGCATAATACATACATGCTTTTACAACTTTCAAAAGGATCACTACCTTCAGTTTTCAAGCAATCTTTCTCGAAACTCCTTTTCCAAGAAACCACAATACTTCCCATTACTACTTTCTTGTTTATATCCACCTCCTATGGGATGTGACTCCCTTCATCTAACTCATTCCTAAATATATCACCATCCCATTTAATGGATTTCTATGAAAGAACTAAGACTAGTAACAAGGGGTCAATATTCAACCCCAATTACAGGGTCTTCAAATATCAACAAAGATACATTCACTTGAAAATCATATTTATGTCAACTATATAATTAACATCATGTATAAAAATATATGATACATGATATAAGAGTATCCTTCAAGAATTGAACCATCAGCATAAAGATAGCATAAATTATTCACCATGGCACATATACTAAATACAACAACATTAATAACACATGAGAGAATACTCATCTCAAATTTGGGAAACTAGCTTCAAGAGGGCAATGTTTATGCCACAAGAAGAGCACAATCAGTTTATCAACTCTCAGAAATACCTCTTCTAAGAACCACCATGCTTCCCACTACTAATTTCTTGTCCGTCTCCATTTCCTATGGGGACACCATCCCATTTCATGGCTTCCTGTGCGAGAATCTGGACAAGTAGAGTGATATGATAGAAGCAAAGGGGTGACAATCCACGAGATTACTTCTCTGGAAATTGATACTAAAATACTCTGTGGGGGGATCCAGGAACTCAGTCCCAACAAATAAACCATATTCTTCAACAAAGATACTTGAAATAGAGATGATTATTTAACAAGGATGATTTTTCACATTCCCAACAGACACATGGTTAGCAATAAACATATATATTGTTCAACCAGATTCTTAAAATACATCTTTCAAAAAAATAAATTTCTAATTAATTACATGAAATACTTCAGTATATGCAAGGTACTCTATATGTAGATACTTCTTCAACAAAATACTTGAAATGCATCTAACTGAGTCTTATTCTAATCACTTTCAATCGTATAAAATGCATCTAAGATACATGAAATGTGTTCAGATCAGTCAATCACATGAGATGCATTACCAAGATGATTTTGCATGATTTATCACTCAAATAATTTCCCTACAAGGATGCATGAAGCATCACCAAGATATTTTTCCAACAAGATGCATGAATTATCACTATCATATTTTACAAAGATGCATTTCAACAAAGGTATTTGATATACTACAAGGATACCCAAGCAAGATAATTTCAGCAAAGATCACAAGGGCATATTTTCTTTCAATGAGATCCCTTGATAGTTTCCTAACAAAGGTACTAGTACCACATTCTACACAATTAGTATTGAATATATAAGGATACATCAAGTTCACATTCAATAAAGGCACATGTATCATACTTAATTAGTTACACGGTTAGTACCTACTTTTCAATTGAGATATACAAAATACCACCAAGTTATTACCATGATACCTTTCAATAATGACACAAGATACTTTTCTAATGAATATCACAAGGATGAATATTTTCAAATATCACCTATATACTTTTACATTTTAATGTAACAGGAAAAGTGAACTAATATGCAACAATTTTAATCTAACTAATAACCAAAAATGGCCTTAACAACATGTTACTTTTCATCTCAACACAAAGCATAATTATTCTTTAGAAACCATTCAAATCCATTATTCACCAACTAATATCAATCATGAAATGACCCTCATGCATACATCATCCATATAGACATCGATAATGAATTCATAATATCTCAACCTATATCATTCATATATCGTTCATGTAATATCAACCAAGAACAACCATACATTCATCAACTAACCACACAAGCATAAATCGCAGTACATTAATCAAAACACGTCAACCATAATACATCAACTAGCATACATCAATTGGAATACATTAATAAGAATACACTAATAAGAATACATTAATTAGAATACACAATCATAATACATCAACCAGTATTCATCAAGCAGAAGACAATAAACATAATACATCAACCAACATACATCAATTGGGATACATTAATAAAAGTTCATCAATTAGAATACACCATCCATAATACATCAACTAAAATGCATTAATCATACACGCAACAACCATAACAACCAAGGACAACCAATAATAGTGTCAGGTGAAATAACTCCCGAATTCATATTATTTCTCCATAGAATGCCTTTATTTATACATCTACAATGACTCTTGGGATCACGCATCCGAGAGTCTCTTCATATTCCTAATATTTACAATAACCTATAATCCCGACAGATTATATTCCAACAATCCCCCCCTTAATCCGAAGGGGTGTTAGTAAGTCCGAGCATGTTTTTGAATCTTTCAAACTTTTCTCGTCCAAGCGCTTTGGTGAAGATGTCTACAACTTGATCATTTGTGGAACAATGTCGAAGATGGATTGTCTTGGCCTCTACATGATGTCGAATCAAATGATACTTTGTGTTGATGTGTTTGGTTCGATCATGGAATCTGGGATTCTTAGCCAGCTTGATTGCAGAAGTATTGTCGATCAATAATGGAGTGGATTTCTCTTGTTTTTCTTGCAAATCTTCAAGTATCTTCCTGAGCCATACTATTTCTTTTGTTGCTTCAGCTGCAGCCACATATTCTGCTTCTGTTGTTGAATCTGTCGGAACTGACCATTTGCGTGATCTCCATGAGACAGCTGCTGATCCAAGACTCATAGTGTATCCAGAATTTGATACTCATGTCTCCTTATCGCCATCAAAATCTGAGTCTGA